>JANAVB010009994.1:2371026-2646366 GCA_029216955.1 Iris pallida
AACAGGTACATAAGTGGCCTCGTTTCGTACACGGTAATATAATCGTAATCGCAATATAAGCAAATAAAAAGAAAAAAAAAATTAAAATGGAAAAGAAAAAGAAATGAAATTTGTTATTTTATGTTTAGTGTTAGAATAAAATATAAAAAAAATACAAAAATGCTATTCACCATCGACAAATTTTAATATTAAAATTTTTTGAGTGAGTCCTAAAAGCACTCTCTTCTCACCACACAGTAAAACTCCTCCTAGAGATAAGAATTATACCAGGTAAACAGAGCAACATTGTTCGTCCTCCTTGTGCTCCTCGGCCTCTCCGAGGACCCTTACCTCTTTACATGGTATAACAATCTCCACTTTCTTCAAGTCTTCTCTATGTTCAAGAGAATCAATCTGGTTATGCATGTTTCTTCAGGCATTCGACTCGGCGATGGTTGCCTCTGGTCCATTATCGACTACAAATACGAGAGGAACCTCCTCTTCTTTGCTTGTATTGAGTTGAACCAGAATTGCTTCATCATTTGCTTCAACTCATCGAGAACTACATCCTTCACCCTTTCGGCCTACTCAATAGCTTCCATGTGGCGAATGCGTCTTAGGAACTACTCTCAGCCAAATGAGCTAGTAACCTTTTCCTCATGATGGTAGAAGAAGACGCAAAAATTGAGTTCACGCCGTATATGACCATGTAGAGACTGTATTGAACCCAATTCTGTCTACTGCACAAAATAAAGTATTGACAGCCTTGGTATCAAGGCTGGCTTGTTTCGTCTCATGGTCAGTATATCTATTATGGGATTTCTCAACCAGACTGCCATCTATAACAATTCTAGCCGGTTTCATTTAACCATCTATAACAATTGACCATAATTCAAAATCAATATACTTGAGATAAAACTCATATGTGTCTTCCAATATATGTAGTTGGTGCCATCAAACAGGGGTGGCCTATTTGTTGACTAGTTTTCACCATTGTTGGTGTAGATAGGTTTCATGGTTGCCAGAACAATACTCTAGTGTGTTATATGAGAATAATCTTCTCTAATACTAATTAAAGGATCGTAAGGCAACTCTAGAGCGAGGTTGAATAGAGTGTAGCGGAATATGTATACCCAATTAAAACTAAGGCAAGGTAAAGGCAATTCATCAATATATTAAGTCTCGAGATCTCTAGGTTGACGATGTTAATCCACTATTGAAATAGTAGTTACACCACGTGATTTGATCCGAAGGGCACGTCGACTTTTTACAACTTCATGCTTTGATCCGAAGTACATGACCACTTTAGACACTGGAGTAAATAGCTTTGAATAGCCGAGCTTGTACAATTCGAACACTTCTTATCAAAACCGTACTGACACTTAGAAGAATGTGAGTTGTCTTGGAGATAGGGAAGGTTAAAGCTCTTTAATGAATAGAGAAGATAAGGAGAGAATAAATTGATGTTAAGAAATGGAAGACTCTTCTCAATTTATGGTTTTTTCTGGGGCAGTGTTCAGGCAAAACTCATACCTTAACGTTCAAAAATCAAACGTTGGAGCCATGAGAATATGTCTAGCACGCTGATTCAGGAGTTGGTTTTGAGGATCGAGTTCGATGTGAGTTCGAGGCAAACTCAGACCGAGGTCGGTTGCTCTAATATCAGAATGGTCCTAGTTTGTTTTGGTTAGGTGTCTCGGTGTTCGAGTAGGATGAATGATATGAAAGTGGTTCTGGGTTAAATTGGTTTAATTTTTTAGTAGGCTTTGGTTTAGGATTGAACTAGTGCCAAAGTACGATCCGACTCACAGAAGTCCTAGAGTCAAGTAAAATAAAAATACCGAACATGTAACAAAAATAACCAGAATGAAAATCATGTGATGAAGCAGCTTCTTTGTAGTTGATGTAGTCTTTTGTCGTATTGTATTTCCATGTATCGACTCGTAATTTAGGTTAATTATCGAAATATGGTTGACTGTGACCAGATGGGCCAACAGATTTTGTGTGAGTCAATCCACACATAACGTCTGTGCGGGGCTACTATGTGGGGTGCCTGTGCGCATACTTATGTGCATGCATGTGCGAGTGCTTGTGTGAGTTCGTTCGAGAGTGCTTGTGTGTGTGCCTGTGCGAGTAACTGCACGAGTGCCTGCATGAGTGCCTACGTGCATGGCTAGCAGCTACACAGGGCGTCTCATCAATTACTCCAGGAAAGTAAACGCCTATTTAGTGGGGGAAGGGTTTAGTGATGTAACCATTTACTTAATGGATATTTAACTCTATATTTACTGTCATTAAGTAATGGAATGCTCAAGGGTGTGTTCTTCATTTTGGATATAGAACAACAGAATACAGATGATGTGAGAGTGATTTGCTGCAGTAACTTTTTGGAGCAATGGAGTGCTGTTTCAAGGAGTCTAAGTGTTGTTCGAGGAGTTCATGCAAGTGTAACGAAGGAGCATTCTAGAAGTTCTGATCTGAACTTGCTGGTTCCTAGCTAGGGTCCGATCGACGAATAAGGTCGAATCTTGCTATGAGTAACGGTGATCTTGATCATCCCAACGAGCATTTTTTTTCATGTTTTCTGTTATGTCTTTTTTTTCCGTTGTAGCAACTTGTTTGTAGTCTCAATTTTGCTTAAGAAGTAAGTTTGTAATATTCATTTTCTATCTTTGCAAGGGTCTTGTTGTAATAGTTGTAATTTTTTGCTATTCCGCGTCTTCGTACCTTCATTATGTTCACAGAAATAACACATAGATATCAATGAATTACTTTCAAACTATACGTGGTCCCAGAGTGATTATTTTCATCATTCTTCATAAATATTATATCAGCTGATGCAATAATTTTCTTACACCGAATAGGTGGTCTTTGATTGCTGGTAGACTAACTGGGAGAACGGCAAATGATATCAAGAACTATTGGAACACTCATCTGAGCAGAAAACCTAAAGATAAAGGTAAGGCACAGAACAACAGTGCTACTCCTGTCAAGGTCTTGAAGCCCAAGCCTCATACTCTCTCTCCGAACTGGAATTGGACAAAGGACGCGCCAAAGTCTCAAGAAAATCCTGTTGTTTCGATACAACCCTCGTCATCACCAGAGAATCATATAACATCCATAGAGAATATATTCAACAGCAAGGATCTAAGCCCGATAGTTTCTCATATTGGATTAGAAAATACAGAAGAGCTACAGAGCAAGTTTGGAGTTGAAGCCTTTGAAAATTTGACAGAAGATGGATCAGCAACAGGAGGACGTAGTGGATGGGAGGACTTGCACTTTGATCTCAACCTTTGGGGAGATTTCGGGTCTATTTTGATGTGATGATGAATATGTTGTAGTTAATTATAAGCAAATCCTTACACAGTTTTTCTTTCAGAAGCAACCTTCAAACATGGATAGCAGGATCGATTTTGATGTACGATGAATATGTTGTAGTTAAATATTTACGGTGTGCTTGTTGTACCGAGATGCCCTTCTTTTAGGCCAGCAATATGTGAGTATCTGCATTAATCAGTAAGAATATGTAATTATGTTTTTAAATCCACACCCCCACACACACACACACACACACACACACACACACACACACACACACACACAAGAATCGGCTGAAAACATTCTTGTATGTATGTATGTATGTATGTATGTTCAAAGGATAATTATATTAAATTAATGCAATTTACAACTCAGCAGCCTAAATTAGGTGCTCTTGTACTTCGTCTACATGCCAATACATCATACTCAATATTATAGATTACCCTTATATTGTTGGTAATTAATCTCCCAAAGATGTGTTTCTTCCGCTCCTTCCATAAATGCCTGACTGTAGTAGCAACTAGCGAGACCGATCCACGCTACATAGAAAGAATACATAATAATGAATTGTTAGCTGATTTTGCTCCCTTCCCTATAGAGTTTGAGCTCCTCTGTGGTCCCCCGCTACGCATATGCAGCTTCCTCCCTTGGTATTGCCAGATTTTCCATGCCGTTGGGCAATTGAAAAAGGAGTAATGCTATTCCTACCTCCAAAATGTCCCTCCAATACATCCCTTCTTATGTAGCAGCTGACGTGACATATTAAATAATATTATGTGTAATCTGACATAACCGACGACATGGCAAATTTTAACCCAAAAAGTTAATTATCCAATTTTTTCCATATTAATTTAATGTTAATATTAATATTAATTAATGTTAATATTAATGTTAATTTAATGTTAATATTAATGTTAACTAATGTTAATATTAATGTTAATATTAATATTAATTAATGTTAATATTAATATTAATTAATGTTAATGTTAATATTAATATTATTGTTAATGTTAACGATAATATTAATGTTAATGTTAATGTTAATGTTAACATTAATTTTAATGTTAATTTTAATTTTAATTTTAATTTTTGTCACGTCAGCTGCCACATCAACATATCACATCAGTTGCCATGTAAGGAGAGACGATTTGGAGGTACAATTTGGAGGTACAAATAACATTTTTCTTGAAAAAGATATGCCTTATCGACTCGCTACTATAGTAGCACATTATATATATATATATATATATATATATATATATATATATATATATATATATATATATATATATATATATATATATATATATATATATAAAACAAAGATAAAAAGTGTATTATATATATATATATATATATATATATATATATATATATATATATATATAGAGAGAGAGAGAGAGAGAGAGAGAGAGAGAGAGAGAGAGAGAGGTGAGGTGGCTATATGTCACCCTCCATGCTATCATCATGCACTTGCACACTTTTTGGTGCATAATGATATCATTGTGGGATGACACACTGACACATAGCCACCACCAATAAGGTGGCACATCATCTCCCTTATTCTCTCTCCGTGTATATATATATATATATATATATATATATATATATATATATATATATATATATATATATATATATACACACACACGAATATATATATATATATATATATATATATATATATATATATATATATATATATATATATATATATATATATATATCTATATATATATATATTCGTGTGTGTGTATATATATATATATATATATATATATATATATAAATATATATATATATATATATATATATATATATATATATATATATATATATATATATATTTATATATATATATATATATATATATATATATATATATATATATATATATATATATTCGTGTGTGTGTGTGTGTGTGTATATATATATATATATATATATATATATATATATATATATATATATATATATATTCGTGTGTGTGTGTATATATATATATATATATATATATATATATATATATATATATATATATATATATATATATATATATATATATGTCGTAAGGCAAAAGCTCAAACACTCGGAGACGAAGCTTTCTCGTATATTATCAATCACTCAAGTGTACATTTACAAGCTATTCTAACCTCTCTTTATATAGGGAGAGAGGTTGGGGGTTATGAAGAAATGAAGGGCCAAAGGTCATGTAGGTTACAAGAAGATGAAGGTGTAGAGACATATGAGTTACAATACTCCCCCTTGGCTCTCCAGAAATTCTGCTTGTAAACACCTCTGAGTTTCTTCGTCTGTCTGTAGCTTGTATCTTACAATTTTGACCATCTACTTGTGCCTCGTCAAAACCTTGCCAAATAAAATCCAGTGGAAAAAAACTTTGGTCGAAGGACAAAAGAGTACACACAGGTCAGTGTGATGGGGGTAAACTAACCATTGCAAAGGTGCCTCGTCAAAACCTTGTCAGGAAAAACCCAGTGGAAAAAACCGCTGATCGAAGGACAAAAGAGTACACGATGGTTTAGAAGTATACAACTGGATACTCTCCCTGATTATAATAATCCTTAGTGAATAAGGGATTTGAACTGTGTCTCGTTAAAAACCTTGCCAAAGAAAACCCAGTGGAAAAAACTTTGGTCGAAGGGAAAAAGAGTACACGAGCATACATCAGGATGCTTCCCTTTTCACTCGCACTCAACAGGGTGCGGGATATACGCACAACAGGGCGTTGGGAGGCACTTGTTGGGGCGCTCCCCCTCACATGCACACAACAGGGTGCAGGAAACATGTTTCACTTAGGCTAGCTCTGAAAGCTTCCTAAGTCCAATCGCTCTGACATGTTTCTGGAACGAGTGTTTTGGCAGTGACTTGGTGAACAAGTCTGCACGGTTATTCTCCGATCCAATGTGTTGCACTTCAATCTTCTGAAGCGCTTGTTGTTCATGTGTAAAGAACAACTTGGGCGATATGTGCTTGGTAGCATCCCCTTTGATGTAACCATATTTCGCTTGATCAATAACAGCGGTATTGTCCTCATAGACGACAATAGGTTCATCTGGGTCATATGGAAGATCACATGTACTTCGAATATGGCAATAACAGCTCGAAGCCATACACACTCTCTAGTTGCCTCATAGAGCGCGAGTAGCTCAGAGTGGTTCGTTGAAGTAGCCACTAATGTCTGTTTGCGAGACCTCCAAGAAATCGCCGTGTTCCCAATGGTAAAGACATAACCAGATTGGGAACGCCCCTTGTGCGAATCAGATAAGTATCCCGCATCGGCGTAGCCAACAAGGGTCGCGTTGCTTCGAGTGCCAAGAGCGTTGGACTCACTCAAAACCGCGTAGGGATAGAACAAGCCCAAGTCCGTAGTACCCTTAAGGTAGCGGAAAATGTCTTTTATGCCATTCCAATGACGGCGTGTTGGCGCGGTGCTGTGTCGAGCTAGACAATTCACAGCAAACGAGATGTCCGGTCTAGTACATTGGGCCAAGTACAATAAAGCGCCTATTGCACCCAGATAAGAGCACTCAGGACTCAATATCTCTTCGTCGTCCTCCTTTGGACGGAATGGGTCCTTAGTAATGTCTAGAGAGCGGACGATCATGGGGGTAGCGGACGGCTTAACGTCAAAATGACTAAAGCGTCTCAACACCTTTTGGGTGTAGTTCGCTTGATGGACAAGAATTCCATCTTTACGGTGCTTGATCTGCAGGCCGAGGCAAAATCGTGTCTTCCCAAGATCCTTCATCTCGAATTCCCTCTTCAGGATATCAGCAGTTTCTGACAAGTCTTTTTCGGTTCCTATGAGATTCATGTCATCTACATAAACCACGATGATTGTGTATCCTGAAGTGGATTTCTTTATGAACACGCATGGGCAAAGTTCGTTATTAACGTATCCCAAATCGATCAAGTATTCGCTTAGGCGGTTATACCACATTCGCCCGGATTGTTTCAATCCATATAGCGAACGTCTCAGTCTAATCGAGAACGCGTTCCGTGGTCGGGAACTACTTGATTCAGGCATCTTTAGTCCTTCAGGGACTTTCATATATATCTCTGTGTCTAGATCCCCGTAGAGATAGGCTGTGACCACATCCATGAGCTGCATATTCAGTTTTTCGGAAACTACTAAACTGATTAAGTAGCGGAACGTTATGATGTCCATTACGGGAGAATACGTCTCCTCGTAATCAATTCCAGGGCGTTGTGAGAAGCCTTACGCCACAAGGCGAGCCTTGTATCGCACAATCTCATTTCTCTCATTACGCTTCCTTCGGAAAACCCATTTGTGACCAACTGGTTTAACATTGGGTGGTGTTGGAGCAACAGGTCCAAACACGCTTCTTTTTGCTAAGGAGTCTAGTTCAGCCTGGATTGCTTGTTTCCATTGTGACCAGTCCGTTCGTCGTTGACACTCGGCAACACTACGAGGTTCCATGTCATCATTGTTCATAATGTCAGTGGCCACTGAGTATATGAACACATCATCGATGACAGTTTCGTTTCGCTTCAAAATATCGTCTAAGCTAGCATACTCGACGGATATTTCGAGGTTATCGGCATAATTAGGAATAGGCGTTTCATCTGGAACGCGCTCTTCTAATACATCGCCGTGATCCTTAATGATCTCATGTGGCAAAACGTTTTTAACAAGATTTCTCCCTTTCAGGGCAGAACATCTTTGGAACCAACCGGTCTTCCCTTCTTCTTGGGAATAGCGGCGGACTGGACGGCCGATGGCAGCGTCCTTTGCTCGGCGGGTTCGACCGGAGCAACATGTTTCACAGAAACATGGCGTCTCTCAGGGACGTCTATCCTTGCAGGCACATTTGCAGCAGGTATAATTGATCTCGTGACTTTTGCTAGGTCGCTAAATGCGTCTGGCATTTGATTTGCAATATCTTGCAGACCTAGAATCCTCTGCACTTTCTTATCACTATGTGCAGAGGGGGGATCATGATGAGCAATAGCGGGCACATGCCACGCTAATTCACGTCGTTCCTCATCAACGTTAGCGTGCATTTCTCCCCCTAACGACGGGAAGATTGCCTCATCAAAGTCACAATCCGCGTGTCTCGCGGTAAAGAGATCGCCTGTCAAGGGCTCTAAATAGCGAATGATGGACGGGGAGTTATAACCGACATATATTCTCCGTCGCTTCTGAGGTCCAAATTTTGAACGCCTTATCGGCTCAATTGGAACATTGACTAGGCACCCAAACACGCGTAAATGTGAGATATCAGGCTCACATCCAGTAACCAGCTGGTACGCGGAAAGTGGTTGGGTGGCCATGGGCCTCAGACGGACCAAATTTACAGTATGCAAAATTGCATAGCCCCATGCAGATAGTGGGAGTTTGGTGCGCATAACCAAGGTCCTCGCTATCACTTGCAGTCGCTTTATAAAAGCTTCTGCTAGGCCATTTTGGGTATGAACATACGCAACTGGATGTTCAAGATTTATTCCCAAAGTCATGCAATAGTCATCGAAAGTCTTCGATGTAAACTCCGCGGCATTATCAAGTCTAATAAACTTTATCGGATAATCCGGATGGTGAGCCCTTAACTTAATGATCTGGGCGAGGAGTTTAGGAAACGCTGCGTTTCGGGTGGACAACAACACTACGTGTGACCATCTAGTCGATGCATCAACCAAAATCATGAAGTATTTAAATGGTCCGCATGTTGGTTGGATTGGTCCACAAATATCTCCATGAATTCTCTCAAGGAATTGGAAAACCAATCTCCTAGGTTTCACATGGAGTGGCTTGAGATTCGTCTTCCCAATCGAGCAAGCTTGGCATAGGCTTTTCGGATTTATAACGAAATTCTTTCCTCCAAGAGGATGCCCATGTGATGCATTCATAGTGCGAAGTATCGTATTTTGACCCGGATGACCCAGCCGGTCATGCCATAGCATAAAAGTCCTCTCATCAACTGGCGCTCGGCGAATGATGAGATTACTCTCGATGTGTTGTATCGTAGTGAGATACAAACCACTTGAAAGACATTTCAACTTCTCCAAGATACGCTTTTGGCCATACTGAGTGGAGGTAATGAAAAGATACTCGAAGCCATGTTCTCGAGCAGTTTCAACATGAAATTCGTTTTCTCGAATATCCTTAAAACTCAGTAAGGTACGACTAGACCTTGGAGAATATAAGACCTCTGATACTTCAACGGAAGTACCATTGGACAACGAAAAACGGACTTTGCCAAAACCTTGAACAAGGGTTGAGGGTCCCGAAATGGTTGTCACTGAGGTTACTTTAGGCGTATAGGAGATAAAGTATGATTTATCTCTCAAGATAGTGTGAGTCGTTCCACTATCAACCAGACAATCCACTGCCCCGTGGTCCATGCCTATAAGTAAAAAAAATTAAAGTTTGTCACACGTTTGAGGAAAGTGCTCGAAATAGAACTTTAATTTATCGAGAAAACAGAAAATACAAACCACCAAAAGTTTCATGACTTAAATCAAATATAGATAGATAATGGAGATTCATTCTTCCATTTCTGCTACAAAATCGGGGGTCTCAAGATTTAGATTTTCGCACTCGTTGACCAGATTTGCTTCGGCCCGGCGTCCCTTATGATAGTTATTAACTTCTTGGGGGGTCGCCCTGCAAGTCCGTTGCATATGACCATAAGCACCATATTTGTAGCAAAGAGTAGGCGCTTGGCCTTCCACTCTCGTTTTGGGACGACTGGCCCGTTGGTTCTTACCATGAGACTGCCTAGGAGTCAAAGGTCCTTGGTTCTTGTTAGAACCTCGCTTTGGGTGGTGAGACTTAAACTCGCCTCTGTTCCTTGGCTGGGACGACTGGCCCTTGTCTCGTTTCTACCGTGGATTTGGTCCACGGAGAGCGTTTGCATCAGGCATTGGAATTGCCTTTGTTCCAGCAGGACGAGAATTGTTGTTTCTCATTAAAATGAGACTGTTCTTCTCGTCTAGTAAAAGCTGGGTGATGAGCTCGGGAAACTTGGTGAACATAGACTGACGATATTGCTTCTGGAGCAAGTTGTCAGTGGAAGAAAATGTGGTGTATGTTTTCTCCAATAGATCACTGTCGGTTAATATCTCACCGCAGTATTGGAGAAGTGATCGAATCCTGCAGACTTCATTGTTGTAATCAGTTACACTCTTGAAGTCTTGGAAGCGCAGGTTCAACCAGTCATGGCGTGCTTCAGGTAGCCATATGGTCTTCTGGTGGTCGAAGCGCTCTTTCAGAGAGTTCCATAGCGACTTCGGCGAGGATATTTCAATGAACTCCGACTTCATGGCGTCAGATAAATGCCTGCGGAATAGAATCATCGCTTTGGCGTTCATTGAGCGAGTGACTTCCATTTCACGCTCTTCCTCGTTATAGATGACGTCCAAGAGGCCCTGCGCATCTAGATGGTTCTGGATGTCTTGCGTCCAGTCCAAGTAGTTCTTGCCAGAGGCTTCAAGGATGGAAAAATCAATCTTGATCGACATTTTTCTACAACAGGAGAAAAAATCTTGATCAGTCAACATATAAAACGACAGGTTTATATGGATTTGGTTTGTATAAGCAACAACAAACAATCGTAAATAAAAACAACGGTTTTGAAAAAAATAATTTTTGTTTAAAAATTATCTTATATCGATCGACGGGCCGATATAGAGAGGTCAATAAGTTTCTTGGAAAAATGCATAATTATAAATACAATTTGAGCAAAAAAAATAATATTCGGTCAACCCCTTTCAGTAGCTCTACGTGAATATGACCAGGCAGGAAAATGGGGGAGGAGGGTCACCGGGGACCTCTTAAGAACCAAGTCCCAAGTTCTTTCTGACATCATACCCAAGTAGGTGAGCCTATTCGGAGAGACTTCGTAAAATTTTTGTCAAATGTAAGAATAAATAAGATTTTTCAAGAAATTCACGCTATTTGCGAACTGTGCAAAATAGGTGACAATTTAGTGCGTGCTCAAAATGAGCGTTGCGTGCTGATAACGTGTCGTAAGGCAAAAGCTCAAACACACGGAGACGAAGCTTTCTCGTATATTATCAATCACTCAAGTGTATATTTACAAGCTATTCTAACCTCTCTTTATATAGGGAGAGAGGTAGGGGGTTATGAAGAAATGAAGGGCCAAAGGTCATGTAGGTTACAAGAAGATGAAGGTGTAGAGACATATGAGTTACAACAATATATATATATATATATATATATATATATATATATATATATATATATATATTCGGTTCGATATTTTCGGTACGATATTACACTCAAGCCGTTACAATTACCATTATATTATATTTTAATCGATTTGGTAATTCAGTATCGATACATAATTTTGGTTTAATTTTTAAAAATATTTTCATTGATATTTGTTTATATTTCGGTAGCGGTAGATATTTATTCACCTTACCTAGTAGACACTATCAATGGCCTCTCTCCTCTTATCCCACTTGAGGCGTATATGCTATTGCTACGCCAGTCAAGTCATGGCGCTATTAGTGTCCATTGTAAAACAAAGAGATTGATGTCCCTGATATTTATATGGTTCCTCCTCAACCCTTTGCACTGTCACCTTGTACTCGAATCCAGGTTCAGTCTGCAGGCTCCAATATATAGGGGGATTCTTCCAAGGATCTTTTGTACTTTTACTTTTGCACTGCTTGCATGCCCATCCACACCGCTGTCTCAGCCTTCACATTGTTAATGAAGGTCTTGGCTTTGAGCGCCAACTTCCATTTGCGGAGAAGACAGGGCAGGGGGCTTTGGGCCCATGTGCCCTCCTGGCCAATGGAGAGTTGAGAGAATCATTTCGTAGGCATGCCTGTAAACCAATACCATTCGTTATACGGAAATACTGTTTTGCCCGCTGGCGTGTCACCTCCTACTGGCCACTCTACACCAGTTTGGACCCATCCGTCCCACTTCAATGAAACGATGACACCGTGATTTGCGGATCAAGACTGCAATTCAAGTCCACGGACAACGTATCACTGTTGTTCGTTATAATGTGTATGCAATGTGCGAATGAAACAATTCCATTGTTCCAATGCATGATGCAAGTGGTCTTCCAACTAGATTTATCTCAGAGTAACTTGTGAAATGATAGCTGTCCATAATGACTTTGATCATAAGTCATTAAGGGATGGTCATTAGTGTTATAGCTTTTTCTTGACATGTAGAGATCTTGCTCTTATTTTATGTCTAGTTCTTTAGTCCCACATCGAAAATGTCCCAAGCTGTGTATCTCAATATAATACAAGGTGTGGTGTTGAGGTATGCACATGGGGTGATGACCCTAAGGTGGGCACCATGTCGGTGATTTTTCTAGGAGGTAAGGATATGACTCCATATTAAATCATTAATGCTTTTTGTCATGCTATTGGAATTAATTCCTTAGCAGCTAAGTCCCGTAGGGGCTTAGCGACTCTGACTCGGAATCGGGCTCATGGGCTCATGAGACGTAATGTGGCATTTTGTTCACGATCTAAACAGTTATGAAACTTTCGAAAATGGTTCCTCCTTTCACGGATCTGTATTAACACGTCTCGAACGATTCGCATACTAGGTGGTTACTGGACTGACATTATATAAGTTTCTCTCTTCTCTCTCATTCGATGGGTCACGAATGAAATTCAGATAGCAGAGAAGAGAGAAACATAGAGAGAGTTGTCCATCCAATGAGTCAGAAGAGTATTTTGAAAGAGTGTTCCGTAGTTCATCTTCAAACTTGCTGGTTCTTGGAAGCTGATCGGTGGGGCGAATCTAGCTTTGAGCTCCGGTGATCCGTCACCCCAGCAGGCCTTTTCTTCTTCTGTTCATCTCTTCTCCACCTGCAACTCGATCTGTCCCAATCACACATGTTTAATAGAAAGAACGATATCTTCTCTGATATAATCAGAAATCTTTTGTTGACTTTCGTCGCTGCTGCTACGAAATTCATTTGTGCATTCTTCGAAGTGTTACATTTGATTTCTTCGAAGTGTTACATTTGATTTCGTATCTCTGAATCCTTTGGGATCTCAGTTGTGCACCTTCCTCGAAGTGTTGCCAAAATCTATTTTTTATCTTAAAATCATGCCCCGGGAGTAACAATCTCAAAGCAAGATTTATAAGATGGAAAACTCTCGTGCTTCACTCATCGATTTCAACTTTAACAAGTTAGAAAAATTCGATGGAAAGCACTACCAAATTTGGAAGAGGAAGGTGTAACACCCTGTTTTCTGAAATTGGGGTATTTTTAAAAATTTATTATTTTATTATTTATTAATGGTGTTTTAGTCATGATATGATTTTTGGTGATTATTAGTGTAATTAAAACTATTTCTAAGTCATGACTTATGACTTTTTGATTTTACTAGTATAACCCTAGTGTAAACCCTAGTTATTCCTTAACCTAGAAGTTGCCATGACCATGTGAGCCTAGCCATAGGCTTAGAACATCAAATTAGTGATTTTAGCCTAAAAGGGTATTTTGGTAATTTACTAAATTTTATTTGGATTTATGTGTTTTTAATATTATTTAATTATTGTTAAGAACCATGATTAGTCCCTAACCTATCTTACCCTAATCTAGAGATTAGTTACTAACCTAGAATGCTAAGGGGATAGATATTATTTTTAGTCAATGGGTGGAAATATCTTAGATTACTTTATTAGATATTTTCCATGAAATCCTCAAAATATCTCAACCTTGGCACCAAAGTCTTTGCCTTCTCCTTGAAGGAAGGTCAAGGACACCCCCCTTGCCATGGCCGGCCATAGGGCACCCCCTAGCACTACACCATTCTTTATAATCCCATTCATTCATTCAAGATCATATTTACATGAATTTTAAGCCTACAAAATTCTATTTCCTTCAAACTTCCATAACTTGATCATTCTTGATCCAAATCACCTCTAGTCTTTTGCATTGGGACTCTACAACATCAAGGGTGCTAAGGGAGGCTAGCAATCCAGAATTTACAAGCTTTGGATATCACCAAGTTGAAGGACAAACACCCCCCCTCTCTTTGATTTTCTATTAAAATTGCACAAATAGGTAAATACCCATAAACCTTGCTAATATTCTATTTTTTCTTCATAAATGCATGCATATAGGTCTACCCTAACTGTGGGTCAATTTTGGTAAAATTTAGGGTTGGTTTGGTGTCCGTATCGGACACGTATCCTAGGCTATTAAACCTTGTTTGATGAAATGCCACAAAGAAATGGTTTTTGTTATTTTGCAAAACTAATTACATTTTCTTGTAGCCCTAGACTAGTAGAATATATACCTAGTTGACTGAGCACAATTTGGATTCTTTTTCGTGTCCAAATCGGACACGAACTCGCGGTTTTGCACTACACACTGTCACAAAGAATCCCCTGCTACCCGACACTGATTGCAGACACTGTAGGACACGTGGACACGTGCAAATTGACACAGAGGAGGGGGCAACCTCTGTCATGCCCCCCCTCGAGTTTGAGACACATTTGTGTCGTATCGAGAACACACGGACACGTGCACTGGTCGTGCACTGTCAGCGCACACGCGCACGGGGGCCAACTTCGCGCGTGTCGTATCGCACGGACACGACACTTGGGCACCTCGTGGTGACACGAGGAGGTAGCCCATCATGTGGCGAACACATGGACACGAGCACGAGACGTGTCGTGTCCTGTGTAGCGAACACGAGGCAGTTGCACGCGTGCACGACGCATCGTATTCGTGTGTGTGTGTCAGTTTACCCGATTGGGTTTTGGTGAGTTTTGACACATCAAATTGTGTCGTGGTGTCGTGTCAGGCACCTAGGACACTAGAGGACACTAGAGGACACTAGGGGCTAGTGTTACCAATCCTTGGGTTCTAGCCTTAGCTCGGTTTGGTGTGTGTATTTGGGTTTACCCATTTCTCAAGTACACTGTGCACTGGATTCCTGATTTTGGTATTTTCCAGTTATTTAAATCAAATTTCAAAACGAATTTTGATGTTATTTCTTAATATAAATATCTGTGTATATAGTGTATATACATAGTGTATGTATTTGTGTGTGTAGGTGGAATTGAGGGGTATATACATGTGTATGCATGTGTATATACATATATGTATATATATGGGTGTGTGTGTGTTATTCTGTGTGGTGTGTGTTGGTTTTCTGGTTCCAAAAAACTGGAACACCCCCCCCACTGTTCAGATTCACTCTCTCTATCTCTCTCACTCTAATTCACTCTCTCTCATTTTTCTCTCTCTCTATATATGTATTATAGATATATAAGTTTGTATATATATATATATATATGTTATATATATATTTGTATTAAATTATATATTGTGTCTATATATATATATATATTATATGATATATGAGTATTACATAGTCTATAGGCCTATGTAGTAATGTTGGTATATATATATATATATGTAAAGTTATATATATATGTGTATATATATATTGTATAGAGGTAGATACCTATGACAACTAGCCTATGGCCTAAGTTACTAGCCTATGGCATTAGGGGCTAACCCTAATTTACTTAATGACCCAAACCCTAACTAGTTGACCCTTGTTTGACTAGAGTTGACCAAAGTCAACCTTAGGTCAAACTTGACCTAATTAACCTAGATTGAACTTGAATTAACCTAGAATGACTAGTTTGACTAAACCCTAACTAGTCTGACCATGTTTGACCTAACTTTGACCATGTTTGACCTAACTTTGACTAGTTTGACCTAGTTTGACTTTTAGAGTTGACCAGAGTTGACCAAGAGTTGACTTTTGACCAGATTGACCTAGAATCATGTAGTATGTATAGTAAACTTCATTTTTACTATTTAGAACACATTGTGACTTATGTTGCTCTGATTAGGAGCCAGACACCTCTCCTCAGACAGCATATTTTCTACAGACATTCATACAGCAGGCGAGTACATTCTCTGACCGTTTCATACTTGTTCAGGCTTTACTTCTCGCTCTAGATTACTTTATTGATGCTGTCACGTTGGTAACACGGATTGGTACTATATGGATCTTTACATGAGATGTTATCCCCCTCGGGAGCATCGGGTACTTCATGTTACGTGTGTTTCACTTTCATCATGTACTCCTATGCTTCCATCATACATGTGCACTCATGTGATCATGTACTCTCATGATTCACTGAGCCCTCATGTATAACTTCACGTATACTCATTTATGAGCCTCATATGAAGTAATGTATAATAACGTAATTTGTCTCGATCCTTGTGTATTGATTGGGGAAATGGGGGAGTAAAAGTAGACATGTGAATAATTCCAAAGTAGTGTAATCATGTATAAACTCACTAGTATATTTATGTATAAATTCTAGTCATTCACATGCCTATCTTGTACTCTACATCACTAGTCACTTACAGTTCTCTATATACAGTAGATATTTCCTTTACAGCTATCTCTTTTACGGTGTATATTTCCTTTCAGTACTTCCTGTATTTTACTCTATTGCCTGTATCGTATTTCCTAACCTGATATGAACTGTGTGAGATGTATTGTGCTCGTTCCTGTCCTAACTGGACCTGTTAAAAATATTACAGAGGATGAGGATGAGGCATGGGTGACTACGTATTATGGAGTAGGACTAGATAACACTTGTGTTGAGGACCCTCAGCAGGATCTACCTGCAGCTGAGGATGTTGCCCCAGTAGTCTAGGCTAGTTTAGCTAGATAGTCTTTTCCTGTATTATTATTTTGTCTCACATTCTGAGTTGTATTTTGAGATGTTGAGATGTATAGACCCTTAGACTTATTTCGTATATTGGGTTGATATTCTGGATGTTATGTTATCCGAGACACTTAGACTTATTTCATCTATTGTACTGTTCTCTTTGAGTTACTATCTATCTATCTATCTTTCTGTCTTTCATTCTTTTACTTTAGATGTGATTGAGACTGTATATTGTTATGTCACATCCATTCGGAGTGTATAAACTGTACAGGTACCTTTATATTGTTAGATGATTGACCTAGGACAGTGTTCTACCGCCGACACTGCGGCGTAGGCTGGACGTACCCACGTCTCGTGCCCTTACTCTAGGGTACGAGTCGTGACACGTTTTTAGTGGTGGCCCATGCAGGTCTGCAGTTATGTGGTGATATTCGAACTAGAGTATCGCCACAGCCTGCAGTAGGAAATAGGATGTAGTTTCGAGGTACTCAATCACATTAGAAAAAACTCTTATCTAAATTCCTACTATCTAAATTCTTGATGATATTGTTTTTCTTTTGAAATAAACTGTCTCCTTTGACTATATCGCTTCTTCTCCGTATTGATTTTCTTGTTGATCTGTCTTCAGGATGGTGGAGACACGATCGCAGCGTCTCGGTCCAGGTGACACCACTGAGAGGTCTGCCACCTCTCGTCCAGCTCACCAGGACCCGGGGACTGCAGCTCCCCTTACTCCAGCTCATGTGGGAGCTTCTGCCACATTTGGGGGTGCACCTCTACTTATTCGGGGGACCATCCCAGCTACCCCAGACATGCCTCCCCCGCAGTTTCGTCAGCCACAGTTTCAGCAGCACCAGCAGCAGTTCCAGCCGCCGATGCCATCTGGATTAGTGGATGCTGCACAGATGTTTTCATACTTACAGCATTTCCTAGAGACGCAGCAGGCCCAGCAGCAGCGTCAGACAACGGAGTTTACCAGGGGCATAGATGATGCCCATCAGCTGGCTAGAGCGACGGTGGAGAGGTTGGCTGTCCAGCCACAGGGAGGATTGGGACAGCCGCGACAGCAGAGGATTCCGGGCATTCAGGACTTCAAGAAGATGAACCCCAGGGACTTCTTGGGGACAGAGGGGATTCTTTATGCTGATGACTGGATTGAGCATATTGAGGAGATCTTCCGACTGGCGGAGATACCAACCGGACTCCAGATAGAGGCAGCAGCCAGCCAGATGCGGGATCTTGCCCGTACCTGGTATCAGACGGACCCGAGAGTAAGCACTCCCAGGCAGACATGGAGAGCTTTCAAGGAGCTCTTAAAGGAAAAGTTTTTCCCGGATTAGGCAGTCGGTGCTTTGGAGACCCAGTTCGAGAACCTGGTTCAGGGGAACCAGACTGTAGAGGAGTATTCTGGTGAGTTTTGCCGATTGAGCAGATTCATGAAGGGCCTTAGCGAGACAGCGAAGGCGAGGAGGTTCAGGAAGGGCTTGGTCAAGGAGGTCAAGTCCTTGACCAAGAGTGATATGAACGCCACTTTTGAGGAGATCCTAGCAGGAGCGATGGCGGCTGAGGATGATCTTGAGCTGAAGCTCAAGAGGGGCCGCGACACCCAGGGAGCTGGCAGCAGTAGAGGACAGGCCAAGCGGCCTCATTTTCAGCACCAGCAGCAGAGGCCATTCCAGCAGCAGAGGCAGTTCCAGCAGGTGCAGCAGCAGCCGAGGCACCAGCAGCAGGCACCCAGGCAGCAGGTCGTCAGTTGCACTTTCTGCAAGAAGCAGGGTCATGGATGGAATGACTGCAGAAAGAGGCTTGGCAGGTGTCTACTATGTGGTTCCGGAGACCACCAGCTGAGGGAGTGTCCCATGTCTTCGGGACGACCAGTTCAGGGAGGCGGAGCCAAGGCTCCGGTATGGCAGCAGAAGGGACCTTTGCCGACTCAGCAGCAGAGGTTCACCCAGCACCAGCATCAGGACAGGGGTGGACAGCAGGGGCGAGCCTACGCCATGGCAGCAGAGGATGCTGAGGTTACTGGAGAGCTGATAGCAAGTTCTATTCTTCTCGACTCTATTCCAGCTTTTGTATTGTTCGATTCTGGGGCTTCCCATAGCTTTGTATCAGTATCTTTTGCGATTCGACATCATGTTATATCTGAATCGTTGCCTAGGACTTGCAAGATCACGACTGGGGGTGGCATTATCCTCGTTCGTGATGTTTGCAAGGGACGGAGAGTAGTTTTGGGAGGCCGAGAGTTGGATGTGTGTTTGCTCGTAATGCCACTACCGAACTACGATATTGTACTCGGTATGGATTGGTTGAGCAGGCACCATGCCAGCATAGATTGCCGCAGGGGTAGAGTTTTGTTCAGAGCGCCAGGAGAGCCAGAGTTTGTATATTCCCGACGGCAGGCAGAGCAGACTTGCGAAGTTTTCTGTGGAGCTTCAGTTGAGGAGCAGCCAGCTCCACATCCATTGATAGCTGAGTTCATGGACGTATTTCCAGAGGAGTTGCCTGGGCTTCCACCAGACAGAGACGTTGAGTTCTCGATAGACTTGTTTCCAGGTGCGGAACCCATTTCTCAGCATGTCTATCGAGTAAACAACAGCGAGTTGGTGGAATTGAAGAAGCAGGTGGATGAGTTGCAGGACAAGGGCTTCATCCGCTCTAGTTCTTCACCATGGGGTGCACCAGTACTCTTTGTACCGAAGAAGGATGGGTCGGTACGGATGTGTATCGACTACAGAGTACTCAACAGTCTGACGATCAAGAACAGATATCCACTGTCGCGGATCGACGATCTCTTCGATTAGTTGAGCGGAGCTAGGGTATTCTCGAAGATCGATCTGAGGTCAGGCTACCACCAGGTAAAGGTGAAGAGGGAGGATATCCCCAAGACGACGCTCAGGACGCGGTACGGCCAGTTCGAGTTTATGGTGATGCCGTTTGGGTTGACTAATGCCCCGGCGGTGTTCATGAACTTGATGAACAAGGTGTTCCACCAGTACTTAGATAAGTTCGTGGTGGTGTTCATCGACGACATCCTGGTGTACTCGAAGACAGAGGAGAAGCATAAGGAGCACTTGAGAGTGGTCTTGGAGACTCTCAGGCAGGAGCAGCTTTACGACAAGCTCTCGAAGTGTGAGTTCTTCCTAGACAGAGTCGACTTCCTGGGTCATGTGGTGACTGGAGATGGGATCTCAGTCGACCCAAGAAAGATATCAGCAGTTGAGGCTTAGGCAGCACCGACGTCAGTGGCAGAGATTAGGAGCTTCCTAGGATTGGCAGGCTACTATAGGAGGTTCGTCCAGGATTTCTTCCGGGTTGTAGAGCCGTTGTCTAGGCTGACCCGAAAGGACGCAGAGTTTGTCTGGTCAGAGGAGTGTCAGGCCGCTTTCGATAAGTTGAAGAAGCGGTTGACGACAGCCCCGATTCTGACATTGCCATCAGGATCAAGCAGGTTCACTATCTACAATGACGCCTCAGGGAAGGGTTTGGGTTGTGTCTTGCAGCAGCATGGGAAGGTGATTGCCTATGCTTCCAGGCAGTTACGTCCCCACGACTACCCTACCCATGATTTGGAGTTGGCGGCAGTTATCTTTGCTTTGAAGCCGTGGAAATACTATTTATATGGAGAGCGCGTGGAGATATTTACAGACCACAAGACCTTGAAATACGTGTTTACGCAGAAGGAGCTCAACATGAGGCAGCACAGATGGTTGGAGCTGATGAAGGACTTTGATATTCTGCTGCAGTATCATCCAGGGAAGGCCAACGTAGTTGCCGATGCGTTGAGCAGATATCCGACAGCTATGTGTTTGACGATGGATCATCACTTGTTAGCGGACTTGGAGAGCCTTGGGATCGAGGTAATTGTGCCGGGAGTGCAGATACAGATGTGGGGCCTCCAGATTCAGTCGGACTTGATTGATAGGATCAAGTCGGCTCAGTTCGATGACATTTCTCTACGATGCATCAGGGAGCATGTCAGAGCAGGATTTTCGGACGATGAGTTCACTCTTGTAGGGGATGGCGCATTGAGGCACGGTTCCAGACTGTGTGTGCCCAGTGGAGACTTTCGAGAGCAGGTTATGCAGGAGGTCCACCGTTCTCAGTACTCTATACATTCGGGAGCCAACAAAATATATAGGGATCTGATAGAGCATGTATGGTGGAGTGGGATAAAGTGCGAGGTGGCACACTTCGTAGCCAGGTGTTTGATCTGTCAGCAGGTAAAGGCAGAGAGGCAGAGGCCAGGGGGACTGTTACAGCCATTGCCCATTCCAGAGTGGAAGTGGGAGCACATCACGATGGACTTTATTTCGGGATTGCCGCATACTCTAGGAGGGAAGGACGCGATTTGGGTCATCGTCGACAGGTTGACCAAATCGGCCCACTTCTTGCCATTCAAAGTGGGTTTATCTACCGAGAAGCTATCAGAGATGTATATGAGGCAGATAGTCAGACTTCATGGAGTTCCAGTGAGGATTGTATCGGACCGGGACAGTCGTTTCACTTCACATTTATGGAGGAACTTGCATATTAGCTTGGGCACTCAGCTCAAGTTTAGTACTGCATACCACCCTCAGACAGACGGACAGTCAGAGCGGACCATTCCGACACTGGAGGATGTGTTGCGGACTTGTGTCCTGGACTTTGGAGGATCTTGGGAGAGTCACCTGCACTTAGTAGAGTTTGCATACAACAACAGCTTTCAGGCCAGCATTGAGATGTCCCCTTTCGAGGCACTGTACGGGCGTAGATGTCGTACACCCTTGTCTTGGGATGATGTTGGGGAGCGAGTTTTATTGGGGCCTGAGATGGTTGTGGATGCAGCAGAGAAGGTGAAGCTCATCAGAGATCGGCTTCGCGTGGCGCAGGACAGACATCGGCATTGGGCCGACAGCCACCGCAGACCTTTGGAGTTTGAGGTACAGCTTAGAGATAGGATTAGAATTAGGTTGTCTTGTTTATGTTTTGTAAACCATGTTTGATTATCATAATTAAATTGAGACCTTGTTTGTGAGTAGGTTGGAGACCAGGTATTCTTGAGGATATCTCCGACACGTGACATGATACGTTTTGGTGGAGGTGGAAAGCTTAGCCCACGTTTCATCGGCCCTTTTGTTATCAGCGGGAGAGTCGGTGACGTGTCTTACAGGCTAGACTTACCACCAGCATTGGTAGGAGTCCACAACATATTTCACGTGTCGCAGTTGAGATGGTACGTGGCAGATCCTAGCCATGTACTTGATCATTCCGAGATCGAGGTGGGTCCTACTCTTCATTATCCAGAGCAGCCTGTTGAGATTCTGGATCGACGAAAGAAGGCATTGAGGAACCAGACGATACCATTGGTTCGTGTCGCATGGAGGCATCATTCTCCAGGAGAGTCCACCTGGGAGCGGGAGGATGAGATGCGCGAGCGATACCCTTATCTATTTGTACCTTGAGGTATGATTTTCTATCCTTCTCATCAGTTTCAGTTTCGTCTTAAAATTTCGAGGACAAAATTATTTTAAGGAGGGTAGACTTGTAACACCCTATTTTCTGAAATTGGGGTATTTTTGAAAATGTATTATTTTTATTATTTATTAATGGTGTTTTAGTCATGATATAATTTTTGGTGATTATTAGTGTAATTAAAACTATTTCTAAGTCATGACTTATGACTTTGTGATTTTACTAGTATAACCCTAGTGTAAACCCTAGTTATTCCTTAACCTAGAAGTTGCCATGACCATGTGAGCCTAGCCATAGGCTTAGAACATCAAATTAGTGATTTTAGCCTAAAAGGGTATTTTGGTAATTTACTAGATTTTATTTGGATTTATGTGTTTTTTATATTATTTAATTATTGTTAAGTACCATGATTAGTCCCTAACCTATCTTACCCTAATTATATTTTCTTGTAGCCCTAGACTAGTAGAATATATACCTAGTTCACTGAGCACAATTTGGATTCTTTTTCGTGTCCAAATCGGACATGAACTCGCGGTTTTGTACTGCACACTGTCACAGAGAATTCCCTGCTACCCGACACTGATTGCGGACACTGTAGGACACGTGGACACGTGCAAATTGACACAGAGGAGGGGGCAACCTCTGTCATGCCCCCCCTCGAGTTTGAGACACATTTGTGTCGTATCGAGAACACACGGACACATGCACTGGTCGTGCACTGTCAGCGCACACGCGCGCGGGGGCCAACTTCGCGCGTGTCGTGTCGTGCGGACACGACACTTGGACACCTCGTGGTGACACGAGGAGGTAGCCCATCATGTGGCGAACACATGGACACGAGCACGAGACGTGTCGTGTCCTGTGTCGCGAACATGAGGCAGTTGCACGCGTGCACGATGCAGCGTATTCGTGTGTGTGTGTCAGTTTACCCGATTGGGTTTTGGTGAGTTTTGACACATCAAATTGTGTCGTGGTGTCGTGTCAGGCACCTAGGACACTAGAGGACACTAGGGGCTAGTATTACCAACCCTTGGGTTCGAGCCTTAGCTCGGTTTGGTGTGTGTATTTGGGTTTACCCATTTCTCAAGTACATTGTGCACTGGATTCCTGATTTTGGTATTTTCCTGTTATTTAAATCGAATTTCAAAACGAATTTTGATGTTATTTCTTAATATAAATATCTGTGTATATAGGGTATATACATAGTGTATGTATTTGTGTGCGTGTAGGTGGAATTGAGGGGTATATACATGTGTGTGCATGTGTATATACATATATGTATATATATGGGTGTGTGTGTTATTCTGTGTGGTATGTGTTGGTTTTCTGGTTCCAGAAAACTGGAACACCCCCCCCCACTGTTCAGATTCACTCTCTCTATCTCTTTCACTCTAATTCACTCTCTCTCATTTTTCTCTCTCTCTATATATGTATTGTAGATATATAAGTTTGTATGTATATATAAGTATATGTTATATATATATTTGTATTAAATTATATATTGTGGCTATATATATATACTATATGATATATGAGTATTACATAGTCTATAGGCCTATGTAGTAATGTTGGTATATATATATATATATATATATATATATATTTTTATATATATATATATATATATATATATATATATATATATATATATATATATATATATATATATATATGTAAAGTTATATATATATGTGTATATATATATTGTATAGAGGTAGATACCTATGACAACTAGCCTATGGCCTAAGTTACTAGCCTATGGCATTAGAGGCTAACCCTAATTGACCTAATGACCCAAACCCTAACTAGTTGACCCTTGTTTGACTAGAGTTGACCAAAGTCAACCTTAGGTCAAACTTGACCTAATTAACCTAGATTGAACTTGAATTAACCTAGAATGACTAGTTTGACTAAACCCTAACTAGTCTGACCATGTTTGACCTAACTTTGACCATGTTTGACCTAACTTTGACCATGTTTGACCTAACTTTGACTAGTTTGACCTAGTTTGACTTTTAGAGTTGACCAAGAGTTGACTTTTGACCAGATTGACCTAGAATCATGTAGTATGCATAGTAAACTTCATTTTTACTATTTAGAACACATTGTGACTTGTGTTGCTCTGATCAGGAGCCAGACACCTCTCCTCAGACAGCATATTTTCTACAGACATTCATACAGCAGGCGAGTACATTCTCTGACCGTTTCATACTTGTTCAGGCTTTACTTCTCGCTCTAGATTACTTTACTTGATGCTGTCACGTTGGTAACACGGATTGGTACTATATGGATCTTTACATGAGATGTTATCCCCCTCGGGAGCATCGGGTACTTCATGTTACGTGTGTTTCACTTTTATCATGTACTCCTATGCTTCCATCATACATGTGCACTCATGTGATCATGTACTCTCATGATTCACTGAGCCCTCATGTATAACTTTACGTATACTCATTTATGAGCCTCATGTGAAGTATTGTATAATAACGTAACTTGTCTCGATCCTTGTGTATTGATTGGGGAAATGGGGGAGTAGAAGTAGATATGTGAATAATTCCAAAGTAGTATAATCATGTATAAACTCAGTAGTGTAATCATGTATAAATTCTAGCCATTCACATGCCTATCTTGTACTCTACATCACTAGTCACTTACAGTTCTCTATATACAGTAAATATTTCCTTTACAGCTATCTCTTTTACGGCGTATATTTCTTTTCAGCACTTTCTGTATTTTACTCTATTGCCTGTATCGTATTTCCTAACCTGATATGAACTGTGTGAGATGTATTGTGCTCGTTTCTGTCCTGACTGGACCTGTTGAAAATATTACAGAGGATGAGGATGAGGCATGGGTGACTACGTATTATGGAGCAGGACTAAATGACACTTGTGTTGAGGACCCTCAACAGGATCCACCTGCAGCTGAGGATGTTGCCCCAGTAGTCTAGGCTAGTTTAGCTAGACAGTCTTTTCCTGCATTATTATTTTGTCTCACATTCTGAGTTGTATTTTGAGATGTTGAGATGTATAGACCCGTAGACTTATTTTGTATATTGGGTTGATATTCTGGATGTTATGTTATCCTAGACACTTAGACTTATTTCATCTATTGTACTGTTCTCTTTGAGTTACTATCTATCTATCTTTCTGTCTTTCATTCTTCTACCTTAGATGTGATTGAGACTGTATATTGTTATGTCACCTCCATTCGGAGTGTATAAACTGTACAGGTACCTTTATATTGTTAGATGATTGACCTAGGACAACGTTCTACCGCCGACACTGCGGCGTAGGCTAGACGTACCCACGTCTCGTACCCTTACTCTAGGGTACGGGTCGTGACAGAAGGTTAGCCTCAATCTTCAACTCGTGGACGTCGACCATGTGTTATCTGAGGACAAACCGAAGGTTCAAAAAGATGAAACTACGGCCGCGGTTGCTGCTGCTACTGCCAAAAGTCCAAATGGAAGAGGAAAAATAGCCTTTGTAGACTTCTGATCCTTAATGCTAAGGAGGACTCTCTGGTAGAATCTTACTCAAAGAAGACCAATGCCGGAGAGATATGGGAGTCTTGGAGAAACTATATGAAGATGACAAGAACATGAGCAATATATTCATCATCAAAAAAATATCAAAAATGACTTTTTGAAGATGAGAAGACGATGCTGCCTCAGGTGAAGGAATTCCTGAAGTTGTATCAGAAATTGAAAGATGAGGAAATGCCCTTCAAGGACAAGTTCATTGTCGGAGGGATCGTCTCCAAGCTTTCCACTGGATGGAGCAAAATTTTTGCGAATATACCTTGGAAGAAACTAAAGATCAGTCTAGAAGATCTCCTGTAAAAAATTTATGTTGAGGACCAGATGAGGGCTCAAATGAAGGTAGACACTCTATCCAAGTAGATGACTAAGGCCAACTTGGTCCAGACGAAAAAATCGAAGGGAAAGCAGGTGGCTTTCCACCACAAGAAGAAGGACTTCACTAATCTGAAAGTGAAGGTGTCTTCTTTCAAGCACCAGAAGCCAAAGTCCAATGTGAGTTGTTTTAATTGTGGCAAGAAGGGCCATTACAAGAGTGAGTACAGGTCCATGTCTAAGCAGTCAGAGCATGGAGAGCCTAGTAAGGTTTCCATGGTTATTGATGTAAATTACTATGTTTGCTCAGGTCACTGCGGTGGAGGCTGACTCTGATGGTGGGTAGACACTGGTGCCACCTGCCATGTTTGCAAACCAACTTCTGAAAATTTTATAGTGATGAACCAGACACAAACTGAAGTGTAAGGGACCGGGACGATGGTGTTGATTCTGACTTCAGGAAAGTCTTTGACGCTTCAAGACGTTAAGCATGTACCTATTATTGTAAAGAACTTGATCTCTTGAGGCCTACTCTATAATGCAGGCCTAACGATGGACGTCAATGTTGGCCAGATAGTAATGTCCATAAAAGGTTCTTACTTCGAAAAAGCCATCTTGTAACTCAGTCTAATAAAATTAATACAGTCGCTCATTCTGATTATATTTGAGTTGTGGCATAATAGACTAGGACATGTTCATTGTAAAAAAATAAACAAAATATCTAATTTAGAATTTATCTCCAAATGTAGGGATAAGGTAGAGAAATGTGAAGTGTGTGCTCAGACAAAGATCACAAAAAATCCATTCATCGAGTTAATCGAAGCATGTATCTACTGGAGTTGGTACACTCTGATATCTGTGACTTTAAACAAATCTCTACAAAAGTCAGGATGAAGTATTTCATAACCTTCATCAATGACTTCTCAAAATATGCATTCGTCTACTTACTGAAGTCTAAAGATGAAGCGTTCGAGAAGTTCAAAGAGTTCAGGACCGAAGCTGAACGACAAACTAGACAACAACTCAAGAGATTAAGAAGGGATTGAGGCAGAGAGTATCAGTCTCATGAATTCACATCGTTCTGTAAAGAATATAGAATCATCAACGAGACTACTACTCTGTATTCTCCTAAATCTAGCGGAGTAGCAAAAAAAAAGAACAGAACAATGAAAAAAATAATGAATTCAATATTGTTGACTGTGGATCTTCCAAAATGCTATTGGGGAGGAGCTGCATTGACGACCACTTTTATTCTAAATAGAGTGTCGTATGCAAATTTTGACATCACTCCTCATGAACTCTGGTGAGAAGTCAGACCTAACTTGAATATCATTCGAGTGTGGGGGTTCATGCATATGTAAAGCTCCCATATATGAATATTCAGAAGCTCGGGACAAGGACTACGAAGACGAACTTCTTGGGATATGTCGACAAGAGTGATGCTCGGAGATTTCTTGATATAGAATCAAATCATATCATTGAATCTCGTGACACAGAATACTTTGAAGATAAATTTGTAATGCAATCGAACATTGTTCTTGCGGACATTCTGACGAATAATGAGGGTGCACAGGAAATTAAGTTTTCAATAAGAACATAGTCCAAGAAGAAGTTGTTATAGAGGAGACAAAACTTGAACCAGAACTCACTGAGCCAAGAGAGTGAGGAGACCGAAGAACTTCGGAGATGACTTTGTCACTTATCATGTGGAAGCAGATCCGTTTTCCTATGATGAAGCGATGAAGACCAAAGATGCTATTTTTTAGAAGAAGACGATCGACAATAAAATTGATTCAATTACCTCCAATAACACTTGTGTTGGTTGATCTTCGTGAAGGAGCCAAACCCATCGGATGCAAATGGATCTTCAAGAAGAAGATGAAAGCAGAAGGAACCATTAACAAGTTCAAGACTAGGCTAGTAGCTAAGGGATTTTCTCAGAAGCAGGGGATCGACTACTTCGACATGTATGCTCCAGTAGCTCGGATGACCACCATCAGAATATTAATTACTCTCACAGCAATAAATCAGTTGGTGATACATCAGATGGATGTAAAGACAATATTCCTGAATGGTGAGCTGAACGAAGAGATTTACATAAAACAACCAAAAGGATTTTTCTTCCAGGACCTTGAACACAAAGTCTGTAAGTTGGTAAAATCCTTGTACGGTTTGAAACAGGCTCCCAAAATGTGGCATGAGAAGTTAAACAAGGTCATAAGGTCAAATGGCTATAGGGTCAACAAAACGGACAAATGTGATTACACGAAGTTCGTTGATAGAAGAGATGTAATCATTTTTCTGTATATGGACGACATGCTGATCCTAAGTACAAATATAGACTGTGTCATGGAGACAAAGAAGTTTATCTCGACTAAGTTCAGTATGAAGGACTTGGGGGAAGCTGATGTGATCTTGGACATCAAGATCATCTAGACGGACACTTGACTGGCGTTATCACGGTCTCATTATATTGAGAAGATGATCACACGCTACGGGTATCAGGATTTTCCAGTGATCGATACGCCTTGCTGGTGTGACCTGAAGCTGGAGCCAAATTCGAAAGAAAGCATCAGGCAGCTGGAGTATACAAGCGTCATCGGGAGTTTGATGTACGCTACTACTGCCACTAGGCCTAACATAGCTTTCGTCGTGGGAATGCTGAGTTGATTCACGGGCAATCTAGGCATTGAGGACTAGAAAGTTGTAAAACAGGTAATAAGATATCTCAAGAAGACTCAGACATATGCACTGTACTGCAGCGGAGATCCGTCAATAGTAGAAGGCTTCAATGATGCAAGCTGGTGCTTAGAGGTAGAGAGCGAGAGATTCATAGGAGGATTCATTTTCTCCATGGATGGAGCTATTATATCGTAGAAGTCAAAGAAGCAGACTATGCTTTCTCATTCCTCCATGGAATCTAAGTTCTTTGTACTTGATTCCGCAGCAGAAGAAGCAGAATGGCTTCAGAAGGTCATATATGATCTTTAGTTGGTTGGGGCATAGATACCGACGACTATATATTATGACAACCAGGCAATTGCAGTGATGGAATCGAATGGCCTCTTCAATGAGAAGAAAAAAACTGTATGGCTAAAGCATATCGTAGTACACGATCTCATTAATAGAGGTGTCATTACAGTGATTGATGTTTGGAGTCAGGAGAACCTAGAGGATCCGTTCATAAAGGGCCTCAAGCGCTAGCTGGTTGAAAACATACTAAGTAAAATGGGCTTGAAAGCATTCTGATATTGTGTTATTGTAATCCTACCATAAATTTTTATGCTATTAGCTCAAAAAGAAATCTACTAGGCATCTAGCTTTTGTTTCAAGAGAAGATCACTAACTGAGAAAATATCAGAAACAATGGATACATATCCTCTAAAACATGGAAGGGATATGGACCCACAACCACTGTTGTCTACTATATGTTTTTATCGGAGAACAGATCCTCTGGATAGGATAGCCTAAACGCCTTAATGAGTTCTCAGGCAGAGTGAATACTTGTTGTACTTTACAGGAAGCATAGTAGCACAACACTACAAGGGAGTGTTACAACTCCATGCTACAGTATGGTGACTCCACTATGAGGTTCCCAGGTAGGGATATTGCTTCGGCTTTACGAGTCAAGTCATAGCGGCATAACATCGCATATAGACAAGTAGCCTAATGTTGTATGATCAAATTAAAGAGTTGTAGACATCACTACAAAGGAGACGGTGTCCTGATGTTACAGTGGCATGACACCACGAAAAGATACCCAGAAAGGTGTAAATCCTAGACTACGTAAGCTATATCCTCACGATGTAATACTGCAAGGAAGTGCAAGGCTTCATACTGGGTATTTTGGCACTATAAAGAGGCTTGTGACCTCATGCTACAGTAGTATGACACTACGATGAGGTACCCAGGTAGGGGTAATGCCTTAGCTTTAAGCCATGTCGTAGCGATGTAGCACCACAAGTAAGCACAAGGCTTCATGCCATATCTCTTTATAAAGAACTCACATAGAGTGTATGAACAGAGATAACAGGCCATTTCTTGAGGGTAAACTTGTAGACGTTCAAAATATATACGTCGAAACTAGGCTGACACATGGCCTTTAATGTGCAGCCAGAAGTGCATGTGACTACATTGTGTGAGTGAAAAAAACTGAAGCTATGATGCAAAATTCAATGCTTAGTCCATTCGTGTATCATATTGTCAGGAAGATTCAAATCATCAGCGACATCTATACTAATGCGTGATGGACAGTTACTATACGGAACACTTAAACCCATATATTGAGATATGTAGAGGATTGTTGGAGCTTTTCCTTGACATATAGAGAGCTTGCTCTTATTTCATGACTAGTTCTTTAGTCCCACATCGAAAATGCCCCAAGTTGTGTATCTCAATATAATACAAAGTGTGGTGTTGAGGTATGCACATGGGGTGGTGACCCTAAGGTCAGGTCCATGTGGGTGATTTTTTAGGAGGTAAGGATAAGGCTCCTTATTAAAGCATTAATGCTTTTTGTCATGATGTTGGAATTAATTCCTTAGGAGCTAAGCCCCGTAGGGGCTTAGCTACTCAGACTCGGAATCGAACTCAGACTCAGACTCGGGCTCATAGGCTCATGAGGCATAATGTGGTATTTTGTTGACTTAGACTCAGACTCGGACTCATTGTCTCAAGAGGTGTAATGTGGCATTTTGTTGGCATACTTACAGTTAGCACGTCAGCATCGTCGCTAGGCGTATAGTGCGCTTTAGTTGCGTTTGTTGCGTGAGGCTCTGCACTGCCGATCGTGTGCCCCTTTGCGTGGCAAGTTCGCACGACTAGATGGCACGGCCAGTTGGCACGAGAGTTTGTGCATAATGCATGCAGCGCGTACTGTGCGAATTGTAGCGCGTGCCTATTAGCGTTGTCGTGTCTGTTCACGATCTGAATAATTATGAAACGTTCAAAAATGTTTCCTCCTTTCACAGATCTGCATTAACACGACCCGAATGTTTTATATACTGGACGGTTACTCGATTGACATTATATAAGTCTCTATTCTCTCTCATTCGATGGGTCACAGACAAAATTTAGAGAGCAGAGAAGAGAGAAACAGAGAGAGACAGAGAGAGAGAGAGAGAGAGTTTTTCCATCGAAGAGTCAGAAGAGCTTTTCGACAGAGTATTCCACAGTTTATTCTCGAACTTGCTGGTTCCTGGAAGCTGATTGGTGGGGCAAAAGAACGAGATCCGTCACCCCATCAGGCCATTTCTTTTTATATTCATCTCTTCACCGTCCGTAACTCGTTTTATCCCATTCACAACACGTTTAAGAGAAAGAATGAGCTCTTCTCTGATCTAATCAAAAACCTTTTGTCGGCTTTCGTCACTGTTGCTACGAAATTCATTTGTGTCTTCTTCGAAGTGTTACATTTGATTTTGTATCTCTGAATCCTCCAGGATCTCAGTTGGACACATTCCTTGAAGTATTGCCAAAATCTGTTTTTTATCTTAAAATCACGCCGCGGGAGTAACAATTAGGTACTACAAATTGGAGAGAAGATCAAATTTCTTCAAAACTTGTGCATAATGCAATGTGTCTTCCAACTAGATGTTCGGTATAATATGTATACAATGTGTCAATGAAACAATTCCATTGTACCAATGCATGATGCAAGTGGTCTTCCAACTGGATTTATCTCATAGTAACTTGTGAAATGATAGTTGTCCATAATGACTTTGATTATAAGTCATTAAAGGGGTTGTCATTAGGTACGACGAATTAGAGAGAAGAACTACTGTCTTCGAAACCTGCGTATCATATCTAGTAGAGAATCTAGGATGAGATTCTACTAGAGACATATGTCATAAGGGTGTTCGAAAACTACGTGCCCAAAAATTGAACATATAGAAACAAATATATAATTTAATTGAACATACAGACCACTCCAAACAATATCAGATATAGGACTATTTTTTTGTGCGGAGTTAGTGGTGTTGTGGCTTCTGTTGCACAACACAAAAGTTTGTGTGTGGAGGAGGACCTGGGCCCCACACAATGATTATTAAAAAATATTAAATTTATTTAGTACTGGGGCCCCCCACCCCTTACTCCACCCCATTCTTCATATTTTCTATGTGTTGGTCCGAATGAATTACACAAAAAATACTAGTGGCCCCACCCCTAGTGGTCTTCAAGTGCATCCCCCATGCAGATCATATGTCCTCTTCTATAAAATGTAGATTATACTGATTATTTTAAAAAATAACATCCACAATCAATGTGATCGGTATTTTTAGAAGAGGAAGACATATTTGGCATACAAGTTTTGGGAAAAATATATCTACTCCTAACAAATTCTCGATATAGGTACTGAATGACTAATGATAGATCCCTTTCCCAATTGACTTGGAGCGATTGGGAAGGTTTAAGGAAATTCGACATTGAATCATTCACTAAACATATTTTTTAATCACTGAACAATTGAATTGGGAAAGAAATAAAAGAAACTAGGGTTACTTATTGATTGAGAAATAGAATTACAAAGAAACGAATACAAAAGAACTCTTAAACTGTAGACAAAACAAGATTATAACTCTCCTCTCCTCGTTAACTTGCTATTTATAACCAGAGTGAGGCATTAACTACCTCTAACAAACTGTAACAAATGCTACAGTAACTGTTATAGTGTCCATGTAATTACCAACAGTATGGCCACCTAGAGACTTTTGGACTTTGGTTGGCTATTTGATACTAACTAGCCACAGAGAAATTGTGTTTATTACAGATTAGTAAGATTTGTGAAGTTGTATCAGCTAGTTGTCCACTAAACTATTGAAATTGACAATTACTAGCTGATTAAGCTTGAACTAAAGCTAATTGCTACTATCACTGATACACTACAGCTTCTACTATCACAGATACTTGTGAGCTACTATCACTAGTACTGAAGCATGTGAGCTACTTTCTTTGTAAGCTATTATCACTGATACTAAAGCTTGAATAGCTTGAAATATTGAACTGCTGGTAGCTTAACACTGACACTAGAGCAACCGATACTGACTGATACTGAGGGGATCTGCATCAACTAATAACAAAAATATGTTGCTCCCGGACATAATAGAACATGCTTTAGGAATTTCTTGTGAAAAATGAAATACTAGAATATGAAAGAGTTAGATTCTCGATAGAGTTTTACACTTGTTACCGAGAGACATAGTTATTGGACGTTATATTAGATGTATTATTCAATATTTTTGTACGAGAAAAAGATTAAATTGTATGGTAAGTGAGCATGATATATATTAGGTTCTACGAGGATATAGTACAACATATGGATCCCTCACACACTATTAAGTGAAAATCTTGGTATACAAGAGAGTACTTTTGAATTTTACAACGACAGGTTTGTTGGAGCTTTTCCTTGACATGTAAAGAGCTTGCTCTCAGCACGCCTAGTGAAGTTTAGTCCCCCATTGGAAAAGCAACATGAGGTATCTCAATATTGTAGAAGCATGTAATTTCAGGCACATCTACAGGCCAGAATTCCTATGCGCTTAACACTACATGCGCCAGGGAGCTCTAACGAAGTACTTGGTACAACAAAGAACAGCAAAAGTATAGACATCAAAAGAAAATTTTTATTTCATATAAAAGTCCATTACATGTCTAAAAAAGGCTTTACAAAGGAGAATTTCTACAAAAAGAAAGATCCTAAGACTACAGCCAGGCGCAGCAAACTGCCATGCGCCTCCTGCCAGGCGCATCATCTGTTAGGCACGTCTCTTCAGCGTCTCAGTTAGGCGCATCTCATCAGCATCTCAGTTAGGCGCATCACGAAGTCTCAACATATGCGCTCCACTTCGACCTGATCAAGTTCTTCGGCTAATGAAGTATTTATTGAGCAGAACAAGGGTGGGTGATCAACCCCACTCTGGCTGGAGGAAGAGGTCTCCAAAACCCAAGGAAGAGGAGAGCACCACAATTCCGATCTGAGGCTCTTCCAGCATAACGGAGACGGGACTCGAGCATCCCGATCTTTGGATGCAACAGGCACCTTCCGCCTGCCTCAGAAGCCCGCGACCCCGACTTTTGGATGTAACAGTCACCTTCACGAGTGTATACGAACAACTCGTCACATCTTCACCCCTGGGAGCATCTTGTCAACAGAATGTACTCGAGCAAATAAGTTCATTCGCGAAGACGTGAGAGAACGAAAAGCAAACTCTCTCCTTGCTACTATTTATAGGCTGGACAAATCAAACCCATGCGCCATGTGGTGGGCTCTCCGAATCCCGTACAATGAATTTGTATTTATGGTGATGAACCTGACTCTTCAAATTCAGCCAAGTCAAAACGACTATTTAAAGCACTTGAAGAACTCAACAGTCGGACCAATAAAGACGCGTCATAAAAACGGATGCACCGGTCAGATACCGCGCATCGTATAGACGTGCCCGTCGGTACAAAGCGTCCTGTATGGATGCGTCCAACAAAGCACAGATCCATGCGTCCTAATCAACATGGACCCGTGCGCCCAGTGGGGTACAAATCAACGCGTCACCCCACCAAGCAATTAATGCCAAAGTGACAGAGTTGGCAGCACGTCCCCCGAGGACTGAACAGTTGGCAGCTTTTGCAGAAAACGAAGCGTCGCTGACGTCATCGTCATCATTACTTTCCTCTGACGGTTACAACCCACGTGGCCGACCAACCACTCGCATGTGCCTCAGCAGCCATGTGCCTGAATATTTGCATACGCCTCAATAGCCGTGCACCCAGACTGGTTCATAACTCCTGAAGGTTGCGAGCCAAAGTCTTCTCATGCGCCCAATCCCAGGCGCTTCCAATCAGATTACCTTCCACCAAATCTGGGATCTTTGAGCTACAAACATGCGCCATGTGTCCTTTAACTCAATTCAGCCTATGAAGGTGTAACGTCCCAGTCCCAAAATACTTAGGACTAGGAACGTATCCATGCCAGCTGCGTACATACGAAGTATACTCCAATATATGAAAACCTCGTATGAATACATAAGCTGTAAAATTCAGTAAACCAAGAGTAATCTAATCTCATCCACAAATGAAAAATAAAAGATATCATATAATCAACTGTAATAAGTCTTTGAACAATACGTTGGGCGGAGACAAAGTTCACTACCAACTATCTCCAATAAAAGGTACAAGAAAGAATAGATGAAATAACATGACTAGCCAAGTGCAATCATCTTCGAAAGGATGGAGAAGATCACGGCCTCGATTAGTACACCTGCAATATCACAGAAGCACACACACCTGGAGAGATAATCAGGTCCTCAGAGGGACATAACAAGCTACAGGAAGAACATGCCACATGAACTGAATATAAATGCACCATAAAATAAAGATAAAGTAAAAGTGTCCAAACCATAACACGGCTCAATATCCCATCATCGAAATAGTAGGCTACCCCTACAACCAAACAAGGACAAGGGATAACTTACTATTCCACGATGTGACATTTTTCCAGCCATGATTGGAACATGAAATTTGCTAAGGTCTCCTAACCTTTCTAGTAGGCAATTTAGAAGACATATCGATGTATGGGCAAGTGAAGGCTGACTCCCCCAGGACAAGTTAACAACTCACAACACGCACACGTCAGTACCAATACTATCAGCCGGCATAACTCGAGGCTAGCGGCCTACGTGACCCATCAGTCCACATAGCTCGAGGCTAGTGACCCTCGCGACTCGACTACCGTAGTACGCAGTTACTACAGCTTTTGGATTTGGGGCAGCCCATACATTCAACTGTCTTCTCCCTCCCAAGGTCACTAACAAAAGATAGTTCGCTAAGACTAGGTCCATATGCATACAAAAAGGCAAGAAGGAAAAATAACTGAAAAGCAATAAACTAAAAATAGCAAGTAATGGATCCAACTGAAAACAGAAAATAAATGTGCAGTAAATAAATAAATAAAGATGCATCTAATTATAAACAGTAAATAAGGCAAGGTATCTTGCCTGAGGGTGGTGCGAGAAGCAGCAAAATCCAACAATCAGAATCGTCAACACGAAAGTCAAAATCCACAAGAAGCTCCGGATGCTGAAACAAACATCACGAACGAGTTTGGAATAAAAGATATGCCTAGAAAATGCCTGTCCAAAAGTCAAATTCTGGAACAGGGGCAATTTCATAATTTTGGGTCAAAACGATGTCCGTCGTTGGACCCGCTTTGCACCGAAATACGTGCCAGAACCTACGATCTCTAAAGTCGTCAAACTACAAGTCAATAGATTTGTTTTGATGAGACAAACCCAACGATATGTCCAATTTTAGATTCCGGTGGGCTGTGCACAAAATTGTCCGTTGAGTGGGATTGTGGGCCCGTCAAAATGGCATCCCAGTCAATAGTCTCAGAATCGGACCAAACTTGGCTCACAGGACCAGAAAAATATTTTGAGTCCAATGGCACAAGTTTCGTCGCGATTTGATGAGTGTGCACAAAGTAATTGGAAAATATCAAAAATGCCCGATACGGAAAAATTTGACGGATACGGATCAAATTCGTCGCGCACACGCAACCAATTTGAAGTCCGTCAATTCTTGCATGTCCACAAAGTCGATACGAACATTTCGGTACCTTCGTTTTGCGACCACGTCGTCCGGATTGGCGGGACGCACGTCGTATCGGGGTTTTCTAATTTTTGAAAACTGATTTTTAGTGGGGTTTTTAATCTAATTAATACAGAATTTATTGCAGAATAAATAAACTATTTAAAGAGGATGATAGAGGGTCATGTGGACTTTCTAAACGAATTTACGGATCTAAAATCGGATTAGAATTGGAGGAGTAATTGATCGGGAGGCGGAGATGCTGTCGCTCCGGCGAGGCTGGCACGCACGCCGAGGAGTGGGAGGAGGATGGAGGAGAGAGGAATTTGATTAGGGTTTTCTAAACTTTTATATATATATATATATATATATATATATATATATATATATATATATATATATATATATATATATATAAAATATATATATATATAAAGTTTGGGAGGGGGGTCGGCCAAGTTGTGTATTGCTGCTGCTTGCTAAAATAGAGGGGACACACACATAAAGTAGCTACTGCTACTTGAAGGGGGTCAGCCAAGCCTTTGACTGAAGTAAGGGGGCGCACCCATTACTTCATTTTTTTTTATTTTTCTTTCTTTCTATCAACAACTTATATCAATATATATCATACGTATATCCATGGCTTGCTGAAGTTGGTGTTGGTGGTGGGGGTCGGCCCCCACCACTTTCTTTTATTATTTTTTTTTACTAAATCTATTTTTTAACCTTTCTATATAATTATAATCATGTGTATATATATATATATATATATATATATATATATATATATATATATATATATATATATATATATATATTTGCATATATCCATAAATATGCCAAAAATCTATTTTAAATCCAAATATCATTTATAAGTCAACTATCCAATTATTTAATATATTTGAGCATATATATATATATATATATATATATATATATATATATATATATATATATATATATATATATATATATTCAATCCTTTATAAATCAACGTAAAATAATAATAATATTTAAATAGGAAACATGGTTATTAAATCTCCATAAAATAACTTTAATAATAATAAATTAATAAGATCAACCCAATGAGTGCACTTACACTGCACGCCATTTTTCGGGTCCACAAAATGTACTTATTTTGTAAAATATTATTTAAAATAAATAAAATACCAATAATTGCATAAATAGTTAAATAATTTGAAATTGTAAATGAAATTCTAAAATAATTTAGCAATTATTTTTACGTACATAAAATATGTCCACATGGCCACCTTAGTCACCCCCCATGCTCACATGGGCTTAAATTTGGTTCGGGCCCTGTCCGGGCTGAATTGGTCCAACCGGGTCATAAAAAAAACAATACATTAAATAATATCTAAATAAAATATTTTAAATGCGTTATTTCACAATTCGGCCTGGTTTTTCTAGTTCGGACTGAACTATGGCTAGGCCTCCCACAACATGGCTAATATACTGGTCAAAGCACACTGCTACATCTTTCGTGCCAAAATTCATGGTCGCCTTGTGCTCAAAACACAACTATGGCTAAGGTCATTTTTAATAATTAATAAAAACATAAATTGTATAAATTAAATTTGAAGTCTAATAAAATAATTAAAAAGTAATAAAAAAAGGGGTTTTACATCCTACCCAACTTATAAGAATTTCGTCCTCGAAATTTAGGATTTATAGGATAGATAGGGTTGAGGGATAGGAAGAGTTCGTCAATACCAAAATACAATTAAATTTTGGAGGAGGCGATAAAACGGCGTTCTACACCACCATGCAATAGAAAATTGTGGAGTCGATATATACAAAAATATATCATGGTTATGGAATTGAATAAGGGTTGCCAGTGAAGGTAGCAAAATTTCGATAATCCAAATTGGAGAGTGATAAGGGATTGAGTAGATCAAAGAGAATAATTAGACGTTTGGGAGATATGGTTCCTTGAGAGAAACTGGAGACTAATCGCCTCGATTGAGTGTTTGATTTAAGTGAATGATTAGAATCATTCTCGTGTGCTCAAGAACAATTGGAAGGACATGATAATAATTCTAGGGTTGAGAAATGAGGAGTAGTTAAAGGCGATGATATAGCCACATGAGTCGGTCGGTGGCTATCTACATTTGTGTATAATTAACCGATTGGGCAACCAAGGATGATACCTTGAGTCTATCTTAGCAAGTACAATGCCTTGTCTTTCTAAAATAAGTAAAAGACAAGAACAACAAAGGTTTCAAAGACGGTGTTATATATTGAGTACAAATTGCGGGGTTCATAGGCAGCAAAAATAATTCAAAAGAGAATTGTCAAGGCGGTCGCGGATGAAACTCTAGGGCAAGTTTACTATGTCTCTATCCACGTAGAATAATATGTGATAAGCGAACCAAAGTGCCATAGGTTGATCAGACCATCATACACCGGTTCTGATTAGACAATATGTTAGTGGGTGCATCCAATAAAATATGTCATGATCAAGCTCGAAAAGAATAAGCTTGCAAAAACTAAAGCTAATTTAGCAGCATGAGGTTATCAAAATATGAGTAATGGAGGTAATGATGAAGGAAATCAAATAGTCTATGATCTTTTAAAATCAAGGCTCGCCCGAAGTGTGGGCCTATACAGTTGTCCTAGTTTTCCTTACTTACGATTTGGTAGACTAGATAGGGTAGGGTTCTCTGAATTTATAGTCTAAGTGAACTTACTCATGTGGTCCACAAGGAAAAAGATTTGTTAGGTGGTAAGGTATTCTACCCAACTTACAAGAGTTAAACTAGTAGTATAATGGGACAATGGGTCAAGCAATCAAGATAAAGTACAAATTTAAGAATTTAGGGAATTAAGTAGAACATATTCACATATCGGGTTAAGGGATTGAGTCAAGGTTGGATCTCTTAACTGAAGTCGGAAAGTATTTTGGTATCATGGTATAGGTTTAGTTTGGCCATTTTGACCAGAAGGTCATGTCATGAAAATAGTGTACAAGGAGACGTGTTTTAGTGGGACATGATATATCTACTTGAAGGTGGACTTGTCTAGGTCTTACATATAAAATTTGTTGGAAGAAAAAGTCTAGTGTTGTACTCCAAATATACAAATCACGGGTAGGTGACGCCAGAAGATCAAAAATAGAAAGTGGGAGTTCACGAGGTGATAATTAATGCACAAAATAAGGAAGATCAAGTTAAAGCATGAAATAAAATTAATTAAAGAATCCATAAAAATAATTTAGGAACACAATTCCGGAGAGAAGATAGTCTCCTAGATGAATACAGTTAAGGAACCATTAAATCAAAATTCAAATTGCAAGTGGGTTAGAATGTCGCAATTAAAAGATTTAGAATTGAAGGAAGGTCGAGTAAGTCGAGGTGGAAATACAGTCACATAGCTGGGTAGATGACTAATAACACTTGTGTATTATACTACTATCATGGTCATGGGTGACATGGCAATTAGTATGGAATACTCAGTAGGGTTATCTTGGGGCCTACCATTAAAATTTTAACTCGTGTTTCCTCCAACAAAAAATAAAAAAATAATTTAACCACCAAAATTTTGTACTCACTCCAAGCCATTCAAATTCATCATAAAAAATTTAAATCACTCTCATAATTCTCAAAGCAAAATTTTATCACGTTACTGCTAACATTTTCCAAAATTAATATTTAAATTCAACTATTTAACTCAAGAGTTCATAATTTACGAATCCATAAAAATTTTACAATCAATCAAAAAAAAAAACTTTAACACTCTAAAATTTTCAAATAACTCATAATAAAACTCTTAGCATATTAAAAGCAATCTTAAAAATTAAGCTCAATGCTCTCATCAATTTTAACTTCTATTCATGCTAAGTTATTCCAACAAAATCACAACTTTTAAATGGTAACTTCCTTTAATCAATCAAAATAACTTTCCATCACATTCTTCAAAATTCTTCCAAAAATTTTAATATTAGCAGTCCCACATTAAACTAAATTTTTAAATAATCTTATCAGTCAAAATTCTTTTTTTAATACCAAAAATCTAAATAGATTTGTAAATCCTCAATCATATGACACAATTTAAAAGAAAGAAAAATTCTCAAAAATCGTTTTCAATTATTGTAAACCAAAATTTACCATCATTACTTCTACTTAAAATTCAAAATTTACTAAACACAAAATCGCAAGTTGTACAACTCAATTTAAATAATTCTTATGGCCATTTTTAAAAGCTAAGATCATTTTCAAACCAAGTTTACAACTGTTCATGGGTGTATAACTCTAATACAATAAATCATAAACATCAAAACTCGAAAATCAAATAAATTTTATATGTTTTTAAAGATGTATATCTATCACCCGAAACTCATAAATATCACAACTCGAAAAGTAAATCGATTTTTTTACACTTGTGCAAAGATGTATAACTATAACCCAATAAATCATAAATATCAAATCTCAAAAAGCCAATCAATGGTACAAAGATTCTAGCATTTTTTTTTCTCTCCTTCCTGCAGTATCAATCCTATGGTGTTTACTATTTAGAAATCTCAAGATTAAAACCTTCCTTGGTAGTATCCTACTTTAAAATTACTAATCATTAAATCACACTTAAAAAAAACTTTTTAACTCAATTAGAGTCTTAAATGTATTCCAATTGCCAATATAACCATTCTAGCCATGTGTTTGACCTATGAGCATATACTAGTGTAGTCATCTTCCTAGTTGAACTAAGCACGAAAATAAGAATCAAAGGTAGAAAGGAATCAAGCAAGATGCAGTTCAATGAAGTTGAACGAGAGTTCAAAATTTGAAGCCAAGGGAAGAGGTCAAGCTGTATGGATGAGATTCCTATATTCTAATTCTATGTTGCAGGCTCATATCAGTACAATTACGTAACCGAAGTGACAAACTAGACCTGCATGGGCCACCACAAAAATATGTAACGCCCTAATCCCAAAATACTTAGGACTAGATACGTATCCATGCCAGCTGCATACATACGAAGTATACTCCAATATATGAAAACCTCGTATGAATACATAAGCTGTAAAATGCAGTAAACCAAGAGTAATCTAATCTCATCCACAAATAAAAATTAAAAGATATCATATAATCAACTGTAATAAGTCTTTGAACAATACGTTGGACGGAGACAAAGTCCACTACCAACTATCTCCAATAAAAAGTACAAGAAGGAATAGACGAAATAACAAGACTAGCTAAGTGCAATCATCTTCGAAAGGATGAAGAAGATCATGGCCTCGACTAGAACAGCTGCAATATCACAGAAGCACACACACCTGGAGAGATAACCAGGTCCTCAGAGGGACGTAACAAGATACAGGAAGAACATGCCATATGAACTGAAAATATAAATGCACCATAAAATAAAGATAAAGTAAAAGTGTCCAAACCATAACACGGCTCAATATCCCATCATCGAAACAGTAGGCTACCCCTACAACCAAACAAGGACAAGGGATAACTTACTATTCCGCGATGTGACATTTTTCCATGCCATGATTGAACATGAAATTTGCTAAGGTCTCCTAACCTTTCTAGTAGGCAATTTAGAAGACATATCGATGTATGGGCAAGTGAAGGCTGACTCCCCCAGGACAAGGTAACAACTCACAACACGCACACGTCAGTACCAATACTATCAGCCGGCATAACTCGAGGCTAGCGGCCCACGTGACCCATCAGTCCACATAGCTCGAGGCTAGTGACCCTCGCGACTCGACTATCGTAGTACGCATTTACTACAGCTTTTGGATTTGGGGTAGCCCATACATTCAACTGTCTTCTCCCTCCCAAGGTCAGTAACAAAAGGTAGTTCGCTAAGACTAGGTCCATATGCATACAAAAATGTAAGAAGGAAAAATAACTGAAAAGCAATAAAGTGAACTAAAAATAGCAAGTAATGGATCCAACTAAAAATAGAAAATAAATGTGCAGTAAATAAATAAATAAAGATGCATCTAATTATAAACAGTAAATAAGGCAAGGTATCTTGCCTGAGGGTGGTGCGAGAAGCAGCAAAATCCAACAATCATAATCGTCAACACGAAAGTCAAAATCCACAAGAAGCTCCGGATGCTGAAACAAACATCACGAACGAGTTTGAAATAAAAGATATGCCTAGGAAACGTATGTCCAAAAGTTAAATTCTGGAATAGGGGCAATTTCGTAATTTTGGGTCAAAACGATGTCCGCCGTTGGACCCGCTTTGCACCGAAATACGTGCCAGAATCTACGGTCTCTAAAGTCGTCAAACTACATGTCTATATATTTATTTTGATGAGACGAACCCAACGGTATGTCCAATTTTGGATTCCGGTGGGCTGTGCACAAAATCACCCGTTGAGTGGGATTGTAGGCCCGTCAAAATGGCGTCCCAGTCAACGGTCTCAGAATCGGACCAAACTTGGCTCACAAGACCAAAAAAATATTTTGAGTCCAATGGCACAAGTTTCGTCACGATTTGATGAGTGTGCTCAAAGTAATTGGAAAATACCGAAAATGCCTGATACGGAAAAATTTGACGGATACGGATTAAATTCGTCGCGCACACGCAACCAATTTGAATTCTGTCAATTCTTGCATGTCCACAAAGTCGATACGAACATTTTGGTACCTTCGATTCGCGACCACGTCATCCGGATTGACGGGACGCACATCGTATCGGGGTTTTCTAATTTTTGAAAACTGATTTTTAGTGGGGTTTTTAATCTAATTAATACAGAATTTATTGCAGAATAAATAAACTATTTGAAGAGGATGATAGAGGGTCATGTGGACTTTCTACGCGAATTTACGGATCTAAAATCGGATTAGAATTGAAGGAGTAATTGATCGGGGAAGTGGGATACCTTAAAGTGGGAATCTGTTGTTCTTGTTGTCGTCATGACGATCGGGAGGAGGAGATGCTGTCGCTCCGGCGAGGCTGGCACGCACGCCGAGGAGTGGGAGGAGGATGGAGGAGAGAGGAGGAGAGAGAAATTTGATTAGGGTTTTCTAAACTTATATATATATATATATATATATATATATATATATATATATATATATATATATATATATATATATATATATATATAAAGGTTGGGATGGGGGTCGGCCAAGTTGTGTATTGCTGCTACTTGCTAAAATAGAGGGGGCGCACACATAAAGTAGCTACTGCTACTTGAAGGGGGTCGGCCAAGCCTTTGGCTGAAGTAAGGGGGCGCACCCATTACTTCCTTTTTATTTTTATTATTTTTTCTTTCTTTCTTTCTATCAACAACTTATATCAATATATATCATACGTATATCCATGGCTTGCTGAAGTTGGTGTTGGTGGTGGGGGTCGGCCCCCACCACTTTTTTTTTTACTAAATCTTTTTTTTAAACCTTTCTATATAATTATAATCATGTGTATATATATATTTGCATATATCCATAAATATGCCAAAAATCTATTTAAAATCCAAATATCATTTAAAAGTCAACTATCCAATTATTTAATATATATATATATATATATATATATATATATATATATAAATAAATCAACTTAAAATAATAATAATATTTAAATAGGAAACATGGTTATTAAATGTCCATAAAATAACTTTAATAATAATAAATTAATAAGATCGACCCAATGAGTGCACTTACACTGCGCACCATTTTTCGGGTCCACAAAATGTACTTATTTTGTAAAATATTATTTAAAATAAATAAAATACCAATAATTGCACAAATAGTTAAATAATTTGAAATTGTAAATGAAATTCTAAAATAATTTAGCAATTATTTTTACGTACATAAAATATGTCCACATAGCCACCTTAGTCACCCCCCATGCTCACATGGGCTTAAATTTGGTTCGGGCCCTGTCCGGGCTGAATTGGTCCAACCGGGTCATAAAAAAAAAAATACATTAAATAATATCTACATAAAATATTTTAAATGCGTTATTTCACAATTCGGCCTGGTTTTTCTAGTTCGGACTGAACTATGGCTAGGCCTCCCATGACATGGCTAATATACTGGTCAAAGTACACTGCTACATCTTTCGTGCCAAAATTCATGGTCGTCTTGTGCTCAAAACACAACGATGGCTAAGGTCATTTTTAATAATTAATAAAAACATAAATGGTATAAATTAAATTTGAAGTCTAATAAAATAATAAAAAAATAATTTTAAAATAATTTTAAAAAAATAGGGATTTTACAGAAGGGGTGCTAATCACCCAAGATCTCAGCAACTGAAAGATCCTCTCCCTTGCTACGTGCCAGCTCGCAAATGCAGCATGAAGGATTCAACCCACAAATGATGGTGTATCATCCGTGCGCCTCCTGCAGCTTCAACCATGTGGCGTCCCTACGTACAGGCGCATCCTACATATGCGCGCATGAGCAGCCCAACCTGCTGCTTATAAATAGAGGGATCATCTCCTTCTTTCACACACACAGAGACACAGGCATCCAGAGCCGCAATCAGAGCATCAGAGTTCACTCACAGAGATCGGAAGAGACACTCAACGCCTTCTTCCTCTCCGCAAGCTCCAGCACCCAGAGCAATTCAGACCTTCAGAGAACCGAAAACTGTCGTCAGATCGTCAATGGAGTCAACGCATTACCACTCGCACCATCGACACAGGACCCAGATAAACAAAAGTGTACTCCTAGGACTACATCTAAGTCCTACATTGTAACACTGTTCTGTTTGTAATTGAAATTACAATCAAAAGCTTTTAATGGCAAACAAGCTGGCGACTCTGCTGGGGACCTCTTTCTCCTCCTTTGAGAAAGATGTGTCATAATCTGACGATATGAAGGTGGGCACCTCCCACAAGATGCTGGTCGTACGCCTCAATCAACAGGAGTATGAGGAGTTCATCTCTGAAGGCAGTGTAAGTCCTTCGAAGCGGCTGCCGAAGTCGAAGAAGACTCGCCAAGCCTGGGCGCGCAAGGTCGAGGCCCCTGGCACCACCACTGAAGGGGATGCGCCGATGCAGCCTACCCTTCCCGCTGACGTCCTCAGCATCCCAAATCTGCCTGCGGGTGTAGCACATCCCTCGTAGAAGCGTGGGGCCGACCACATTCCCCAACCTTCTTCTTCTCAGATAAGGAAGGTGCATCGACGGAGAAGGGGTGCAGCTAACGCCCTGCGCATTAACTCTGATGTGCCACAGAAGGCATCTGTCTTTGACAGACTCACTCGCTGTCGTGGCGAGGATAATTTGGACTCTGAGTACTATGCGCCCTAACGGACTGGTACAAAAAAGTCTAAGGCAGCACGTGCCATGCGCCTCGAACGTGCTATGCCAGCAGTGAGCCAGAGGTATGCGCTCACAATCATGCGTGCTGCCAATGGTAAACTGTACAAGGTTGACTCGGGTGCTTCTGTGCCGCGAACGGGCCAACCTTCAAAGACCTCGTACCGCTTGGGCGCATCTGCTGCATTTTCAACCAAGCCGTATGAGACAAACTCTGTGATCTTGAACCCCCGCGCCTACATTGGTTATGCGTCTGAGGCTGGTTCAAGCCACTCTAAATGTTGCTCCCCCATCATTGATCTGGGCAAATCTTTTGTGCCAGATCAGGGGGTACAACATTCACTTGACCTCCCCGGTGCTTGGCCTTGCCATGCGCCTGATGGGGGTGTGAAGGTGGCACTCTCCTCCAATAATTTCGTAATGTGATCATTCATAAATACCAATCAGGAGAGTCGACTGACAAAGATAATGTGCCCCTTACAGGGCACACCTGTGATATAGTCACCATTAACTATTGTTGCAAGACAGCAGTCCCACCAAGGCAGTCTGTGTTCCAGTGGCTGCAATCATTAACGCCCCTCCAACATCGCCTCGGGAAGAAGGTGTCAACTGAAGAGGAGCCAGAACTAAAGGTTGCTTCTTGCAACATAGTCTCTAGCTCCCCATCAATTTGAAAGGCGACTGGCAATTCCTCGACCTCGTCCAAGAGCCAGTCGAGAAAGACCAAGACGACCATCCCGTCCTCAGGAGTGTTTGAGGGCACCCGGGAGAGAAAGAAGATCTCAGAGGAAGCTGGAGGTAGTCAAGCCCCTGTGGATCTTCATCCCGAAGACGAAGTTAGCCTCCCGGACATAGCTGTAGTAGTCAAGCCCCTGTGGATCTTGAATTCGAAGATGTAGACATCCTCCAGAACATAGCTAGGGGTAGCCAAGGCAAAGCTCCGGGGGAAGTTCCTCTTCTACAAGATAGCGAGGTTGAAAGCTAAGCTTCAACCGATCCATCGACTTCCGGTCACGTCATGACAGTATACATGATGGGAGGTGGTGATACAGAGTCAGATGCGCTACCAGTGTTCGAGATATGGTCAGCTTTGGCCAGAGCACCTTCCACTAATCTTGACCCAGGAGTCAACAGGGAACCCCCTTCAACGGGCATCCTTGAATACCGATTGCCGCAAAGCACCGCGTGTGTCTAAACCTTCGAATGTACAGCTCCAGACTGTACCACCTTCTCCGACTTCCAGATCCACGAAAGACATGGTGGAGATGATTAGGGACTTGCGTGAGCGTTTCGAGTCAAAGAACAGACAGGAAGAGCGCCAGAAGATAGGTATCCCGTAACCATACCCCCTCGAATGGAACAAAGTGGTTTATCCTCCCAAGTATAAACCACAAACATTGACGCCATACGACGGAAAGGACTCTTCATGCCGTTATCTGACGTACTTCCAGTCTCAAACGGGACATCTTTCGAAAGAAGACGCGCTATTCACCAACCTGTTTGTCGGGGCACTGAAAGTAGTGGCTTATGACTGGTACTGCAGTCTCCCTGATAACTCCATATCTTCCTTCGAATACTTGACGCATCTCTTCCTCGATCATTTCTATGACGGAGGAAAAGACATGACAATGGCGTCCCTGATAGAGGTGCGTCAGAAGGAGAAGGAGACGGTTCGAGCATTCATCGAACATTTCCGACAAGCCTGCTTCAGACTGCCCCCGGGTATGCCAGAACATGCACTCCTCTCCTCCTGTAGCATGAACATGCTTCCTGCGATCAAGCTCTGGCTTAACTCCACTCCTCCTCTCGACTGGAGATCATTGATTATTGAGGCTAAAGCAGCTGAAAAGAAGGCATGCAATGCTCGCCTTCTGGGAGTCAGTTTTTCTGCTTTCGAAGACAAGGGAAAATAGCCTGCTGCCAACAACCCTGGACGTGAGACGAAAGGGAAGCAGGCGTTGACTGTCAATGCCTCCAAAGGCGCACAAGCACATACTCAGAAGCCTCCACTTACGCCGAGGCCAAAGGAGGTCTATTCCTTCAACGATGAAGACACCCTATAACTCTTCGAGATGCTGAAACAGGGTGATAAGATCAAATTGCCGGACCCGAAGTGTCCCGACGAGATTGTGAGAGTGGACAATCCGAGGTACTGTCACTACCATCGGTTTGTCGGACATCCAACTCAGGACTGCTACATCCTCAAGAACTACATCTAGCGCATGATCAATGCGAATGTTATCTCCGTCGACTATAAGGAGAAACAGTCTCGGCCAACCTTGTGTCGCTCCAATTCGGCACCTTGCCGCCAACCGCAGCACAAGATGGCGTCGACCCCATCCCAAAGGCGACAATGCAGGTGGTCAATCTACCACCTACCCTTGACAACGTGAGTGGACTCATCCCACTTACCACATCTCGGGAAGAGATCTTATGGGTTCACCCAGATCTCGTCTCCGAAGTTACTCAACCGGGGTTACGCTCTACCTCCAAAACCAAGGACAAGAAGATCAAGTCTTGCCGTATGATCTCTTCCTCCATGGAAGAGGCACTTCCTGTACAAACGCGTTCGCAGCTGAACGCCCAACCTGATGAAGCTGCCGTCGAGATGGTGCCGTCCTGCGCTGCCCCTGCTGTCGAAGAAGGAGGTCCATCCAAACCTCCAGCAGCTAATAAACAGAAGCACGTAGAGGCCCGTTTCGAAAAGCCTCTACGAAAGAAAAATGCTTCGGGGCTAGCCAAGTCCCACAACTTCAACATACTGGCACAACTTGCAGGTATTCCTGCCCGTTTGTCACTGTTCGAGCTTCTTCGTCTTTCCAAAGACACCCGTGAAGCTTTCTGTGAAGCCTTGAAGGATGCTGCGTCCTTCATCAGTCAGGTCAAGCAGCCTGAGGATCTTTCGACCACATGTACGTACTGCCATTATGCGGATGAGGTCATCCCCAACATAACCTTTACCAAACAAGGCATGCTGCTCATGCACAACTGGCATAACAGGCCACTGTATTACACAGGGTATGTGGGTTCCGTCAAGGTGAAGCAAATTCAGATTGATCCAGGGTCTTCCCTCTGCATCATCCCTAGGATTCTGCTGTCGACACTGGAGATCCCGATGTACCGTCTGGCGCCTTCCAATACTACAATCAGCGATTTCAATGCTAGCAAGAGTGAACCGCTGGGCAAAATACGGCTGAAATGTTATATCGGAAACCTCCGAACCGATGTGACTTGCTATATTGTGGATGCCGATGTCAGCTATAATCTCCAGTGAAGAAAGCTCCATTTGGTGGGTGTTTTTCGATGGCGCTTCGAGAACAGGCCCCACAGGCCAAATCATCGTCGGAGTGGGGGTGGTCTTAGTCTTCCCCCATCAGCTGGTTATCCAGCGTGCTTACTCCCTTTCGAAGCCGTGCTCCAACAATGTTGCCGAATACAACGCTCTCATCCTGGGACTCCAGCTGGCGTAACAGCTGGGGGTGGATCATCTGAAGCTTACGGCGACTCAAAACTTGTCGTTAATCAAATCCGAGGGCAGTACGAAGTTCGCCATGAAGATCTGGTTCCTTACCATGAAGCTGCATTGAATATTATTTCAACCTTCACCAAGTTTTTCATAACACGTATCTCGGTTACAAAACCTGGAGGCTGACGCTCTGGCCGGCCTCGCAGCTTCATTAGCAGCACCCCTCGGGACTAAACACTATGTCATGGTAGTTGGACGAGACTTGGTCTGTCCCAAAAACAATCTATGTACATAAATGGCAAATGCCATGACGACAAGTGCCGGTGTTAATGTTCGAGACTGGTGGTTCCCATTCATCGACTTCACTATCTATGGAATTCTTCCAGAAGACCCGAAAGAGGCCGTCTCGGTCAGAAGGCATTCCCTTCGGTTTTATTATGATACAGCTACTAAAATGCTGTACTGACGTTCCTTCGATGAACTTCTCCTTCGATGTCTATCCAACGAAGAAGCAGTCGAAGCCCTTCGGTAAGCTCATGATGGGACTTGCGGGGCTCATCAACCTGGCCCTAAGTTGCATGATCGACTGCGATGCATGGGTTACTGCTGGCCAACCATGGCAGCCGACGCCGTCAACTATGCTAAAAAGTGCCAAGCGTGCCAGCTTCACACCGACTTTATCCATACACCATCGGAGCCACTACATCCCTCCTGGCCCTTTGAAGCTTGGGGCATGGACATTGTAGGACCTATCATCCCTCCTTCATCGAGGGGACACCGCTTTATCCTAGCCATCACCGACTACTTCTCCAAATAGGCAGAAACAGTTCCGCTGACGGAAGTGAAAAGCTCCAGGGTGATCAGCTTCATCAAGCAACATGTCATCTACCGTTTCGGGGTACCCCACAGGATTATCCACGACAATGGTCCTCATTTCATCAGCCATATTTTTAGCAGATTCTGCGACAAGAACCGCATTCAGAATGTGGCATCAACTGCCTACAATCCGGCAGCAAACGGATTGGCCGAAGCTTTTTAACGAGACTATCATAAAGCTACTCAAAAAGGTCGTGTCATCCAACAAACGCGACTGGGATAAAAACCTCGGCGAATGTCTTTAGCCCTACAGTACAACGGTACGGACTCCTACGGGCAACACTCCATTCTCCATAGTCTACGGGAGCGAAGCGGTACTACCTCTAGAGATCCAGATACCCTCACTCTGGGTAGCGATCACAAATCAATTGAGAGAAGAAGACAACCGGCGTCGTCGTCTGCGAGCATTGGAAGCACTGGACGAAAAACGTCTCCTAGCTCAGCAGCACATTGAACTTTATCAAGCCCGTATATCACAGGCTTTTAACAAAAAGGTCAAGCAGAGGACTTTCCAAGTAGGTGATCTGGTCCAGGCAGTCAAGAGGCTGATGGTGTTGACTCACAAAACACCAAAAAAGTTTGAGCCCAAGTGGGAGGGACCTTTCATCATAGAGACGGTATACTCAAACGGTGCTTACCGCCTCGTTCGACCGAACAGGGACTTGTTCATGATGTCCATCAATGGCAAGTTCCTAAAAAAGTACTACTCATGACATCTTTTAGACATGTACTTCCATCTCTACCCAACAAGGGAGTCAGTGGGCCTGATCATCTGAGCTCACCTACACCTTCCTTTCACAAAATCCTATGCTTTCGGAACCCAATTGTTCCGTGGCATTCTATACTCAGTAGAAGAACAACAACGTCCACATTACCTCTGAGTTGCTCCTCTACACCATACAAAGTGAAATATTAAACTACATAGGATTGCGCTACTTATCATGTTTACCACGTCCACATTACCTCTGAGTAAACATCCCGTACGGATGACCCTGCGTTGCCATACATCAATCGCAGAACTTCCATGTCCATATTACCTCTAAGTAGTTCCGTGTATCCCTTAGAGTCACTCCTACCACGTCCATAACACCTCTGAGTAGGAAGATTCTGTCATTGGAACCCCGTATTTACCACGTCCACATTACCACTGAGCAAATATATCGATTCTCTCAAAACTTATTATCTGCACCTAAAAACCAAGGTGCGCAAAAGATAATAGGTCCACACAAATTACTAGTTCATGACAGCAAAAATGAACACACCACAAAATTCTTTATTTTTTATTTAAAAGTAAAGGATTACATCCCCAGAAGAAGTTGCAAACTACAAAATAACAAAAAAGGAAAGAGACTACAATCCCTAAGCATCACTGGGATTGGAAGAAAGCTCTTCAATCCGATGCTTCAAGTTTTTCGCCCGAGTCTCTGCGGTCGCCAAGACCCGGCGTTTGGCTTCTTGACGCATCACCTCTACAGCTTCAGGGGCGATATCATTCTCATACTTCTCGTCTATCTGTTGCCGCTGGTGGGTCAGGGAAAGAATTTGGCGGGTAAAAGCTGCTTCCTCCACCTTAGATGCTACATGTTCAGCCTGGACTCGCTCAGCATCTAACAAGAGTTGGGCTCGCTGGTCTTCAAGATGGTAAATCTTGGCATTGACCTCCGCTATACTAGATTCCAACCAGGCCCGTAACTCTACATTCTCTTGCATGGACTGTGACAGTCTATCCACTGCAGCCTCAGCTTCGGCCACCTAGCGGTCCCAGACAGCCACCGTGCCCTGATACGATGACTCGACTTCAGCTATCAATTTCTCCTTTTTTGCTTCTATCAGAGCAGAAAAGTCATTTTATCGGATGCGCTGAAATTCAGAAAGATGTTGGTCAAGCTCGGCTACCGACACCTCTAGAATCTCGGCCATATGATCGTGGCCCTGGTGAGAACGTATCAGACCAATGTAAGGGAGCACCATGGCTTTAGCCGTTGCGAAACTCCTATTTGCATTCATCACTGTCGATACACCTCTCTGCAGCATCTTGTATACTGCCTCAACAACAAACTTCACATACTCATCCGCGTATGCCAACACCTGAGGCGTCATAGCAGGAGTTGGAGGAGCTATTTTGGACAGCGGACCTGAAGAAGACCCACCGACCTTAATCTGCGAGGCTGCAACCTCAACCTCAGCAGACCCTCTCTTATCAGGGACTTGCACTTCGTCACTAGCCCGAGGTGCCAAGTGGACGGAAGGAGCCGGATGGGGTGTCGATATCGTCCCCCAAGTGGAAGAAGCAACAGTGGATTCAACCAGCAAACCCTTACCCTTTTCAATTTCGGAGGGACCACCGACGTCTGGGGTTGTCTCCTCCGTCTCCAAAACCCTATCAGCAGGCCGCACAGGACCTTCCTCCTCTGGCAAAACAGCCAGATCAGCACCTGTTTCCTGACTTGGCTCCTCGGGGGTCAGGCTCGGCAGACGAGTCTCACCTCCCTCATCGAATCCCTCTGTGGGAATAGAATCTGTCGGTACCTCCCGATGGACAGCCAGCTCGGCGTTCGCTGCTTGGGCTGGGGTAGGGCTCGGCAACAGTATAGTCGACCTCCCTTCATCATGACGAGGAAGGGAATCAGCCCTCTCCTCTGTTACAACCATGCTTGTTGCTCCTACTACAGGCTCAGGGACCTCTCGAGGAACGTCATCCGAAGAAGACGAACTCCATTCCTCTTCCTCATCTAGAAGAACAGCTTCTGATGGGACCTCGATACCAGAAGCCCCCACGGCGGCTTGTATCTCTACAGAAGTCACATCATCCGGGTTCTCCTCCACGGGAGACAACACAATCAGCGGAATGCGCTCATCAGATGAGCCCGCCACCCACTTTGGTCTGCTAGCACCCAATTTCGGAGTTCGGGGTCTCCTTTTCAGTGGCTCCTACAAAAAGAATGTATATGTCACAAACATAGCAGAACTAACCAGACTATGTGGGACGTCCTTAACTCCACAGGAGTTGATTCTGTTGACACCTCCGGTGACATTACTTTCCTCTGCCTCTTCGGCGCAGAAGAACCGGCCTTTGTGCCGGCACGTCTCTTCAGGCGATCAGCCGAGGGCTCTGCCTGAGTACCCTCCGAGGATACGGCAGTGGTATCTCGATAACCAACCTCTGGCGGGCGGTACGATCGAGCCTTCGCCAACATATTTCCAGTTACCTCCAATTGGGTGCCAACAATAAAACTGGTCTCCCTATCATATCCAGGGGATACGGTGTTCATCGCACAATAAAATTTGGCGGCTGAGAAAAGAATCGACGGCTGCGGATTCAGAACTGGTATGGTAAAGCGAGCTCCGGTACATCCGATATTGTAGTAATGCCAAGCTCGTTCCCCGTCCAGCAGACTCCCAATATACCCCAGGCTGGTACTGGGGTTCCCCAACATCAACTGGGCATAGCCGAATTGACGTGCGAAACGGCTCGGCAAGTACGGCTCTAACTAACAATGGTTTTTGTTTTTGTACACAAAATGAGACGGCCGGATGCTTTGCAACCAACGGAGTCCCTACGGAGACAGAGTTGTTGCATCTTCACCCGAGTCAGCTAAATCTTTATTTGCTTCAAAGTCGATAAAAATAGGACCAACTTTAGTGATCTTCCATCCTTGAAGGTAGGATAAAACTTTTCTACAAACAGGAACGCCCGTATGCAGCCATTTCCTCTGGTAGAAGCGGCGGAGGAATGCATCTCCGACCACTTGGTCTTCTTCCTGACTCGGACTCATCACGTTGGGATGGTACAAAATCAACCACCCTATCCGATAGTGAAACGGCAGTTTGGCACGAGAAAAGTTGTCGTTCTTACCTCGTTCGTGAACAACGTTACCTGCGAATTCTCATAGACCTCACAGCAGGTTGCATACCATCGCGGGGAGTAGAGCCAAGGGATGGCCAAAAACCAACTTCACAGCTGGCAGGATCAGGTTCCGGGTCATCCTTTCCACAGAGCCTGACCCGCCTGAAAAGACGTGATCCCGGAGCCAGATCATCAGATAAACAGTCAACACTGTTTTGGACGACATCCGATGAGTGAGGTGCCAGAAACATCTATAGGAGCGTTCGTCCGATTCCCGGTCCGCATTTTCCTGGGGACTCTTCTCATTCAGTATGCTCATTTCAGAGAGCACCTTAGTACTGGAAAGAGGTGGCGGAGTCGTAAACTGAGAGGGATCCTCCTTGTCTTGCTTAAAGACGTAATCTCTCCAAGCAGTTACGTGGGACTGCGCCCCACCCTTATCCTTCTTCTGCATATAATAATGGTGACTCGCCACTTCTTTGAAGACGACCATCATCTCCTCTTCTTTGTCCCCCAGGACTTGGAATTCTTCGTTAGTTGGGAAGTACTCCTCATAGGGTTCTGATCCCCAAGGAAGCCTCGACACCTCATATATTTCATGAAGTGCAAGTCCTAGTTCCCCCACTGGAGTGAAGAAGGTCCCGGTCTGGGGGTTAAACATCTCCAGAAGCGCAAGGAACATTTGCCTGTTGATGTCGACACCCGCCTGGGTGGCACGGATAGCGGCAGTCAGCCCAATATCTCTGAGTTCGGTTCGAAACTTCGTCAGAACCCAGAGTGTCAGCTTGTCCCACTTGGATACATAATGACACCAATCCTCTACTCGAAATTCATCCTTCGGGTACGACCGCTTTGATGACAGCATACGATTCATGAAAGTCGAAGCGCCAAAGGCAAAAGTGTCGGCAGGGATGTCACTGTAAATGCTCCCGGGACGTAGAGTTCGCCAGGTAAAAGAAGACCCAGCCTGCGTGGCGGTCAAAGTATCCCTCTGGTTTGAGGTAGCATCGATCCTGATGGTGCCCGCTACCGCTTCCCCCTGAGACGGGGTTAGCTCCTATGACATCCTCCTCTTGGAAGCAAGACGGCAGAAAGCCGTCAAAGGCCAGTGACGCTTGAGCTACTTCATGAACATGTGCACACCTTTGGCTGAGAAGAACCAATCCTCCTTGATCCTCAGCACCTTCGCTTCAGTAGAAGTGAGGCGATCCCCGAACAGGAACTCAGGCTTCAGGAAAGTCTCACTACCTGGAACGGCAGATTGCAAGCTGCCACGCTCCATCATCCTTTGGAGGAACACATACTGTTGCTCCCCGATTTGGGTCATTCTCTTGGGAGCCTGATCCAGCATGATGGCAGCTTAGGCAGGATTTATTACCTCCTCGTTATAATTAACTCCCATCTGAAAGAGAGCAGCATCCAGAAGTACTTCGTTCAAAAGCGGGACAGTCATCAAAACTGGCGGTCAGAGAAAGATGATAAAAACTCAGATATGTTAAAACAACAAAGAAATATATATCTGAGCCGAGTTCTCATCAGAAGCGTACACACTGAACCCAAGCTCAGGCCCATCTGAAAAGAAGTTTCAGCGCATCATCTGGACTCAAAGTCCATGCGTGTCAGCAAGAAGCTTCAACGCATCATCAGGACTCGAAGTCCATGCGCGTCAGTAAAATAAGGCTTTAGCACATTATCAGGACTCGAAGTCCATACGCGTCAGCAAAGGAAGCTTCAGCGCATCATCAAGACTCGAAGTCCATGTGCGTCGGCAAGAGGCTTCAGTGCATCATCAGGACTCGAAGTCCATGCGCGTCAGCAAAAGAAGCTTCAGCGCATCATCAGGACTCGAAGTCCATGCACGTCAGCAAAAAAGGCTTCAGCGCATCATCAGGACTCGAAGTCTATGCGCGTCGGCAAGAAGCTTCAGCACATCATCAGGACTCGAGGTCCATGCGCGTCAGCGTACGTGAGTTCTAAATAGATATTTTGTTCTTTAAAATACAAAATGTACGACAAGGATGACAAACCCACCAATCACCGCCGGCCGAACGTCGACGAGCGTTCTAGGGACAGCATCAACATCGGCCTCTGCGGGCTCTTTTTTTTTGCCTCGCCCTCGGCCAGCACTACCGCGAGGAGTCTTGGAAGCCATTTTGTAAAAAGAATTTAGGGTTTTGGAAGAAGAACTCTAAAGAAGAAGAAAGCAAAGAGAGGAAGAACTCTCTCCCTCTCCATCAGACGCCTATTTATAGGCTTGGTCACACGCGTGAACCGATGAAAGGTGACGTCAGCCGTCGCCTGGGGTTCAACAAAGTGATAGCAGTAGATATACAAAAAGATCATCATTAATCCTTTGTTTATTTCGAAGCGTTATCATTTGCATTCAAAACTGAAGAAGAGGATGAGCCTCATCACAGATGCACGGAGCAATCATGCGCCCCGATCAGTTATGTACCCCATTCAAGTTAATACCATGCTTCTTATTCAAAGTATTCTAAAACATGACGAAAAGTTTTGAAAACTTTGAAGGGGTCTTGTAGAAGCATGGAATTTCAGGCGCATCTACAGGCTAGAATTCCTATGCGCTTAACACTACATACGCCAGGGAGCTCTAACGAAGTACTTGGTACAGCAAATAACAGCAAAAGTATAGACATCAAAAGAAAATTTTTATTTCATATAAGAGTCTATTATATGTCTAAAAAAGTCTTTACAAAGGAGAATTTCTACAAAAAGAAAGATCCTAAGACTACAGCCAGGCGCAGCAAACTGCCATGCACCTCCTGTCAGGCGCATCATCGGTTAGGCGCATCTCTTCAGCGTCTCAGTTAGGCGCGTCTCATCAGCATCTCAGTTAGGCGCATCACGAAGTCTCAGCATATGTGCATCACGAAGTCTCAGCGCGTCTCATCAGCATCTCAGTTAGGCACATCACGAAGTCTCAGCATATGTGCTCCACTTTGACCCGATCAAGTGCTTCGGCTAATAAAGCATTTATTGAGCAGAACAAAGGTGGGCGATCAACCCCACTCTAGCTGGAGGAAGAGCTCTCCAAAGCCCAAGGAAGAGGAGAGCACCGCAATTCTGATCTATGGCTCTTCTAGCATAACAGAGACGAGCTCGAGCATCCCGATCTTTGGATACAACAGGCACCTTTTGCCTGCCTCAGAAGCCCGCGACCCCGACTTTTGGATGTAACAGTCACCTTTACGAGTGCATACGAAGACAAATCATCGCATCTTCACCCTCGGAAGCATCTTGTCAACAGAATATACTCGAGCAAATAAGTTCATTCGGGAATATGAGAGAACGAGAAGCAAACTCTCTCCTTGCTGCTGTTTATAGGTCGGACAAATCAAACCCATGCGCCAAGTGGCGGGCTTTCCGAATCCTGTGCAATAAATTTGCATTTATGGTGATGAACCTGACTCTTCGAATTCAGCCAAGTCAAAACGGCTATTTAAAGCACTTGAAGAACTCAACAGTCGGACCAATAAAGACGCGTCCTGCAAACGGATGTACCGATCAGATACCGCACATCGTACAGATGCGCCCGTCGGTACCAAGTGCCCTGTATTGATGCGCCCAACAAAGCAAAGATCCATGTGTCTAAATCAACATGGACCCGTGCGTCCAGTGGGGTACAAATTGATGCGTCACCCCATCAAGCAATTAATGCCAAAGTGACAGAGTTGTCAGCACGTCCTTCGAGGACTGAACAATTGACAGCTTTTACAAAAAATGAAGCGTCGCTGACGTCATCATCATCATTACTTTCCTCCGATGGTTATAACCCACGTAGCCGACCAACCACTCGCATGCACCTCAGCAGCCATGCGCCTGAAGATTCGCATGCGCCTCAAAAGCCGTGCGCCCAGACTGGTTAGTAACTCCTGAATGTTGTGAGCCAAAGTCTTTTCATGCGCCCAATCCCAGGCACATCCTATTAGATTACCCTCCATAAAATTCGGGATCTTTGAGCTAAGGACACGCTGTTTGCAAAATCAAAATTGTTCTTTATTTCACAAACTTTGTAAGAAGATTAAAATAGAATTCTGGGAAAGTACAACTATAGGAATCCGATCTGAAGACGATCGCTTTATCCTTTGGACGATGTGAACTTTGAAGACGGTAACCTTTGAAGAATACAGCAGCACTTTGACAAGAACTCCTGATCTCTGGTGATGACTTGAATGATCTCTGATCTGATCTGGACTTGATAATGAAGGACTTGAAACTCTATTTATAGAGTTCTGGAAAATAAATAATTAATAGTTATTTCTGGATTGCATAGGATGGATTATGCAGGCATTGGACTGCACAAGCAGCAAACTGCGCTGGCAGTTACTCGATCGTGGGCCAACTGTATGAGACGTGTGGCATTGTTTGATTGAAATGCGCTTGGTCGTGTAGCGACGGTTGCCAGGTGGTGACCAATTGATGGCATGTATGCCACGTGCAAAATGTCAGTTATCTTGATGGATTGTGCCACTTGAACTGTGCTAGCATCAGACTGCGCTTCCAATGGGTTGCGCTAAGATTCAGATTGCACTGAAGTTGAGCTGTCAGACTGCGTTGGCTTTTGGCAGCTGGACCGCGCTAGACAGCTGTCATGGCGGCGTGGCACAAGAAACGAACAGTTTTCTCGTTCTTCGGGCTGTCAGTTGTCAGAAGATCTGATTTTGTGTCAGGTAATGATGACGTTGCCACATCAGCTAGCACGCTTAGATGGGTGCGTAGTTCAGCTTGTGCAGTTGAATTGTTGTGCAATTTGTCTCCTGCGCAGTTCATTTGAAGGATGCATAATTTGATTTTTATTACTTCTTTGATGGGTGCAACTTAATTTTTAGGACCTACAAGACCCCCTTCAAAGTTTTCGAAATTTGAAAATATTCAAAGTTTCGAAATACTTTAAATTTCGAACTTAAAATCAAGTTGCGCAAGTGATGCTTTGACTGCGCGTTTAGAGGAATCAGCCCCGAAATTCTTGGCACAATCTGAGGCGACTGTTACTATTGAAAAACTATAAATATTTTACATTCTTTTTTTCATTCTTTACTTGTTTCCAACTGTTCAAAAGAGAGAAAAGCTTTTGTGCCAACTCCGACTACTTCTCCTTCTTTTCACCGTCGACATCAATGGCCCCCAAACGTTCAGCCACCGAGAAGGGCAAAGCCCCCGCTGAGTCTTCGACTCGGGTTGCGCCCCCGAATTTCTCGTCATGAAGTTGGCCATCCCGCACTATAAGGTAGATGATGAACTCGATCAAAACCCTTTTTAGGTTTCTTGGCATTTTCGATCCTTCATACCTCTCTCTTTTTAGAGATTTGATGGTATTGTGCTGCCCTGTTTAGGGTTTTGGTTGCACACACACAATAGTTTTTATTTTTATGAAAACTATATTCTTGCGCAATCGATTGAAAAAGCGCAGGCAGATGTTCGACACAATCTATCGATTTGCGCAAGTCTATTGAGCCAGCACAAACTGATGCGTTGTGCAAGACGGTTAGCGCAACCTGATGTCTTGCACAAGTGGATGTGTTGGCGCAACTGGATATTTTGTGCATGTAGGCTGCATTAGCGCAATCTGATGCTTTGTACATAGCGCAATCTGACACTTGCGCAATTTGCTGATCTTTTGAACAGATTCTTTGATTTTGTATGTACTGAATTTTGTCTCTTTGTTTGATGCAGTTAACCTCAGGGAAGACCCCAATTATGAGTTCTTTGTAGGGACTTTAGCTGAACCGGAGTTTAAAGAGGATCTTTTCCATGTGACATTTCCTCAGTATGCCCTGCCATCGTCTCAACAAGCCATCCTAACAGCACAAGACAATGAAACATTGCTGAGTCTAATAAACGGGCAGCCTCTGCAAACTGCTGACGCCGTTATTCATAAGAATCCTCTGTTTCTGTTTAGTGAAGCTCTTGATAAAAGTTTTCAGCCCAGACCTCGAGTTGAACAGAGACTTTTTCAGAGAGGCAAGAAAATGATACTTTTACCAGAGATTTCCAGATGCCTCCCCTATCTCGCTATGCTTTTGCGAGCTATCCCAGGAGAATGGACTGGGATATAACTCCTCTTCAACAAGCCAGAATAGGGAACATTTGTGTGAAGAAAGGACCAAACAACAAGGACATGTTTTACAGTTCCTCGGAGTGTCACAGCTCCTTACTCAGAGGACTGAAACCTGGGTGCATCCCACCAGAAAACTCCTCCCTGCTGCTACCGGTCAGGACGCCGATATTCGCAAACGAATTTGCGAAGGTTGAAGGAAGATATCCAGATCAAGATATCCGATTGACAGGTCTTGTTAATCCTGATAACAAGAGATGGAGTTGTATAGCTAATTGGATATTGGCTCAATTCGAAGAGAAACTCAAGGAGATTGAGCTGTACCAGCTGGTGTATTCTACCGTTTACGGCTTCCACCCTAATCCTCACCTATTTCTTACATTGGCAGAGAGGTACAACTTCAGAATAGGGACTTTTATGACGCCCTATGGGGAGATCGGATTGGCTCTTCACGAGATGAAGTATATCTCGAGCCTGCCAATGGGGAATATCCCTTATGAGGAGTTTGTCCAAACCAATAACGAGTTGGACAAACTTTATCAAGAAAATGCTGACATGGTGGCCGTCTTTGAAGAGTTGTTGTGCCACTACAAGATCTTCTCCTTGTATTACAAGAGTGGTTCATCAGGCACCTGCTACTCGACGAAATGGTTGCCATATCTTTTTCTCAACCACATTATGGAGAAAAAGACCAAGAAACATGATAATTGTAAACCCAACTTCTTCAAACCACTCAGCAGCAGTGAAGTGATAGGGATGATGGAGGAGAACAAGGAGATGGATATCACGATCGATGATGATCTTCAATATCCTCCTTTCAAGATAGGAGATATTATTAAAAGTTTCATGAGGATGGGCTATAGGCCCATGTTAAAGGAAGCCCAGCTGGCGGGTTTTCTCACCTACTGGCTTCGACGATTCGTCATCCCTGGAGCCAGCGCTGTCGATCGCTTTTATCGAGGCGTGCTGTTTGCTGCCGTCTGCTTAGTCTTCAGCTATCGGATGGATCTATTGTCAGCAATGACTTGCCGAGTGAACGCTGGCCTCCGTCTTTTTGTAGATTCGATGCTCAAAAGAAAAGGCGAGAAAGGAAGCTTTCCTCGGCTAGAGATATAATATACATACCTATTCGGATGGCTGCTTCTGCACTATCCTGCCCTGATGAATCCTAATATGGGAGCGATAAGCGGCAGCTTCTTGAGGAGATTCTCCAGAAGCAAATGAATATACACCAGTTTAAGAGATTGTAGACGTGCTCTGAATCTCGGAAAGGGGTGGAACTTCTATTGTGTTCCCCCTCCAGCTGGCTACGAATACATATCTTCAAATCTACTCGACTTTGGGAGGCAGCCTTTGGGTCATACAGTTTTTGATTGGCTGAGAACAATACGACCGTCACACCTGGTCTACCGATTTGAAGACGAATGTTATTTGGAACCCTGTCTGCCCAGCCGTTTTTCCCACCAATTCGGCTATGACCAGTTTCATATAGGCAACGCCATCACGTGCCTACAAGGAAAAGGTTATCTGATTGATGGAGCCCGGGCTTTGGCTTATTATAATGCTCGAGACACAAGAACAACATTCTCAATGCTGATGAAGAGCGACCATGGTCCTCGGATGCTGTATACATATTCACTTTTCTATACATCAGCGAATACCTTTGTCGTAAACTTCTGTCTCACCGACAGCTTTACGACAGCAGCCCGATTAAAGAAGAGAGCATCTGTTGTGTCGGCTCCTGGCAATGATGAAGAGCGTGAACCGGCCGATGCACCGTTGGAAGCTTCGAGGGAAGCCAACTTCCCTGAAGAAGTCAACGAGCCACTGCGCATCTCCTTGAAAGTTGTCAGATCTCCAGCCAAGGAGAGGAAGAGGAGGATAGAAGAACCTTCTTCTCCAGTTGCTAAGAAGAAGCTTGTCTTGGAATCATCAGAAAGGGTCACGACCCGGTCACAATTTCGGCAGCAGGTCGAGTCAACTCAAAGAGAAGAGGCGACAACTCCGACCTCTATTCAAAGACAAGAAAATGTTATAGATGTAGAGAGTCCGGAGAGACCTCTATGCAGAAAGAAGATAGTTGTCAGAAGAAAAGTGGCCAGCCCTCCAAGACCTCTGTCATCGGCCGTGGCTAGTGCTGTCGCTGGAATCATAATGTCATCCCCTACACCTGTCCCTGAGCCCGAAGCTTTCAGTCCAGAGAGGAGGGATGATGTTGTAGAGACCAGGGAGGAGGTCATGGAGAAAGAGGATAAAGTGTTGCGATCTCCTACACTTGTAGTGGAGACTACCCAGCTTCTAGCTACACCGAGAACACTTTGTGATGAAGAAGATCGATTAATGATCGATGCTCTGAATGACTGCGACTTCGGCCTCCATGATGATGTGGATCTGATCGCAGCAACTGATAGCGAAGAAGCACCAGAAGAAAGTGCAAATGATGAAGATACATCAACAGAGGCTGTTGATGACACTCAAAATCCAGAAGAAGATGCAAATATATATGTATCCCAGAGAAGGACGCGGTCAAGGAAGTAGCACCTGAGGAAGTTACCGTTGCTGATCCCAAAGGTATTGAATGATATTATCAATCTTCTTTTCATAGATTAAATGGCTGACATCTAAATTTTTATCCATGCAGAAATTGAATCTTCTCCGATTCCTCCAACATGCACTGATATAGTGCCAATAAAGGAGATAGCCAGCGGTAGCAGACATTTTTTGGGCGGCTCTGAAGCAGGTAGTAGCCAGGTAGTAATGTCTGAAGCTACTTCTGCGAGGTTGCAACTCGTGTCAGCAGAGGACAAACTTGTCCCTGGACCCAGCAATGGTAAGATTGCTCTTACTTTTGATCCTTCTCGATAGTTTCTAATGACAGCCAACTGATGGTATTTGTTTGATTTTGCATAGGAACATCTGGGAGGGGCGACTAGCTCTACCATGGCTCCTTTGTCCAGAGAGACCTCCACCCACGTGCAAGAAGCTGAACGTCCATCTGTACAGGCATCTGCTGCTTCGACGTCCATGGGAGTAGCTGCTACTCCTGGTGCCATTTCCACTAACAGATTCATAATCGGTTCCTTCACCAATCTTTTCTTCAATTCACTAGCACCCTTAGTAGAGAGGGTAATGGATAAAGAAGGGGTTGGTTTCATAACTGTTAGGGGTCCAACCTCTTATCTGATTGCTGCCATCCGGAGTCAAGGTGACGAAGCGCAAGCTGCTTACCTTGAACACATCCTGGATGAGCTAGAGGAATCGGTTAAGATCTACAAAGACCTGTATCGGGGGGAGGTGGAGCCCTTGGTACAGGCCGAGTTTGAGAGGATGTCTCAAGAGGCTGCAGTTGCAAAAGTTGAGTTCCAGATTATCTTGGACACTTTTATTGCCAAGTCTTCAGAGTATAACACTCAAATAGAGATAATAGCATCTACTGCTGAGGAGAAGGAAAAGAAAGTTGCTGAGCTAAAAGCAGAATCTGCCCGTCTTCAAGAAGAGTTGAGACTTGTTCAGCTTGCTCTGAAAGATGAGGCCACACAACATCAAGCTACAGTTCAGCAACTGGACGTCCTGACCCAGGAAAGAAATGAGTATGTCGCAACTCATTAAGCTGAAATCTCCCGTCGACTAGTAACCCTACCGACTTTTGATAAAAATTCTGGTATGGAGGAAGCTAAAAGGCGAGTGATGGATTCTAGGGAGGAGCGACTTCAGACTTTAAAGCAGCAGATGACTAATTTGATGATGACTCTATCAGCTGAATAGGAAGAATTTTTGTATCTTCTATTCTGTGACATGTAATTTTGTAATGTCTTTTAATTTTGATCAATAAAAAGACATTTTTTTGTGGCTCTATTATTTATTGTATATCTCTTTCGGATATAAATAATAGCGATAAAAAATATATTCAGAGGTCCGAGACATGATATATTTCTTGATTTAGAAAATAAGTATATTCATTATATCTGCTCGGAGGTAATATAGACATGGCAGAATATAATTTATTGAATATCATTATTTCAGTAGATAACTTAATCAAAGATAACAAATACATGACAAGTTACTGATATGAACGAAATGGATGAATCGTCAAAATGTGTGAACGAAATAAATCGTCAGGATGAACGGATGGACCGTCAAATAAATGAAATGAACGGATGAACCGTCAGATAGATAAAAAATGAATGGGCGAACCGTCAAATGAATGTAATAAACGGGCGAACCGTCGAATGAATGTAATAAACGGGCGAACCGTCGGATGAATGTAATGAAAGGGCGAACCGTCGGATGAATGTAATTAACGGGCGAACCGTCGGATGAATGTAATGAACAGGCGAACCGTCGGATGAATCTAATGAATGGGTAGACCATCGGATGAATGTGTCGCTTCGTTGTTCCACGAATCTCTGTCTATAAATAGAACAGAAAATCAGATAGAATGATCACTTTTACTTTCCAACACAAAGATGTCGTCTGGAGATGCATCAAAGAAGGCTGAGATCGCCCCGAAGGTTGAAGCGGTTACTGAAGAACGTCCAATCGAGCCGGCCCAGCCAAAGCAGACAGAGGCAGATGAAGGTTCATCTGCATCCAAGCCGCTAAGGGACATCTTGGACTTCCTTCTTGTACCTGAGATGACAGAGGAAGAAGAGGCCATGAGGATGGCTGCTTGCAAATTCCTGGTGGGTTCGAACAAGGATGTTCTTGGCTCTTTTGCTGATTATGTTTTTGAAAAGGATGGCAGTGGTCCTCATTCTGTCTATAAAAAGGACGATAGTGATTCTCGTCCTTTATATTATGTAACGTCATTCATGATAAAATAAAATCGAACTTTATTTATGAACTGTCTGATCATATTTATATGAAATCTCTGTTACATTTATACATAGTATTTTTTTAGAAATTTGCCATTGATGGGCATCAATGCAACTCGACCGTCTAGCTCTAAGAGTTGATAGGCTCCATTTGAAAAGACTTTGCTCACAATGTATGGCCTTTTCTACTTCGTATCAAACTTGTCCTTGCTCATGTGAGTCATAGTTATAGGACGTCTGACGGTTAGAACCAGTTCTCCTTTCTGAAAGGCTCTGACCTTAACTTTATGATTGAAGGTTTTTGAGATGCGGGCTTGGTATAACTCAATATGCTGTTGAGCCAATAGCCGTTTCTCGTCGAGCGCTTCTAATTCTTGGAGTCGAAGAAGGTCGTTGTTCTCTGTAGTGAGCTCATTGGTGATGGCAATCCTTAAAGACAGAATTTGAAGTTCCAGGGGTAGAACTGCTTCACAGCCGTACACCAAAGAGAAGGGTGTACAGCCTGTAGGGTTGTGGACCGTAGTACGGTAGGCCCATAGACATTCTCCAAGCTTTTTACTCCAGTTTCGTTTGTTAGTAGACACAAACTTCTTGAGGAGCTTGATGATAGTCTTGTTGAAAGCTTCAGCCAAGCCATTAGCAGCAGGATTGTAAGCTGTCGAAGCGACATTGTCAATCCGGTGATCGTCACATAACCTTGTGAACTTTTGACTGATGAACTGAGGTCCGTTGTCATGAATGATTCGTCGAGGTACACCAAATCTATAGATGACATGGTTTTTGACGAAGTTGATGACACTGTTGGTCTTGACTTCTGTCAAGGGTATAGCTTCGGCCCATTTGGAGAAGTAGTCGGTTATTGCCAGTATGAACCGATGTCCTCTAGAAGAAGGAGGATTAATGGGACCTATAATATCCATGCCCCAGGCTTCGAAAGGCCAGAAAGCAGCAGTCGGATGAGGGAATTCTGATGGTTGATGAATGAAATCTGCGTGGATTTGACAAGTTCGACATTTTCTTGCATATTCGATGGCATCAGATACCATAGAGGGCCAGCAGAAACCCATGCGTCGGATACGGTCTTGTATCTTAGGACCGGGTTGATGTGCTCTACAGACACCATCGTGAGCTTCACGCAATACTTGCTTCGCTTCATCACCAGCAAGACAGCGCAAGAGTAGGCCGTCATAAGTCCGCCGGCAAAGAGTTTTGGTGGTCTGATTATAGTAGAATCGCAGAGACCGCCGACGAATACTCGTAGCTTCCTTGGGATCTTCAGGATATCATGAACTACGAAGTCGATGAAGGGAGCTCTCCAATCTTCACTGATAACATTGGCTTCAGTAAGATTACTGAACTTAATATTACGATTGTTTTCGATGCAGAACAATTCCCGATTAGAGACAACCACCACCTGCTGTCTTTTGATAGGGATGGCTAAGACTGCTGCAAGATTAGCCAAAGCATCTGCTTCAGTATTACAAGCTCGTCAGACATATTCGATGAAGAAGGCTTTGAACGATGTAGCCATGTTGATTGTCGCTTCATAGTAAGGCACTAGATCTTTATGGCAAACTTCATAGGTTCCTCTAACCTGGTTAACAACCAGCTTGGAGTCACCACAAACTTCAAGATATTCGACGTCCAGTTATTTAGCTAACTGAAGACCAATGAGTAGAGCATTGTATTCTGCTACATTGTTGGAGCAAGGTTCATCTAAGGTGTAGGCTCTTTGAATAGTTGACCCGTCTGGAGAAACAAGGACAACTCCAACTACTGCAATAATGGCACCATTGGGTCCAATCCTGGATGCACCGTCAAAGAATAGACGCCAAGTAAGAAATTCTTCGGAGATCATATTTGATTCCAATATCTCGTCTGGAATTTCATCATAAAGTCTGGATGTCTTTGGAACAGGATGAGCTGCTAAGAAATCCGCCAGTGCTTGACCTTTAACAGACTTTTGTGGAACATATACCATGTCATATTGGGCTAGCAGAATGGCCCATGTAGCTAATCGAGAGTTGAGTGTACTTGGCTTCTTCATCAATACCCGAAGAGGATTAACTCGGGATATGACATGAATAGTTTGGCCAATGATGTAATGCCGAGTCTTTTGAACAGCGAACATAAGAGCTAGGCATTCTTTTTCGACCGGGCTATAACAGTATTAGGCACTAATCATAGTACGAATGAGATAGTAGATGGCCTGTTCGTGATCTTTTTTGTTCTTTTGGGCAAGTAAAGCACCCAATGAATGATCCATAGCACGAATATACATTAAGAATGGTATGCCTGAGATCGGTGGCACCAAGACTGGTGGGTTCATAAGATATCGCTTTATATTGTCAAATGCTCGTTGACATTCTTCGGTCCAGATGAAAGATACACCCTTCTTCATTAGCTGAGTAAATAGTCTGCAACGTCAAGACAGATTTGAAATAAATCTCCTGATGTACACAAGTCGACCTTGGAATCCTCGTAGCTCTTTTAGGTTGCATGGAGGACGCATCTCTTGAATGGCTTTGATCTTCTCGGGATCCATGTGTATAACTTTAGAGGTAATGACGAAGTCGAGAAAATTGCCACTAGAAACACCCAAGAATGACTTGGTGGGATTCATTTTGAGTTGATGTTGGCGTATTAGATTGAAGATAGTTCTCAAATCTTGAATGTAATCTTCTTTTAGACGACTCTTGACAGCAATATCATCGACGTAGCATTCGACAGTCTTGCACAGATGATCTCAAAAGATGGTACTCATGGCTCGTTGGTAAGTTGCACCAGCGTTCTTGAGACCAAATGTCATTACGGTATAGCAGTCGACTCCGCGAGGAGTGCGAAAAGAAGTATATTTTTCATCTTCAGGATTCATCCGAATCTGATTGTATCCGGAGAATCCATCCATGAAAGATATTCGCTCGAACCCGCAGGTGTTGTCTATCATGACGTCCGTGATAGGGAGAGGAAATTCATCTTTTAGACAGGCTTCATTAAGATCCCGAAGTCGATACAAACACGAACTTTTCTGGTTTTCTTCAAGACTGGGATGACATTGGCTACATAATCTGGATGTTGTTCTTCTCGAATAAAACCACAAGCGATGAGCTTCTTGACTTCATCGTCGATTGCATCCATCATTTCTGGCTTGAAGCGCCGTTGTTGCTGTTTGACTGGTTTTACATTAGGCAAGATATTCAATTTGTGAGTAGCAACTTTGGGATCTAGATCTGGCATGTCTTCATAGCTCCAGGCAAAGACATCAATGTATTCTTGAATAAGAATAATTAATTCTTGCTTATCTGCCTCTGGAAGGTTCTTACTGATGAATATTGGACGAGGTGACCCGCTTTCTCCTACATCAATTTGTACCAATTGATCTTCGGTAGGAGGTTCCCGTTGTTCGAATTGGAGTTTCCATTAGGTATCCATTCGTTGAGCCCAAGGATCTGTTTCGGGATTTTCTTCAATATCCTCGTTATAGCCTTCTGGAAGTTCAACGGAGACCATGTTAGAAGATACGATCAATCGATGAACTTGATCGATGCTGGTGTTAGAATCCCATGATCTGAAATCAAAAGAGTTAGAGCGCTCTTCACTATCGGAATCGGTGGCTGCTAGGGATAATACCGGAGGTGAAGCATATCCGAGATCTCTTTTGGTCCTGCTATAGTATATCTCTGATTTTCCTTTCGGAACAGCCATACGAATAGGATTTCTTCTACCCTTACCGTAGTTGAGGCCATTCTTGAAGTCATAATCCATCTTTCGGATGATATTTTTTGATTGTTGACTATAATGACGAAGTTGAAGATGCCCCGTATCGTTACTTTTGCTATCATCCGTATAACTGAATTTTTGTTCTGGTCCTTTACTAAAAAGTATTGGACTCTCGCCTCTCTTTCGAGAAGGGACAACAAAGTATGAAACATCTGGGTGTTCGAGTAAGACCTCTGTTTGAAGAGACTGTACAACTCCCATTGTAAATGACTGAAAGCTATCTAACATATCCAAATAGCACATAGAATGATAAATGACATCAGTATACTGGAAGGGAGATGCTTTTTCATTGATTTGTACATCTGTATTTACAACAGGACCTTTAGCCTTAGCAGGCTTGGTCAGATTGATTATAAGAGGGGGAGAAGAAGAACGTGGAGGAGGATTGGACTTTTTACGATGGAGGTCAATAACAAGCGACTCAGAGGGGGTGAGCTCCCTTTTATCCTTATTATGAGATAAATCAACAACAAGGGGCTCAGAAGAGGTGAGCTACCTTTTATCCCTGTTACGACGTAGGTCAATAACAAGTGGCTCAGAAGAGGTGAGCTCCCTTTGATCCTGACAACCATCAGTTGGTTGCTTTTGGACTGGCAAGTGAATAGCCAATGGTTTGGAGGATTGATGACGAGAAACACGCCCTTTGACATGTATGATGAGGGTGTCATTAGGCACTGCTTCTTGTTCTTCTTCAGTATCCAGAGCCAGTACTACCTTCATGAACTCATCCTTATACATGTGAACATCGTTACAATATGCTTCGACACCTTTGAAAGGATAGAGATCTGCAACCTCCTTTTGAACCTCTCCATTGTCATCCACATATTTGAAACATTGATGGAGAGTCGAAGGAACAATGTTGTGTTCATGTAAGAATGGTCTCCCCAAAAGAGCATTGTAGGAACAACCATGGTTGTCTATGATATAGAAGGTCACCTTTGTGCGAAGATTGCCTATTTGGAGTTTTAGGCGAATCTTGCCCAAAGGTTCACTTCTCTCTTGCTTGAACCCCAAGATGGTGGTGATTGTGCCAGAAAGACTATGTACTAGAATCTTCAGTGCATCTAGCATTGTCTTTGGCATGATGCTGAGTGCTGACCATGGATCTATCAGAATACGATCGACTTTCATCGAGTCGACATATCCTGTATAGTATAGAGGACGGTCATGCCTATTGTCTTCCATCAGCATATCATCCTGTGTGAAAGTAATGTTTGGAATTAACTCCAACATACTATGACAATGGAGGCAAGAGACGGGCTATGCTTTCGGCTTCTTTAGAAGGGTTAGACAGGTTTCTGCCTGCATTAGAGCTTCACTCAGAGTTTCTCGAGTTTCTTTGGAGAGATACAAGAGCTCGAAGATTGACAGCCTGGCCGGTGTATTGGCTAGTTGAGCCAAGATATCAAAGTTGTATGGCTTTTCAAGTCCAGAAGGAGATGACTTCTTCAAAGGTTTGTCGAAGCGGACTTATTGTTTGCCTTTGTCAGCTACCTTCGACTTGGGATGCGTAGGTTCTACAATCGGTGAGGAGGCAGAAGGGATGTCCTTAGTCGAAACAGGTTGCACTGGAGCGGACTCAGAAGAAGAAGCAGGGTTTTCTTGATTTTCAGGAACTTTCCGTGGGTAGGCTTTCCCTGATCTGGTGCCCAGCAGGATTTTCTCTTCAACTATGGGGTCAAAAGATACCATATTACAGATCTTTGTTTTGTTCTTGGAGCGTTCTTTCTTCTTGGAGGAAGAGGGAACTTCGAACTCCGAAGCAAGATCAGGGTGAATCCATGCACATAATCTCGCCATTGTCAAGAGACAAGATGACAAGACCTTCACTTCGTGGAGGAGGGAGATTCTCGATCTCAAGAGTGGCCTTGGGGATAGGGATGACACAGTGTTGTACCATCTGTGAAGGAAAGTTACCGAACTGAACTGAGACCATGTTCGCGGTAACCGTCTTCTCGTCCTGCTGCAGAGTGATAATACCAGCGTTGACTAGCTCTTGAATCTTGCCTTTGAGCATATAACATGCTCGAGTGGGATGCCCAATGAACCTGTGATAGACACAATTTTTGGGATGATCAGTCTTACCGACCTCATCAGGATTTTTTGGGTCTGGGATTTGGAGCTTATTGCTTTTGATCAAGCAATCAAAAATGCTCACGGTGTCATTCTCATCAAAGGAGTACTCTACTTTCGGACGAGGTTCCCTTGGTGGAGGTGCTGAAGGAGTAGAAGTAAATGTAGGTGAAGCTACGTTGACCGACTAAGATTCTTCGTTCTTCAAGTTGATGTTCAAAGTCTCTTTTCCCTTGCGGTTGTTCTGGCGATTACCGCCACTCGATGTCGGGTGTTCGTCCCGGTCGGGGTTAGACATGTGTACCCTTAGCTGCTTGAATTTGTCAGCACTAACTTCAGCTGCTTTAGTATTGACAATAAAGGATGGCCAGTTTTGGAACTGAGTTGACCCCGTCCATATGCTGATAATAGGCAAAAGATTTGCCTTGCAGGTGTCTATAGTTACGGCGGCTGGAGTTCCAGGAGGCATTTTTAAAGCTTCTCGGCGGAACCTTTCAATGAAACTCTCAGTAGTTTCATTATGTCTTTGTTTGATTTTATTAAGGGCTGACATGGTCATGTTGTTGATCCCCTCATAGAATCGTTCCAAGAAGATCTGTTTAAAACCCGAGAAAGAGGTGATACAGCCATCAGGCAAACTTCTGTACCAATCGTATGCCACACCGACTAAACAGCCGACGAATACTCTGGTAAGAAGAGCATCATTTGGCTGAAGTTGGACAGTCATTACCTTAAAGTGGTTAATAAACTAACTTGGAGAGGTGCTGCATCAAACAGCGAAATTGTAGGGATTTTGTACTTAGGAGGAAACGGAACTTCCTTCCATTCAATAGGATAAGGTTGTTTGATCCCCAATCTCTGTAAGTTGTCTTTCTTTTTGAAGGCCTCGAATTGAGTGCACAAGAGTTTGACTGCTTCATTAGCGTCCTCCGATAGCGCAGAAGGAGCAGGCTGAATCAGAGTATTAGGGGGAGGAACAGCGTGGTAAGCACAACCCCCAGCACCTGACTGACTGGGTGTGGGTTGAATTTGTACAGGGGGTACTTGAGGAGATACTACCCCCAGCCCTGCATTGACAGGTACCGACGATGCTATGATCTCAGGATTTACAGCAGGTACAGTCAGTGGTACTGTATGTTGGGCCACGATGATAGAATGCATACTTGCAACCATTTCAGCCATGGTCTTCAACTTGTCTTCTAGTGCAGCTATTCGTTGTTCTTGACTAGCCGAACTAGAAGCATATGGGTCTTCAGTGACAACATAAGCTGTCACTTCTCTAGGTACAGTGGAGGACACTGTCTGTTCAGAACTTTCACTGTATGCATCATAATCAGAAAAAGAATCATCTCCTGAGTGAGAAAGAGGGAGATGACTGGAAGGATCTTAGAGAAGATTCCTTTGACCGATTGCATCTCGGCTTCGGGATCTGGTATATTGGAATACTCCTTCAGAAGTTTCTTGAAGTATATCTAAATATCGCTGGCTGGGCTTGCGAGGCTTGTCGTGCTTCGAGCACTTTCTACCCCCAGTGTCTCGAGAGGTCATGTTGACGGAAGCGTACAATACTTCGTCTTCATCTTCTGATATTGGTTCAGATGTTGCAAAATTCAAACGATCGAAGACAGATCGTTTGGTTGTCTGGCAACAACACTTGATGACAACCTTGTGATTACAATGGTGTCCAAGTGGTTGAACTGGAGGTGTTGAGATGTTGTCCCGTTTTTGTTTGAGGTGTTCTCGGAGATCAGGAACAATGACGGGACGAGAAGAAGTCTGAGGGATATGTTCTTTGACTATATTCGGAATATGGTTCCGGTTCTTCAAATGTTTTGTCCCATGAGTATATAAAGAAGTACTTATTTCATTAGCATAGGTGTCAGGATTCTTCATCTTGGAAGTTTACCTCTGATGCTGGTTGATCTTCGACATTGGCTGTTTGCGTTTCATATAAACTGGTCTATTGAGATAAGTCCTTAGATCAGCAAATTCACCCCCAGGGGTTTCTGTCTGAGATACCAGTAATTTTTTTTGTTTTGAGCGGAATATCCTGAGAGTTAGGAGATCTTGGAATTCTGCTACTGGAGTAGACAGAATACCTCTTTGATCAGTACACTTCCCTTTGGCAAAGAGGAAAGGAGAACTCTTGTTTGAGAGAGTTCTTGTACTGATTGGTGCCGAGGCACGTGCAGATTGATCTTATACGATAAAAACCGAGGAAGACTGAGAAAAGACCAAATGACCTTTTCCCTTGTTTTGTGAAGAAGGGTTAGCTAAAGAGTGTTTCCCTCTGTTGTCTTCCAAGTCGTGGAACGAGAAAGTTTGAGAAAAGACCAACGGGCCTTTTCCTTTGTTCTGAGGAGGAGGAACAGTCAACAGACTACCCCCAGTAGATTGCGCTAGAGCAACAGGGTGCTTGGAAAGAGGAGCAGAGTTTTTTTCCTTGCTGTGAGAAGAAGGGAGATTAGCCAAAAGGCTATCCCTCCTAGACTGCGCTGGCACAGTTTGTGCAGGGGTTGAAGTGGCAGTTGGCGCATTGGTTGGTTGCGCATAAGAAACTTTGACATATGGCCTTTTGGCCACAGACACTGTAGCTTGCGCAGTAGGAGTCTTGACTTCAGAGTGCTTGAGTTGCACTCTGGTTGATGGAGTGGTGGACTGCGCAGGAAGGGTTGCAGCCAACTGCGCCAGGGAAGAGGAGTCTTGCACTTTGCCAGAGCAACATAGGAAGTGGTTTGTGCACTGGCAAGAGGAGCAGTATACTGCACAGCAGTTTTGGAAGCAGAGACAGCAGACTGCGCAGAGGATTGCGCAGAGGATTGTGCAGAGGACTTTGGAGTCAACACTGAACAGACTTTGCTCTTGGCAGAGGTTGCAGTGCGACGAGTAGTCCCGGAGTTGATCATCGCCTCATAGGCCGTCTGGTTGACCTTTACAACCAGCGTCTTCTGCGTCTTTCCGATAGACGCAACGTCACATTGAGTTGTCACTTCCTCGTTGGAGGAGAAAGTCGTCCCCAGTAGAGTCGCCATTTTATTTGTAAAATCAAAATTGTTCTTTATTTCACAAACTTTATAAGAAGATTATAATAGAATTCTGGAAAAGTACAACTATAGGAATCCGATCTGAAGACGATCGTTTTATTCCTTGGACGATGTGAACTTTGAAGATGGTAACCTCTGAAGAATGCAACAGCACTTTGGCAAGAACTCCTGATCTCTGGTGATGACTTGAATGATCTCTGATCTGATTTAGACTTGATAATGAAGGACTTGAAACTCTATTTATAGAGTTCTAGAAAATAACTAATTAGTAGTTATTTCTGGATTGCGCAGGATGGATTGTGCAGGATGGATTGCGCAGGCATTGGACTGCGCAAGGGGCGAACTGTGCTGGTAGTTACTCGATCGTGGGCCAACTGTATGAGACGCGTGGCAATGTTTGATTGAAATGTGCTTGGTCGTGTACAGACGGTTGCCACGTGGCGAGCAATTGATGTCATGTATGCCACGTGCAAAATGTCAGTTATCTTGATAGATTGTGCCACTTGAACTGCGCTAGTATCAGACTGCGCTTCCAATGGGTTGCGCTAAGACTCGGATTGCGCTGAAGTTGAGCTGTCAGACTGCGCTGGCTTTTGGCAGTTGGACCGCCCTAGACAGCTGTCATGGCGGCGTGGCACAAGAAACGAACAGTTTCCTCGTTCTTCGGGCTGTCAGTTGTCAGAAGATCTAATTTTATGTCAGGTAATGATGATGTTGCCACATCAGCTAGCGCGCTTGGATGGGTGCGCAGTTCAGCTTGCGCAGTTGAATTGTTGCGCAATCTGTCTCCTGCGCAGTTAATTTGAAGGATGCATAATTTGATTTTCATTGCTTCTTTGATAGGTGCAACTTGATTTTTAGGACCTACACACGCGCCACGTGTCCTTTGACTCAATTCAGCCTATAAAGGGGTGCTAATCACCCAAGATCTCAGCAACTGAAAGATCCTCTCCCCTGCTACATGCCAGCCCACAAATACAGCATGAAGGATTCAACCTAAAAATGATGGTACATCATCCGTGCGCCTCCCGCAGCTTCAACCACGTGGCGTCCCCACGTACAGGCGCATCCTACATATGCGCGCATGAGCAGCCCAACCTGTTGCTTATAAATAGAGGGATCATTTCATTCTTCCATACACACAGAGACGCAGGCATCCAGAGCCGCAACCAGAGCATCAAAGTTCACTCACAGAGATCGAAAGAGACACTCAACATCTTTTTCCTCTCCGCAAGCTCCAGCACCCAGAGTAATTTAGACCTTCAGAGAACCGAAAACCGTCGCCAGATCATCAACGGAGTCAACGCACTACCACTCGCTCCATGGACATAGGACCCAGATAAACAAAAGTGTACTCCTAGGACTACATCTAAGTCCTATATTGTAACACTGTTCTGTTTGTAATTGAAATTGTAATAAAAAGATTTTAATGGCAAACAAATATATATACTTGTAATGTGTTGTTGAGATATACATATGGGTTGGTGACCCTAAGGGGGCGTTTGGTATGCGGAATACTATATAGCCGGGAATTCTATATTCCCAGGAATCAAATTCCAAGGAATTAAATTCCCGGGAAAATTATATTCCCATGTTTGGTGACAATATAAATATTCCCGAGAAAAAAATAAAAAATAATAATAACGAAAAAAATGAACAAATATAAAAAAAACCGATAAAAGGACAAAAAACCGATAAAAACGAAAAAATCGTAAAAACGACAAAATAACAAAAAACGACAAAAACGATAAAAAAACGATAAAAAATCGGTTAAAACGAAAAAAATGACCAAAAAGCGACAAAAAATGTATAAACGACAAAAAATAACAAAAAAGGGTAAAAATAATCAAAAAGTGACAAAAAAAGACAAAAAAGGGTAAAAACGACAAAAAAATTGCTTAAAACGACAAAAAATAGGTAAAAACGACAAAAAATGACAAAAAAGCGATAAAAACGACAAAAAATAATCAAGAAGTGACAAAAAAGACAAAAAATGGGTAAAAACGACAAAAAATTGCTTAAAACGACAAAAAATTTGGTAAAAACGAAAAAATTGACAAAAAAGCGATAAAAACGACAAAAAATAATCAAAAAGTGACAAAAAAAGATAAAAAAAATGGGTAAAAACGACAAAAAATTGCTTAAAACGACAAAAAATTGGTAAAAACGAAAAAATTGACAAAAAACTGATAAAAACGACAAAAAATAATCAAAAAGTGACAAAAAAACAAAAAGTGGAAAAAAAACGACAAAAAATCGCTTAAAACGACAAAAAAATGGTAAAAACGACAAAAAATGAAAAAAAAAACGATAAAAACGACAAAAAAAAAAAAATCAAAAAGTGACAAAAAAGACAAAAAATGGGTAAAAACGACAAAAAATTGCTTAAAACGACAAAAAATTGGTAAAAACGACAAAAAGTGACAAAAAAACGATAAAAACGACAAAAAAAAAAGAAAATAATGTTCAAAACTAATCAAAATTGATCAAAAAAGAAGAAAAAAATTTAAACAATTTTTTTTTGCCAGGGCAAAAAAAATACCCACCTATTCTCAAGGGATTGAATTCCCATGTTTTGTGGGTAAACTATTTACCCGGATATTTATAATTCCCAGGAATAAATTTTTTATACGCCAAACAAACGTGGTAATAGATTCCCATCTTAAATTTCCCCGGGAATAAAAAAAATACCGCGTACCAAACGCCCCATAAGGAGGGAACCATGTGGGTGATTTTACTAGGAGGTAAAGTTAAGTCTCCATGGTAAAGCTTAAGCTTTTTGCTTTTGGGAATTAATTTTCATTAGAGCTAAGCCCCGTAGGGGCTTAGCGATTCGGACTCGAGCTCATGAGGCGTAATATGGCATTTTGTAGGTGCACTTTGCACTTAGCACGTCAGCATCGTCGCTAGGCGCATAGTGCACATAAGTTACGCTCGTTGCACGAGCCTCTTGTGCAGTCGTTCGTGCGCCAGTTCGCGCTACCCGATCATACGGCCAGGTGGCGTGCCAGTTGGCGCTACCAAATTGTACAGCAGTTGGGGCGGCGGTTGGCGCGGGGTGCATGCGGTGCGCGTGTGGCACATGTGGCGCAGGTAGTACGGTGTGCAGGTGCCACAGGTTGCGCAGGTAGCGCAAGTAGCACGTTGCACGTGTGGCATAGGTGCGCAGTTTACATTGTGCGCATTTGGCATAAGTTGTGCAGGTGGCGTGCGCTGTGCACCAGTTGGCTCAGATCGTCTATGTGCACAATTTGAGCGGTTATATCACGTTCGAAGCAATTTTTTCTACGTTCTGAACGTTCTGCTAACTGGACAGTTACAGCGCGGGCCTATATAAGGTTCTCTTCTCTCTCTCAGGATAGAAGTATTTAGAACACATTCCTTACAAATTCCACATAGTTTGAGAGAGAAGAGAATTAGAGCACCAGCGCCACTTAGTGCAGGAGTCCGTGCGCCATCCGACGAGTCAGAAGAGAGGAGTGTTCTAAATTTCTCCGTTGAACTTGCTAGTTCCTGGAAGCTGTTCGTGTGAGGCAAATCAGGCTTTGAGCGCCGGTGATCATTCACCCAGCAGGCTGTTCTTCCATCCACTTCATCGCCTGTCATCTACTTCAACTCGTTCGGAATAAGAACAGTTCTAATCTAATCAGAAACTGTTAGTAGACCATCACTGCTACTGCCCACAATTTCTGCTGCTACTAAGAACCGTGCCAAATGGAGAAGGGACAACAACATTTGTAGGCTTATGATCCTAAATGCTATGAAAAACTCCCTTGTAGAATAATATTCAAAGAAGACTATTGCCAGAGAGATTTGAGAGTCTCTGGAGAAACTATAAGAACATGATAAAAACCAAAGCAAGATATTTTTAGTTGAAAAATGTCACAAGTGGTTCTTTGAAGATGAGAAGCCAATGCTGCCGCAGGTGAAGGAGTTTCTGAAGCTGCGATAGAAGTTTGATGATGAGATGATGCCCCTCCCCGACAAGTTTGTTGTTTCAAGGATCGTCTCTAAGCTCCCCACTAGGTGGAGCAAGTTCTATGCAAACATGCATAGAAAGAAGTTGGAGATCATTCTGGAAGATCTCATGCAGGAAGTCTATGTTGAGGACTAAATGAGGGCTCAACTGAAGGTGGACGGACTGTCCAAACAATTGGCTAACGCCAATTTGGTTCACACCAAGAAATACAAGAGAAAGCATGCGGCTTCCCACATTAAGAAGAAGGACCCTAACAATTTGAAAGTTAAGGAGACTTTCATCAAGAATCAGAAGGCAAAGTATCATATGCATTATTTCAAGTGTGGCAAGAAGGGCCACTTCAAGAGTGAATGCAAAACGAAGACCGAACAATCAGAGTAAGGTGAGCCTAGCAAGATTTCTATGATCACTAAAATTGTTGCAATGATTGCATAGGTCACTGCTGTAGGGGCTGATTCTGACTGGTAGGTAGACACCGGTGCCACCTACCATGTATGTTCAAGCAAGGAGTGGTTCTCCATCTACACGCCAACTTCTGAAATTGTTATGGTGGCGAACCAGACACAAGTTGAAGTGCTCGGGATTGGGACGGTGGTTTTGAAGTTGACTTCGGGGAAGTTTTTGACGCTTCAGGGTGTGAAGCATGTATCTGCTATCACAAAGAACCTGATCTCGGAAGGCCTACTCTGCAATGCAGGCCTCAGGATGTACATCGATGCTGGTCTGATGGTGATGTCCATAAAGGTAACATACTTTGGGTAAACTTTTTATACCAAAGAAATATTTAAAATTCAGCTTGTAAATCAGTCCAAAGTTGTTAATGCAATCACTTATTCTGCTTATACTCTTGATTTGTGGCATAATAGGCTAGGATATGTTCATTGTAAACGAATAAACAGAATGTCTAGTCTATGACTTATCTCCAAATGTGGGGGTAAGGTAGAGAAATGTGAAGTTTGTGCTCAAACGAAGATCACAAGAAAACCCTTTTCTCGGGTTAATCGAAGCACAGATCTTTTAGAATTGGTACACTCTGATATCTGTGACTTCAAACAATTCTCTACAAAGCCCGGGATGAAGTATTTCGTAACCTTCATCGATGACTTCTCAAAGTACGCTTTCGTCTACCTTCTGAAGGCTAAAGATGAAGCATTCGAGAAGTTCAAAGAGTTTAGGACCAAGGCTGAGCGGTAGACTCGACAACAACTCAAGAGAATAAGAAGTGATCGAGGTGGAGAGTTCTGGTCTCATGAATTCGCACCATTCTGTAAAGAACATGGAATTGTCAACGAGACCACTACTCCGTACTCTCCTCTATCAAACAGAGTAGCTGAGGGGAAGAACATAATGTTAATAAAAATGATTAACTCAATACTGTTGACTGCGGGTCTTCTAAAGTGTTACTAGGGAAAAGCTGCATTGACGGCCACTTTTATTCTAAATAGAGAGTCTCGTACAACTTCAGACATTAGTCCTCATGAACTCTGGTCTAAGGTCAGACCTAACTTGAATGTCATTCGAGTGTGGGGGTGTCTGGAATATATAAAGCTTCCAGATCTGAAGATTCAGAAGCTTGGGAGAAGGACTACAAAGACAATCTTTTTGGGTTATGCCGTGAAGAGTGATGCTCGGAGATTTCTTGATATTGAGACAAATCATATCATTGAATCTCGCGATGCAGAATATTTTGAAGACAAATTTGCAAGACACAAGAATATTGTTCTTGCGGACATTCCGAAGAACAATGAGGGTGCACAAAAAACTGAAGTTTTCAATAAGGATGTAGTCCAATAAGATGTTGTTATTGAAACAACGGTTGAACCAGAACTAACTGTGCCATCAGCTAAGCGTTTGAGGGGGCCGAAGGACTTCGGCAATAACTTTGTCACCTATCATGTAGAAATAGATCCGCTTACCTATGATGAGGCAATGAGACCAAAGACACAGGTTTTTGGAGGGAGGCGATAGACAATAAAATTGATTCCATCACCTCAAATAACACTTGGGTGTTTGTTGATATTCCTGAAGGAGCAAAATCCATCGGATGCAAATGGATCTTCAAGAAGAAGATAAAAGCAGATGGAACTATTGACAAGTTCAAGGCTAGGTTGATAGCCAATGGATTTTCTCAGAAGTAGGAGATCGACTACTTTGATATGTATGCTCCAGTAGCCCGGATGACCACCATCAAAGTTTTGATTACTCTTGCAGTAATACATAAGATGGTGATACATCAGATGGATGTGAAAATGGCTTTCCTAAATGGCGAGCTGACCGAAGAGATTTAATGCAACAGCCAGAGGGACTTGTCATCAAGGGTCTTGAAGATAAAATCTGCAAGTTGGTGAAATCCTTGCACGGTCTTAAATAAGCTCCCAAGATGTGGCATGAGAAATTTGACAAGGTTATAAGGTCAAATGACTACAGGGTCAGCGAGACGGATAAGTGTGTTTACACAAAGTTTGTTGATGGAAGAGGTATATAATCGTTTGTCTGTACGTGGACGACATGCTAATCCTAGGTACGGATATGGACTGTGTCACGGAGACAAAGAAGTTCATCTCGAGCAAGTTCAGTATGAAGGACATGGAGGAAGCTGATGTGATCTTAGGGATCAAGATCATCCGGACAGATACTGGGCTAGCGTTGTCACAGTCTCATTGTATTGAGAAGATGATCATACGTTACGGGTATCAGAATCTTCCAGGGATCGATACGCCGTACATGTGTGATCTAAAACTGAAGCCTAATTCGAGGGAAAGCATCAGGCAGCTGGTGTACGCAAGTGTTATCGGGAGTTTGATGTATGCTGCTACTGCCGCAAGCTCTGACATAACTTTTGTCGTGGGAATGCTGAGTCATTTCACGAGCAACCCAGGTATTGAGCACTGGAAAGCTATGAAACGGGTTATGAGATATCTCAAGAAGACTCAGACATATGCAATGCACTATAATGGAGATCCGTCGGTAGTAGAAGGCTTCATTGATGCCAACTGGTGCTCAGAGTTGGACAGCGAGAGGTCCATAGGTAGATTTATTTTCACAATGGGTGGAGCTGCTATATCATGAAAGTCAAAAAAGTAGACTATGCTCTCGCGGTCATCCATGGAATCTGAGTTCTTTGCACTTGATACCGTAGCGAAGGAAGCAGAATAGCTTCGGAAGCTCATGTATGATCTTCCAGGGGTTGGGGCGTAAATATTGACAATACCGATATACTGCGACAACTAGGTAATTGCGGCGGTCGCATCAAATGACCTCTTCAACGGAAAGAAAAGCACTGTGCGGTTAAAGCACAGGACAGTACACGATCGCATCAAGAGAGGTGTTATTATAGTGATTGATGTTCGGAGTCAGGAGAACCTGGTGGATTCGTTCACCAAGGGCCTTAAGCTCCAGCTGGTCGATGACACAGCAGGAAAAATGGGCTTGAAGGTATTCTGATATTATGTTATTGTAATCCTACCATGAAGTTTTATGCTATTAGTTCAAAGAGAAATCTATTAGGCATCCAGCTTTCGGTTCAAGGGAGGACCATTAACTGAGAAAATTTCATGAACAGTGGGTACATGTCCTTTATGGCATGGAGAGGTTACGGACCTACAACCACTGTTGTCTACTGTATATTTTCTGCGAAAAATAGATCCTGTGAGAGGTTGGCTTAAACGCCTTAATGAGTTCTCAGGCAGAGTGAATGCCTAGTGTACTTTACAGGAAGCACGGTAGCGCAGCACTAGAAGGAGTGAAACTTCATGCTACAGTGGGTGACTCTACCATGAGATTCCCGAAAGGGGTAATGCCTTGGCTTTGCGAGCCAAGTCACAGCGGAGTAGCACCGCAAATAAGCAGGTAGCCTAATGCTTTATGATAAAATTAAAGTGGTAGTCAACACTACAAAAGGGAGGTGTTCCTCATGTTACAGTGGCATGACACCACGATGAGGTACCCGGATAGGGGTAAAGCTTCATCCTTGCAAGCCATGTCGTTGTGGCGTAACACCGCAAGGGAGCCTAAGGCTTTATGCTGGGTGGTATGGCATTACAAAGAGGCTGTAATCTCATGCTATAGTAGTATGATACTACGATGAGGTTTTCGGTAGGGGTAATTCCTCGGCTTTAGGCCATGTCATAGCGGCATACCACCGCAAGGGAAGCGCAAGGCTTCTTGCCATGACTCTTTAACAAAGAACTCACCTATAGTGTATCGACAGAGATAGCATGCCGTCTCTTGAGGGTAAACTTGTAGACGCCCAAAATTATACACTAAAACTAGGCCGGCACAATGCCTTTAATGTGCAATCAGAAGCACATGTAACTACATTATGAGAGTGGAAAAGATTTTGGCTATGGTGCAGAATTCAATACTTAGTCCATTCTTGTATTATAGTCTATCATTTGACCCATACGGAAAGATTCAAGTCGTCAGCGACATATCTCCTAATGCATGATGGACAGCTACTGTGGGGAACACTCGACTCCATACATCAAGATGTGTGGAGGATTGTTGGATCTTTTTCTTGACATATAGAGAGCTTTCTCTCAATATGCCTAGTGAAGTTGAGTCCCACATTGGAAAAGCAACATTAGGTATCTCAATATATATACTTGCTATGTGTTGTTAAGATATGCACATGGGGTGGTGACCCTAAGAAGGAAACCATGTGGGTGATTTTACTAGGAGATAAGGTTAAGTTTCCATGGTAAAGCTTAAGCTTTTTGCTCTGGGGAATTAATTTCCATTGGAGCTAAGCCCTGTATGGGCGTAGTAACTCGGACTCGGAATCGGGCTCATGGGCTCCTGAGGCGTAATGTTGTATTTTGTCGGCGCACTAAGACGCCAGTATTGTCGTTAGACGCATAATGCGCTTAAATTGTACTCGTTACGCGAGCCACTTGCGCAGCCGTTTGCGTGACCAGATGGCGCTGCCAGATGGTATAGCAGTTGGTGTGACGGTTGGCGCAGGACCATATAAGGTTTCCTTCTCTCTTTCACGATACAAGTGTTCATATTCCTTATGAATTTCAAAGAGTTTGCGAGAGAAGAGAAGCAGAGCACCAGCGCCACTTAGCGTAGGAGTCCGTGTGCCATCCGACGAGTCAGAAGAGCGGAGTGTTCCAAAGTTCTCCGTCGAACTTGCTGGTTCTTGGAAGCTGTTCGTGTGGGACGAATGAAACTTTCAGTGCCGGTGATCATTCACCCCAGCAAGCTGTTCTTCCATTAAATCCATCGTTTGTCATCCACTTTAACTCATTCTGAACGAGAACAGTTCTGATCTAGTCAGAAACTGTTAGTGGACCATCGTTGCTGCTGCTAGCAATTCAATTTGTACCTTCTTTTTAGAAGAATTATATTTGTTTGCTGCTGTTACAAAATCTTTTTAGATTTTCGTAACCCAGAATCCTTCGAGGATCTCGGTTGTGCACCTTCTTTGAAGTGTTGCGTCGAAATATTATTTTTACAATCGATTTATTTCTCAGTTTTCTATCAAAAATTATGCCCCAGGACTAACAAGGTTACCTATCGATAGATCTACTGAATTTTTGATCGAAACTCCGTTGTCAGGTTATAGCTATGATTCAAACCAGAAACCAAATTTGCTGTCTTCTTGGTCGCACATATTAGGATCGATCAATTACATGACCAAAATATGGTGTGGTTTGTGTAATCGAAGTTGGGCTCGAACTAGTGCATAATTCGTCAATTTTAGTAGTAATTAGTCTCATGTTAGCTAGTGAGAAATTAGGATAAACATTGGATGAACTTCTAAAACTTATTTTCAGTCTTTTTTATTATGATCAATTATATCAATCAATAGAGGTCAATGTATAACTCAGGCTAGGAATGAGTTTCCTTTTATTGATAAGATTAGTCTAAATTAATTCTAATCCTTGGAGGCCACTAACCTTTTTTAGCCTATCCCTAAGCTCTTTGTATAAATAGAGCCAAGAGGAACCTCCAAGTTATTGGTTGTGTTGGTACGAAAGTTCAAAAACAAATCTAGAAATTGCTAAGAAACCCAATTTCGAGGTTGGTTTGTATGAAAAACCCACCCGCATGATGGATTTTATGAAATGCCCAGAATTATATATTTCCATGTTAAATATTCTAAGATTCCCTTTAGATGATCTGTATTTACAAAATTTCCATCTTTATAATACCATAACTACCCTTCGCACAAACTCAGATTTGGATTTCGATTTTCGTCTTCTTCTTCTTCACGAGAGAACTGAAATCCATTGCTCTCATCTTCAGCAGAGATCGCAAAGATCGTTCGTAGTTCACTGTATTTTTCTTTAGTCGAACTCCGATCATCGCTCATCATCATCATCATCGTGGAGAGATTTAAAGTTTTTCGACGATTAGGTCAATTGTGGAGAGAAGATCTTCTTCTTCTTTTCTATAAGAGTTAGAATCGTTTTGAAAGAAGAACGAAAACTCTTGAATTTTTGTTCCTGGCAAATGTTTTTCCACAAAAAAAGTTTTTAGGTTTCTGTCGACTATTCTCCATCATTCTCCGTGTTAAAATCATAGAGAATGACCATTCTCCGTGCTAAAACCACGGAGAATAGCCTTATCCATATCAAAATGATGGAGAACGGCCATTCTCTGTGTCAAAATGACGGAGAATGGCCATTCTCTGTGTTAAAACTACGGAGAATGACCATTTTTCGTGTTAAAATGACGGAGAATGACTCCGTGATAAAATGATTGAGAATAGCCATTCTTCGTTATTTTAACATGGAGAATGGCCATTCTCCGTGTAAAAATGACGGAGAATGGCCATTCTCCTTGTTAAATTGACAGAGAATGGCCATTCTTTGTCAAATTTGACACGAAAAATGGCTATTCTTTGTCAATTTAACAAGGAGAATGGTCATTCTCCTTGTTAAATTGACAGAAAATGGTCATTCTTTTGTCATTCTAACACGGAGAAGACACGAAAAATGACAATTCTTTGTCAATTTAACAAGGAGAATGGTCATTCTCCTTGTTAAATTGACAGAAAATGGTCATTCTCCGTCATTCTAACACGGAGAATGGCCATTCTCCGTGTTAAATTGACGGAGAATGGCCATTCTCTGTCATTTTAACACGGTGAATGGCTATTCTTTGTCAATTTAACAAGAAGAATGACCATTCTCCATGGTTTTAGCACGGAGAATGGTCATTCTTCGTGCTAAAACCACGGAGAATGGTCATTCTCCATGCTAAATTTACGGAGAATAGTCATTCTCCGTGTTAAAATGACAGAAAATGACTATTCTTTGTCAATTTAATAAGGAGAATGGCCATTCTCCGTAGTTTAGCACGGAGAATGACCATTCTTCGTGGTTTTAGCACGGAGAATGGCCATTCTCTATGATATTACCACGGTGAATGATCATTCTCCTTTATTTTATGTCGAGTTGAAACTTTGAAGGGCCATAACTTTTGACTGGGAGGTCGAAATGAGGTCCGATTTGTCGCAAAAGGAGCGTATTTTCGAGGAGCCGAAGATTAACGATATTTTCTTTAGTCGGCCTTCCAAAATTTTAGAATCATAAAAAAATAATGTTTGGACCTCCGTTTTAACCATTTTACCGTTTGTCCGTCTTTCCGAAATTTTTCGACGAGTTTTTAAAGTAAGGTTTGAAGATTTTGGAGGAGAAAACCTAGATTCGAAACTGAGCGGCATATGGAAGAAGAGAAAGTATCGAAATATTTTTTTTGAAGAGTAGGGTTCGGGGGTGTTTTCAATAAATTAGAAGGGCAAAAAGGTCATTCAGAGTCCCCTTTATATATTTTTTGCTAATTCTGGACACGCGATGAAATGTTATTTTGCGGTAGATTTTTCATAAAACTTTTGCAATTTTTAGACATTTCATAAATTTTTCCAAAAAAATTGGTGTGTGCCCCACCTGTCATGTTAGTAATTTCTATTACAGTAGCATATTTTTAATATTCATGATTATCTATATATATTTATTCCAATCAAAATAGGATTATATCAAATTTAAGATTATTATTTCGACCAAATAATTCAACATCATCTAATACATATATGTATTCCGATCACAATAAGATAATATAAAAGCAACCCAAGATTATCTAAATCATTTTGATCTCTTAGTTAGTTGATCCAAAATTATCCCAACTAACAATAGTATTTGAGGTATGCCACGCTAACTAAATTTTATTTTTTAGCTACTAGGCTCATATTTAGATAGGTAGGCAATCATTGTCCTGATATACTAAACTGTAAAATAGTGCATGTTTGTATTATATATTAGTAATATAAAATTTTAAGTCTCTAGTTAAATCATTTTTGAAAACATGTGACTATAAATAAAAGTTGTTTTTTCCTAATTGTTTTTTATTCATAATGGTTCACTTCTATCTATTTACCTCAAAGTACCATTCTCTTTTTCATTTTTCCCCTTCTCTTAATTTTTATTACCAAGAATCACACTTCCTTCCTTATTCTTAATATATTATTAGAGATAATATTTAATTGTTATGCTAATAGATCCCTTTCTCCATTGGCTCGAGATTGAAGAAAATATACCATAATTTGTCACTGATTTGTTAACTGGAACTCAAGAACTCAAGCTAACAGGTTAATTGGCAAAAAAATAAAGAAGTAGGGTTCTTCACGGATTCAAAAAAAAAATACAAAGTAGAAAAGAAAAATTACAAAGTAGAAAAAAATTACAAAGTGAAAATACAAAATATAGAAACAAGATTACAAATCACACATGCCCTCCTCACTTACCTTGCTTATTCATAGCTAAAGGCTTAACTACATAACTGTCATGTAAGTGACAACTAACCGAATTGGCTAACTGTCTTGAGTTGGTACACTATAACTGTCATGAGCTTATATTCTCTTCCTCACTTATTGGATTGTAACACCAATACAAGAAAAATGATCATTTACAGCACGCAAAATGCGCCGTAAATGATCTTTCATGGCGTACGTTTAGGCGCCGTAAAATTGCGCGTCGTAAATGCTATGTTTTCTTGTAGTGCACTAACAATAGTATAGTCAAAGAAGAGGAAATGCGTCAATACTCCCCTTAATTTTACCTTGTCCCAAGGTTAAGGAAGAGAAAGTTTTAATCCCTGGATTCCATATGTTTTTCATCTTCTCTCGTACATTCTTATGGTGACTTGACTGTTTGTATATATAAGCCGCACACAGTCAAGATTTGATCTATATGCCAGAGAAATTCCATGATCATACCAATTATGTTAATTCTTTAAAAATATTTTCATACTTCTTGTCCAGAACCCCAACTTTGTTTAACTCTTATCCATGCTATACACAACTCTAACATTAAAGCTTTATAAGCCTTATCAGTCCCCTTTCATTTTATCAGCATGAGCACAATATGTTCCATTTAGGACACTACTGTTCACATTTTCATCACATGAGGCACCTTGAATAGTAGTATTGTCATTTGAATATCATTCATGCAGCTGTTGTCACAATGAATTTCTTGTTCTGCTACAGATGCCATATTTGTGTCTTCAATAAATGTAGCTTCATTAACTCCTTGGTCAAATCCATGATGTGTTTCGTGAGGAATAGAAAAGCAAGTTTTACTATGATCATGGCTTTTCCATACATCCATAAGGGCTCGTTTGGATCAAGTTTTTGTATTTCTAGGAATAGGTTTTCAATTCCTTTCCCATGGGAAAGGAATTCAACATTCCCATACCCATGTTTGGTTAGGTTGGGAATATGTAGTTCAAAATTTTAAAAATTTTCATCTCCATATTTGGTTTACAAAGGGATAGAAATATTAGTTTATTTAGTTTTTCTTTAATACCCTTTCATTAATTTTATGATGATTTACATTTTGGGATAGAAGTTGAAAATTTGAAAATAAAAAGAGGGTATAACCGTCCAAACAAAATAGCCAAGCATCATTCCTAGGAAAGCAAATCTATTCCCGGGGGGGCTTGGGAATAGCTTTCCTAAGTCAATGGGAATAGCTTTCCCCCCTAAGCCCCTCCTATTCCCTCCTCATTCCCAATCCAAAACATACCAAACATGGGTAAGGAATTCAAAACCCATTCCTGTTTTCCATAAATAAATTTACTTTATTTATTGTGTATCTGAAAAAATTACAACTGTAGGAATCCGATCTAGAAGACGATCGCTTTATCCCTTGGACGATGCGAAGAAGAAAAGCTCTCAAAATTTCAACAGCAATTTAGATATCTGTGTATCTGTACAATGAATGAGAAAAGAACTCTATTTATAGAGTCAAAAATAACTGAAAAAGATAACTGTCTTCACAGCCTCTGCATAGTTGAAAATCACGCAGGATTTAACATACGCAGAGTTGCGAGCAGTTACTGGACGTGGCCTGTAACTGTTGGACACATGGCAATCATGTATGAGTCGTGTGCAAGTTACAGGACACGCAAGCGAGAGATCAGTGGCATGGCTGCCACGTACTCCAATTTGATGAAATCCACGCAGATTCGTTGAGGACGAAATCCACGCAGACTTGGGACAGGAAGCTTCAGAATCCACGCAGACTTGGGGCTAAAAGCTTCAAAATCCACGCAAACTTGATGAAGGAACATAGAAGTTCAAAATACACGCAGTCTTGAGGCAGAAGGCTCAAAATATACGCAAGCTTGAGGCAGGGCTGCCAGCTGTCATGGTTCGACGTGCCTCGACTGACACAAAATCTCTGACAATGATTACTTTGTCAGTCGCATTAAATGACAAGAAGCACTTCTGGTACGCCAACTTGATGAAGGCTGAGTCTTGTTGAAGAAGATTTCAAAAGTCACACAATAGTCGGCTGTGATCTCTCGAGTTCCGTGCATACGTGGCATACGAAGAGACATTCTTCGACTGTCGTGCTGTCAGTCATAATGACACTTCTGACAAATGATGATCTGTCACTAGCGTAAACATTGTCTTGATCAACCCAGCGTGACTTTGAGACTCAATTCTGATCAACTCTGCGTGACTTTAAGACTTCATTCTGATCAACTCAGCGTGACTTTCATTTTGAAGGCCTACAAAACCCCCTTCAAAGTTTTCAAAAAATGATAAATTATTTCGAAATACTTTGAAATTAAGATGATAAAATGAATTTAGTCACGCTGAGATGACTTTAAAGAGATATTTACTCCTTAATGATTGGACTGTTGGGATTCTGTGCAGTTAAGATCCCGTATCAGACTCCTAAATCGAGGCAAATAATGACGTGCCGTTTAGAATTCTTCACGAGCTTATAAATAAGCCATAATCCACTTCTTTCATTCTTTACTTGCTTTTTAGAGAGAATCCACAGAAGAGAAAACTTCCCTCCTCCGACGAACTTCGTCTTCTCCGACTTCCTCTTCCCTTTCTCAGCAACAATGGCTCCCAAGAAAGCTGACTCTCAGGCCAAGGGGAAAGCCCCTGCGACTTTCTCTCGTGCCACTACTGATAGACTTCCTCGACGAGAAGTCACACATCCTCCCATTCAGCGTAAGTTATGGGGGAATATGAACTGTTGAAGATGAAGATAAAGATGAACTCCACATAGAATTTTTTTAGGATCTTAAAACAAGTAATGAACTTCAAAAATATATCCCCCTTCTTAGGGCAAAGGATATTAATAAAGTATGCCCCCTCTTTAGGGTCGGCCATACTTCACATCTTCGTGTTTACGAAGCTCTGTGTTTCACGCAAATGAGCATGACTTTCATGACTCTGCATGATTTTTCATGTTGGCAGAAATGTCGATGTTTGAAATAGTCACGCAGCTTTCATGATGACTCTGCGTGATTTTTCATATATTGACAGAAATGTTGATGTTGAAATAGTCACGCAGCTTTCATGACGACTCTGCGTGATTTTTCATATGTTGACAGAGATGTCAATGTTGTAATAATCACGCAGACTTTTGAGAGTCATCTTCTGGATAGATTAGTCTTGATCTGTCAGCGTGTCTTTGTCATTTTCACTCAAATGTGATTCTGGCAATGATGCGTGACTTTCATTCTAATCTGTTTGAACTTTGCGTGAATTAAACACCTGCGTGAATAATTCATTCAGTGTGTCTTGATAGTATATCTATCTGAAGTCTGCGTGACTTTTGAAACTTTCCTCGAACACTGCTATACACGCACAAGGCTCGTAGAAAACATATCTAACTTTGTCTTCTTTTATTTTCTTCAGTGAACATCCGAAGTGAGGAAGCAGAGTATGAGGGGCACTTGAGTTTCACATTTAAACATGATTTATCTCATGTGAAATTCCCTCAATTTGATCTTCCAGAAGCAAGATTGTCATTGTTGGCTAATCAAGATCATACAACCCTACTCTGCCTGATGAATGGTCAACCTTTTCAGAGTCTTGATCTGGTGTCCCACAAAAATCCAGCATTTTTGTTCGGAGATGCCATAGCCCAGAAATCTCAGCCAAAGAGTATTAGAGAGAAGGTCTATTTTTATTTTGAAGGTGATGTAAATCAACCAATGTACTGGCCGAAAGTTTCCAGGGGTTTGTCCATCATAAGATTCATGCATGCCAGCTATCCGAGAAAGATGTCCTGGCATTTAACAGAATACCAGCAGGCGAAAGCAAGCCGCATCATTTACCGGAAGGAGGGTTTTTTTAGTGCCCCAGAAAATCATGTATCAGTGTTTCGGGGTTTGAAGCCTGGATGCATACCACCTGAAGACTCATCCATACTGATGCCATTCAGAATGTCCATTTTCATAAACGAATTCATGGCAAACAAGAATGCGTTCTACCCTACCGATTCAACGACGAGGATGAACGGCTTGATGAATCAAGAGAACATTAGATGGAGGACTTTGGTCCACTGGGCTTTGAAGAATTTTGAAACTGAGCTGAAGAAGATAAACCTGTATGATGCAGTCGTCAATTCATCCTACGGCTTCAGGCCTAACCCCTCTCTGTTCCTGGCCTTGATTGAGAGATACAATCACAGGACGGGGACATTTATGACTCCGAAAGGAGAGATGGGCTTTGTCCTGCATGAGATGGAATATATCTCACATCTGCCTCCAGGCACCCTGCCGTATGAGGAGTATGTACCAACGACAGAAGAGCTGAACTTTCTGTCAGAGAAGAACCCAGAGATGGTACATCTATTTGAAGAGATGATTTGTCATTTTGGCACATGTACTCTATATTACAAGAGTTCTAAAGATGAAGCCGGCAACCACATCCAGAAGTGGATGTCCTACCTTTTCATGAACCATGAAAAGGATGATAAGAAGATAAACGAGAAGAGGTGGTATCAGATTAGCAACTTCAAGCCTCTCTCTGAGAGTGAAATCACTTATTTGCTGGAGAAATATGACTGCAAGGATTTCATAATCACTGAAGACTGGTACGAGTTCAAAGCTGGAACTACTTTTAACTCGTACGTGAGACAGAGTGGGAAGATGTTGTCGAGGAACGGTCATTTGGCCGGATTCTTATCTCTGTGGTTAAGAAGATTCATTGTTCCTGGCTCCAGTTCTCTGGACAGGATACACAGAGGCGTTATCTTTGCAGCGGTGCGCCTTATATATGGTTACAAGTTAGATCTATTATCAGCGATGACCTGTAGACTGAATGCAGGTCTTCGAAATTTTGTAACCAACATGCTTTCTGATCAAAGGAGGATGACTGAGGAGTTCCCACGGATAGAGATGCCTTTTACATATCTGTATGGCTGGCTCCTCCTCCATCATGATGGCTTGATACCTCCAGGTGCAGGAGGGAGTGGCAGTCTTTTCTTGGAGAGATACTCTAGAGAGACTTTCTGGAAGGTTCACACCCTTCCAGAATGCAGAAATGTCCTGAATAGAGCGTCACATTGGTCCATTCAATGTGTTCCTCCACCATTGGGCTATGAGAGCATGTCCTTAAATATGATGGATAGAGATATGGGGAACAGATTAGATGATGTAGCCTTTCAGTGGTTACAGAGAATTCGGCCTTCTCATCTAGTGTACCGTCATGAAGATATGACGTATCTAGAGCCATATTTGCCAAGCCGATTTGCTAGACAATTTGGATATGACCAACTTCACGTTGGGAACGCTACCACTTGCCTTTCTGCTCGTGGAGGGCTTATCGATGGAGCTCGTGCTTGGAGATATTTTGCGGCTAGAGACACGAAAGTTATATTCTCCATGCCTAATCCTTTATCAAGCACAGGGACAAAGATGCTTTATACCTATGCTCGCTTCTATGTCTCGTCAGATACCTTCAAGCCGAGTTTCAATCTGAAGACTTTTGTTACGGAGGACGACCTAGCTCGGTCGAAGAGGTCAAAGAAGAAGACTATTATTCAGCAATTTTCTCCAGAACCCGTAGATGAGACAGCAGAGGTGGAGCCTCTATATGAATTATTCCAGGAGGGAAATTTTCCTGATGAGGTTCTTCCTCCTATATTTGTATCCCTTTCCAAGAGAAAGAGAAGTGATAAATCTGAGACCGTCCCCAAAAGGAGTACTAAGTCTCAGACACCTAAGAAGAAGAAAGGAGTGTCAATAACTGCTACTTCATCTTAGGTGGCATCTCGGTTGATGAAGATGATGTCGCCGATAAAGACGAAGAGACTGATGAAGACGACGCTCCTTTGATAACAAGGAGGTCTAGAGGAAAATATGTCAAGAAGACCGTTATCAAGATGAAAGGCAATGAACTCCTAGAAACAATTATGAGTGGAGGAGTTTTGCCAGAAATCAATGAAACGGCTTCTACTGAACAAACAAAGTCTGATGATATTCAGTTTCCAGCTGCTTCAACTGAACAGACTGAGGTGGAATCCGCTCAAGCTCAGAAAACTACTGCTCCAACAACAAGCGGAGTAGCTATTGAATCTTCGGAGATGAGGATATCCTATTTGAGCATGGGACAGAAGGCGTCATCCAAGCACTAGATGACCAGATTGATTATTCTGCAGAAGAACCAGCTCTGGCCGAAACTATAGAACAGCCAGAAGTTTCTAAAACCCAAGCTGAAGAGAATATTTATTTGACCAAAGGCGATGAAGATGTGCCAGCGTCCGAGCTATCAGCTGCTGATGATTTGTTGAAGAATGTTTGTCAAGACATCATTCTGCGAACTGACATTTCAGAGAAGACTGAACCGACAGTCAATACTGAGCTAGCTGTCATCGCTGTTCCTGAGATTGATGAAGATGTAAATATCATAGACTCTGGATCAGGAACTCATCCTGAAGCTGAGGATGAAGAAGAAGAAGCAGAAACTGAAGGAGGAGAAGATTGGCATACTGGCACTTCTACTCCTTATAATGAGGATAAAGTCAAGGGAAACAGAATAGAACTTAGCCCCGAGCCTGCTCAGTCTCCAGATAACGCTCCAGCACCCAGTAATTCTGGAGCTGGAAGCAGCCATATGAACCAGGTGTCGGATACTATCATGAACCAACTACGAGAAGACGCCAAACTCCCCCAACATATTGAATATGAACCTCAACCTGGTAGAACTTCATTTCAAATTCTGTTTCTGCTGTTTCTTTTTCTCTATGTGCTGATTTTTTTATTATTTTATTTGATTATAGGAACTGCTGCAGCAATGAGTTCGACTCATGCTCCGCTTATCCAGGCTGATGCTGATGAAGGGAGTTCACACTTGCCAACTTCTCCAATAGCACCTACTTCTGTTCCCAGGGTAGAGAACATTCAAGCTTCTTCTTCAGTGATGACAGCGACACCTGGATTTGAAACTGGACTAGCAAGAACGCTGGGAATGTATTCAGAGATCATTTACTCATATCTAGATACATATTCCAGACATTTTTTGAAGGATGAAGCTATGCCCTTTTCTGATCTTCGAACTATGGTCAAGTTCCCGCTCATGGCGTTGCAACATGCTGGTTGTGAATCTCAGTGCATATTCTTCGAACATCTTCTGGATGAGTTGGAAATAACTATCCAAAAATACTGAGAGACTCAGAAAGAAGACATTCAATCTTTAACTGCAGTTGAGATCAGTCAACTAGAGCATAAAGCTCAGTCCCAGCAAGCTGCATTGGAAGCATTTCTTGCCTCTTCTTCTGAGAAATTAGTAGAAAAGGGCGAGGAAATATTAGCTACTCGTCAAAGAGTAGAGCTTCTGGAGAAAGATAAAGCATCCAAAGCCGAAGAGCTGAAGAATTTGAAAGAGGAGTTGGCTCGCCTTCAAGAACGAATTGCTATTATAGAAACAGAGCAAGCTGAGGTTACTGCTGCTTATATTTCTGAAGCTGAACGCTGTGAAGCTCTTCAAAAAGAACGAGAGCAAATGCAGGCGGAACAAATTGAAGAAGCTAACCGTCTCCAGACTGCTATTATCATTTTTGATGAACAGAATGTCACAGTGGAAGCAGCGGAACGAGTTCGCAAGACTCATGAAGAGAAATTGAATGCTGTTCATGAACGTATCAGGGAGTTAATAACTCCTAATAAGTGAATCTTTTTCATTCTCACTTGTATCCAATGTTTTGATTATGAATGAAAATAAATGAGAATTCTGATTTTTTTTGTTTTGCTGTTTTGATAATGATATAGAAAATATGTTCAGAGGTAAATAATACATGACATATTTCAATAAAATAGAATATACAAACAAACTTTATAATTCTATCAGATGATATTAAACCAGAAATGATCTTAGTTTAATACTGATTAAAAAAATAGAATTCAGACATAAAAATATCTTTGAACTCGATTTTTCATGAACGGATAAACCGTCAGGTATTAATGAACGGATGAACCATCGGATAAATGTGATAAATGAACGGATGAACCGTCAAGCATTAATGAACGGGCGAACCGTCAGATGAATATAATAAATGAATGGATGAACCATCAAGCATTAATGAACGGACGAACCGTCAGATGAATGTAATAAATGAACGGATGAACCGTCAAGCATTAATGAATGGACGAACCGTCAGATGAATGTAATAAATGAACGGATGAACCGTCAAGCATTAATGAACGGACGAACCGTTGAATGAATGTAATAGATGAACGGATGAACCGTCAAGCATTAATGAACGGACGAACCATCGGATGAATGTGTCGTTTCATTATTCGAGGATCTTCCGTCTATAGCAGAAATCTAACAAGAATGAACACTTCTACTCTTCAACATAAAAATGTCGTCTGAAGAAGCATCCAAGAAAGCTGAAATTGTCTCGAAGGTTCAGAAGGATTTTGGGGTCCTTTGTAAAAGAATATTGGAATGTCTCCTGGCTTTCTGCTGGGAACCAGAAAGTATGAAGTTTGTGCTGATTCTAGGGATACATCTGTATGGAAAGTCTGTACAACTCCTATGGTTATTGTTCTCAAGTCATCTAACAAATATAAATAACTATGAACATGATTACACACATCAACATACTGCAAAGATGGAGACTTTTCATTAACTTTAAAAGTAGTAGTATTTACATTGAAAGAAGGCTGAGCCTTAGAGATCTTAGCCAAATCAATGACTAAAGGAGGAGAAGAAGAATTAGAAGGAGTTTTGTTTCGATTAAGATCGATAACAAACGGCTCAGAAGAGGTGAGCTCCCTTGAAGCTTGAGATGGAAGAATAGTCCGCCCTCCAACAGGGATTACTAGAGTATCCTGTTTCATATGTGAAGATACAGGAACTGTAGTACGCCCACTAACAGGAATGATCAGTATATCTTGGGTAGACAACTGAGGTAGTGGAGAGATCCGTCCACTTACTGGAATGATAAAAGAACCTTCTCCAGAGGATTTGGGAGATTGTTGCTGAGTAGTTCGACCTTTAACAGGGATTATTAAAGTCTCACTTTGTGAATCCTCTTTCTCCATAGCTTGTATCACCCTTGTATACTCTTCTTTATACATCCGGGAATCATTGAAATAAGCTTCAACCCCATGGAAGGGATTTATATCAGCAACTTCCTTTTGTACTCTTCTATTGCTATCAATGTATTTAAAGCACTGATGAAGAGTAGAAGGCACCACATTATTTTTATGAAGAAAGGGCCTCCCTAGAAGAAGATTATAAGACCCTACGATCTCGATCACATAGAAAGTGACTTTGGATCTGAAATCGCCAATCTGAAGTTTCAGATGAATCTTTCCCAGAGGCTCGCTTCAGCTTTGATTGAATCCCAGGATAGTAGTAACCGTCTTGGAAAGCTTGTGAAGAGGAATTTTCAATTCATCCAACAGGCTCTTCGGTATTATACTTATAGCAGACCCTGGATCAATGAGGATACGATCTATCTTCATTGTATCAATATAACCGGTGTAGTAGAGAGGCCGATCATGTCGATTATCCTCCAGTAGCATGTCGTCTTGTGTAAAGGTGATATTTGGGATAATCTCCAATATACTATTGCAATGTAAGCAAGTGACAGGTTCTTCACTTGGCTTCTTTAATTGTGCAAGACAAGAGTCTGCCTGAAGAAGTGCCTCACTTAACGTCTCCCGAGTCTCTTTAGAAAGACGGAGAAGTTCAAAGAGTGACATTCTAGCTGGAGTATTAGCAAGTTGAGCTAGAATGTCGAAATTATAAGGTTTCTGAAGCCCAAGAGGAGGGGACTTCTTGATTGGTTTATCAAACCGAGCCTGTTGTTTGCCTTTCTCAAGAGCTGTGGGCTTGGAAGGAGCAGGTTCAACCGGTGCAATAGATGGAATAGGTGCAGTGGGTGATTCTTCTTCAAGAGGAACATTAGGAACATCTTTGTCAGCAGGAAGGATATCAGGAGTATCCTCAGGACTTTTGGAATAATCCTTCAGATAAGGTTTCTCCGTTCGAGTAGCACTAGCAAGTGCTTCTTCCTTATCTTTTGGATCTGCATCAGAAGTAGATCCGAGAGAAGTCATATGACATGACTTAATCTTTCCAGCCTTCTTGGACTTTCGAGATGTAGTCTTTTGAAGAGGAGGAGATTCAAAGTCTGTAACTAGATCCGGATGAATCCACATGATTTCTCCTGTCTCCATAGTGATTGGTACTAACCCTTCAGACTGTAGAGGAGGAATATTTATTATCTTAAGAGTTGCCTTGGGAATAGGAACGATCCCGCTTTCAAGGAGTTGAGGAGGGAAATCTCCGAATTGCATAGAGACGACATTGGAGGTGACGGTCTTCTCTTTCGGAGTAAGAGAGATAGCTCCAGATTTAATCATTTCTTGGATCTTTCCTTTCAGTACATAACATGTACGAATTGTGTGACCCAACATCCTGTGGTATGGACAGTATTTAGGATGATCTGTCTTACCAGCTTCATCAGGTTTCTTGATTTCAGGTAATTGTATTTTATTACCTTTCAGCAGACATTCAAAGATACCAAGAACATCATCGTCATCAAAAGAGTATTCTTCCTTGGGGCGAGGTGTTCTCGGTTGTTGAGTTGTAGAGGCAGGAGAAGTTTGAACGGTCGATGCATCTTTACTCTGAAGATTAACTTCAAGAGTTTCTTTTCCCTTGCTTTTATTGAATTTAGCAGTATTTTGACCTGTTTCTTTAGGATTCATCTGTACTCCTAAACCTTTGAAGGTTTCAGCACTGATCTCTGCGGCTTTGGCACTAACTATGAAGGAAGGCCAATCTTGAAATTGAGTGGATCCTGTCCACATGCTGATTATTGGCAATAAATTTGATTTGCATGTGTCAATGGTGACAGCATCAGGAGTTCCAAGAGGCATCTTCAGAGCTTCTCTTCGAAACCGTTCAATGAATTCCTCTGTAGTTTCATTATTTTTCTGCTTGATTCTAATAAGAGCAGACATAGTCATGTCATTGAGCCCTTCATAGAACCGTTCAAGAAACATTTGTTTGAAACCGGCAAATGAAGTAATACACCCATCAGGGAGACTTCTATACCATTCATAAGCCATTCCTTTGAGACATCCGACAAACACCCGAGTAAGGAGGGCGTCGCTTGGTTGTAGCTGGTTAGTCATCACTTCAAAGTGATTAATAAATTGACTTAGAGAAGTGGTTCCATCATAGAATGAGATAGTAGGAGGCTTGTATTTAGGAGGGTATGATACTTGCTTCCATTCTATCGGATAAGGTTGCTTGATGCCTAACCTTTGTAAACTATCTTTCTGTTTGAATGCCTCGAATTGAGTTCTGAGATTCCTCAATTCTTCAGTAACAACTCCGGAGGACTGTGGAGTTGTAGCTTGTAGAGAATAGTTGGGAGGAGGAACAGCATTATAAGTACTAGCTCCAGCTCCAGAGTGACTAGGAACTGGTTGAGCTTGTCCAGGAGTATTGGATTGAACTGCTGGAGGAACATGGACTGGACTTACACCAGTGTCAATTGGTGTAGCTTCTGGTACAGTCTGTCGATTTTGCAGTTGGGCTGCCATGAGTTCATACATCGACTTCATATTATCAGCCATAGACTTCATTTGCTGTTCCAAAGAAGCAATTCTTTGTTCTTGAGGAGTCATGGAAGAAGAAGGTTCATCAGTATTACCATCGACCATATATGTTGTGACTGTACGAGAGATTTTTGATGAACTGGTGGATGTTGTTTGTTCTGAATCACTACTTTGTGTATCAAAGTCAGTTATAGGAGAACTACCCCCAGTAGGAAGAGGTGGAAAGTTAGATTCCCCAAGAAATTTAGAATCATCTTCAGGAATCAAAGTCCTTTGAATAGAAGCCAGGACTTTTGATCTGGTGCCTCTATATACTCCCTCTGGACTATCATTTCTACTCCTAGTATCCCGAGATGTCATGTTGACAGAAGCATACAGAGGTTCATCTTCATCAGGCATAGGTTCACACTGAATCCGATTGAAAATAGATTGTCGTTTAGTTTGACATCTGCATTGCATTGTGATTCTCGGCTGGGAGTCACATTCATGATCAACATGGTTCTGATCCATTGATTGACATCTGCATTGAATTATGACTCTTGGCTGGAAGTCACATTCAGCATGGTCCATTGACACAGAATTATTCCTTTTCTTTTGTTGAAGATGTTCTCGTAGATCTGTCTGTGAAGATTGAGGTACATCAGAGAACGTTCTTTGTGCATTTTTAGGAATATATTTCCAGTTCTTGGGTCTTGATGGCTCTTGATTATATAGAGAGTGATTAATGTGAGCCACATAATTTCTAGCATACTCTGTATCTGGATCTCTTGCTTTTGTTCCCGATTGGTATAGTTTTTTGACACTAGAAGTGTTTCCTAAACGGATTTGATCAAGTTTTGCTCTTAGATCAGTTGGGGATAACACATTGGTTTTTAAAACTTGGAGTTTTCCTTCCATTGATCTGGATATTTACAGAGAGGGAGGAGTTGGTAACAGACCCTCTTTTATAGACAAATTCTGTGCCCAATTCGAAGAAGTCGTAGAAGAAGACATTAAGAAATGTTTCTTCTTAGACTTATTCAAATTGTGAGACATAGAATGTCCAGAAGGAAGAGTAGTCAAAAGACCATCTCCTTTTCTTTGACTAACAAAATTGTCAGTCAAAGCTGTTCCTGAAGTAAAAACTACAGGAGCAGAAGAAACAACTAAATAATTGTTTCTTTTTGAAGGGACTTTGTGTGGAGGAGTTTTAGCAAGACCACCCCCAGTTCTAGTAGAACTTGGCAAAGAAGAAGAGATAGCTAAAGAGCTATTCTTCTTGGAGTATGCTGGTGACAATTTGGCTAAAGAGCCTGTATTGTTAGTATATAGAGTCTTGGCTAAAGAGCCAAATTTTGGTGAAATACACGCTGGAACTGATTTGGCTAAGGAGCCATTGCTGCCAGCGTGACTTTTGATGTTAGAAATACACGCTGGAACAGGTTTGGCTAAGGAACCAGTGCTGTCAGCGTGACTTTTAAATTTAGAAATACACGCTGGAACAGGCTTGGCTAAGGAGCCAGTGCTGCCAGCGTGACTTTTGGAATTAAGATTGCACACTGGAACAGGCTTGGCTAAGGAGCCAGTACTGCCAGCGTGACTTTTGGAATTAAGATTGCACGCTGGAACAAGCTTGGCTAAGGAGCCAGTGCTGCTAGCATGACTTTTGGCTGCTGTTGTCTTCGAACACACAAGAGTGTGTGTGCTTGCAGTAGGCTCCTTGCCTGTGTTAGGAGTAGACACTGTGGCAGAAAAGTCACTATTGGTTGCCAACTGATTCTTAGGGACATAGACAGATCGTCCCTTCGACTTGGCAGTAGTGATGGAGGCTGAAGTAGGCTTGCTACCCTTAGCCCGCTGCATTTCTTCATAGGCGAGTTGATCGAATTGGATCGATATCACCTTCTTCGTCGAGCCGACTGACGAAGTGTCGCATTGAGTTGTTACCATCTCAGAAGAGAAGATGGTTTTCCCCAGCAGAGTCGCCAATTTGTTTTCCATAAATAAATTCACTTTATTTATTGTGTATCTGGGAAAATTACAACTGTAGGAATCCGATCTAGAAGACGATCGCTTTATCTCTTGGACGATGCGAAGAAGAAAAGCTTTCAAAATTTCAACATCAATTTAGATATCTGTGTATCTGTACAATGAATGAGAAAAGAACTCTATTTATAGAGTCAAAAATAACTGAAAAAGATAACTGTCTTCACAGCCTCTACATAGTTGAAAATCACGCAGGATTTAACATACGCAGAGTTACGAGCAGTTACTGGACGTGGCCTGTAACTGTTGGACACATGGCAATCATGTATGAGTCGTGTGCAAGTTACAGGACACGCAAGCGAGAGATCAGTGGCATGGCTGCCACGTACTCCAATTTGATGAAATCCATACAGGTTCGTTGAGGACGAAATCCACGCAGACTTGGGTCAGAAAGCTTCAAAATCCACGCAAACTTGGGGACATGAAGCTTCAGAATCCACGCAGACTTGGGGCTAAAAGCTTCAAAATCTACGCAAACTTGATGAAGGAACATAGAAGTTCAAAATACACGCAGTCTTGAGGCAGAAGGCTCAAAATATACGCAAGCTTGAGGCAGGGCTGCCAGCTGTCTTGATTCGACGTGCCTCGACTGACACAAAATCTCTGACAATGATTACTTTGTCAGTCGCATTAAATGACAAGAAGCACTTCTGGTACGCCAACTTGATGAAGGCTGAGTCTTGTTGAAGAAGATTTCAAAAGTCACACAATAGTCGGCTGTGATCTCTCGAGTTCCGTGCATACGTGGCATACGAAGAGACATTCTTCGACTGTCGTGCTGTCATTCATAATGACACTTCTAACAAATGATGATCTGTCACTAGAGTAAACATTGTCTTGATCAACACAGCGTGACTTTGAGACTCAATTCTGATCAACTCTGCGTGACTTTAAGACTTCATTCTGATCAACTCAGCGTGACTTTCATTTTGAAGGCCTACAATTCCCAAGCCACAAAAACTTGAACCAAACGCCCCCTAATAGTATTAATATCCCAATGTTGTTCCCAAGATGGATTTTTTTTTCATGCCTAATTTGGAGACCAAATTATTTTCCAACTTTGGCTTTGCTGCTGAAACTTCCTTTCTACGTTAATTTGATCAATTTTCCATGAATCTTGAGGATTAAAGCTCGACTATTTCCCAAATTGAAATAATAGGATTGATATAAAGATTTGGTATTTTGGAAACCATGGATTAAGAATAAGAGTTTTTTGTGGGTTTTGATATGGATCGTTTGGTGTGGGTTTGGGAAGGACTGTGGTAGTTTTTCATATATACAATCATGGGTGGAGATGTTCCAAGGACACTAGGTATGCACTAAGAGGGATTTGGAAAGGGCCTCTCATGATTGGGGTATACTATTACAATTCCATCTGTTTGAAGCCTAGTCATCCTTGCCAGCTCAGTGCCAGCTCATATGGGATTGCATCATAGTAGTAATACAGTCACCTACTATTGCCAGCTCAGCAATAAGGCTTAACTGTAAATAAATAACTAATACTTCTTGGTATCAGTCCTTTGAATGTAGCAGCCAGGATATGGACTATAAATGTCTAGGTTGAGAGGAGAAGAGTATCAGAATTAGTATTTGCAAACTTTAGCTACTTATTTCATAGTTCTGGTGTGCATCCTTGCACTTGAAGGTACTGTACACACTCTCAGTAACAAATTTGATTTATTAGGGCATCGGTTTGAGCTGTTGATAGAAGAACTGGGGAAGTCAAGAGTGGGGATGAGCCCAATTTCCTTAGCCATGCCTCCACCGATTAATCCACCAGCTCCACAAATGTCCCCTGTAGTAACCCCCTTTGCAAGTAACCCTAATTTTTCACAAGTTGGCTGCAACAATATAGAATTTAATGTACCATTGACTCAGTATAAGTGTACTCCTTATAATCCACAAGTGCAAAATCCTAATATCAGAGGGAACCTGGGAGCAACTATGGGACATATCTTGCAACCCACACAAAGTCCTGCCATAATCAATCTAGAACCATTAAGAGTACAAACATGACAGTTTAATGGTGGTCAAGGAGGGGGACAACCAAATCTCAGACTTAAACTACTTGAATTTAGTGGAGAAGGAGATGTTGAAGCTTGGTTATTGCGAGTCCACCATTACTTCACTTACTATGTTGTTCTAGAGTATAACATGATTAGAGTTTGTTCAGTACAACTGAAAGACTCAGCAGCCTATTGGTATGATTGGTTGATGAAATCCAAAGGAGGAGTTATGTCTTGGGGAGAATTTTGCTAAGCTATCAGAATGAAGTATGGCCCAACCCAACTCACAGATCATATAATTAAATTTAAAATGTTGAAGCAAAAAGGAACAGTTGAAGAGTATACCATGCAATTTCAGAAGATACTACAGAGAGTGCAATGGTACCTGAGCAGTGTTTGATTAGTCGTTATGTGGGTGGGCTCAAAGAAGAGGTGAGGTTTGAGGTTCTGGTAGCTAGTCCTGTTAGTCTATCAGCTGCACTGCAGGCTGCAAAATTATTTGAAGCCAGACTTTTAGCTATCAGAGGGAGCTATAAGCCTAATGCTTATTATAACAAAAGCAATAACACCAACAGCTCAGGAATCTCAGTTAGCAATACTGAAAATACAAAGAGTGCTACACCAAAAAAGTGGAAGATGAAGTCTACTGCTACTGCCAAATCTCACACTACTACAATTTCTCCTAATGAATTGATAAGAAGCAAAAACCTAGGCCTCCGTTTCCTGTGTGATGAAAAATGGGTAAAAGGCCATAGGTGTAAGAAGAAAAGATTGTTTATTTTAGTGGCTGATGAAGAGCAAGAGGAGCTTCAAACTGTACCCCTTCATTAGAGAAACTAGACTACAATACTGCTCTTAATCAAAGTTTATTTGAAATCTCATTACAAGCCCTATCAGGTATGACACAGTAGTCTACTATGAAGCTTAGAGGGTCAGTAAAGAGAAAACTAGTCATGATTCTGGTTGACTCAAGATCAACACACAATTTTATTGATACAACATTTAGTGAGAGGTTGGGTCTTATCTTGTCCGAAAATAAATCATTTGAAGTCATGGTTGCAAATGGAGAGAGACTAAGCAGTAGGGGGCTCTGCAAAGGAGTAGGGATGGAGTGCCAAGGGACCAAAATTGAAGCTGTTCTGTTGCAATTACCTATCACAGGTTGCCAAATTGTGCTAGGGGCAAGCTGGTCAAGTGCCCTTGGGAATATCACTTGGAATTTCCAGGAACTAACCATGAAATTTGCATTACAAGGAGTTGAACACTAGCTACAAGGTCTCAAACCTAATTCCCAACAACTTCAAGAAACAAATAACAAGAAGTGGAGACAGAAAGCACAAATGTTCCTCATTCAGTTGTGTTCCCTGCAAGAAGATCCAGTAAGCTCAGCAAACAAAGAAGAACATGGTGGAGAGCTTAATTATCTGTTGAAGAAGTACCAACATCTGTTTGAAGAACCAAAGGGACTACCTCCCCAAAGGTCCTATAATCACAAGGTACCTCTTATCCCTGATTACCTCCATGTTTGTTGCAGGCCTTATAAACATCCATATATGCAAAAAATGAGATAGAAAGACAGATTCAAGAGATGTTAGCTTCTTGCATAATTAGGCAGAGTAATAGCTCCTATTCTTCACATGTTATTTTAGTGAAGTGATCTGATGGGTCCTGGAGAATTGGCATTGATTACATATCATAAAATCAAATCACTATCAAAGATAAATTTCCTATACCTTTCATTGAGAAAATCTTTGATGAGTTGCATGGGGCTAAGTACTTTTCTAAGTTGGACTTGAGGGTTGTATATCACCAAGTGAGAATGGTGGAGGAGGATGTTCATAAAACAGCTTTTAGGACTCATGAGGGACACTATGAGTTTCTAGTAATGCCTTTTGGGCTTACCAATGCCCCATCTACACTCCAAGCCATAATGAATGCCATCTTTAGAGAATACATGAGAAATTTTTTACTAGTGTTCTTTGATGATATACTAGTGTATAGCCCCAGCCTTGAGACTCATTATGTTCATCTGGAACAAGTCTTCAAACAGTTAGAAGTTGATCAACTCAAGATAAAGAAGAGTAAATATTTCTTTGCACAAGAACAGGTGGGGTACTTGGGCCATATTATTTTTGGCAGGGGAATAGAAGTGGACCAGAAAAAAAATCAAAGTTATACTCTTCCTAAGAAGGTTTGTATAGGGGTATGGAATACTGGAAGGTTTGTATAGGGGTATGGAATACTGGAAGGGCCAGCTCCTACAACTGTCAAGCGGTTAAGGGGTTTTCTTGGCCTCACAGGCTACTAAGAAGGTTTGTATAGGGGTATGGAATACTGGAAGGGCCACTGACATCCTTACTCAAGAAAAACTCTTTCAGTTGGGGACAACAAGCACAAAAATCTTTTGAGTTGTTGAAAGAGGACCTCACTCAACCACCTGTTTTAGCTATGCCAAATTTTCATGAAGATTTTGTTCTGGTGTGTGATGCATCAGATGGGGGTATTGGAGCTGTATTAATGCAGAATGGGAGATCTATAGCCTACTTGAGCCAACATTTGAAGGGATGAGCTCGAACCTTATCTACTTATGAGAAAGAAATGCTAGCAATTCTTTTGTCAGTCAAAAAATAGAGTCAATATTTGTGGGGAAGACAGTTTATTATTAGAACTGACCACAAACCATTGAAGCACATGCTAGAGCAAAGAGTGTATACTGATGCACAGTACAAATGGATTTTAAAATTACATGACTTCCATTACAAGGTGGAGGACAAGAAGGGTAGAGAGAACCAAGCAGCTGATAGTCTCTCTAGAAAAGAGGATGCTAACCTAAATACAGTGACTGTAGTGCTGGAAGATTGGCTTAAATTGTTCAAAAGTCAAATGGAGCAGTCTGATTACTATACCAACATGAAGAAGAAATAGGGACAAGGGTTATTAAACAATATCAAGTATACTATGGTTAATAACCAACTGTACTACAAAGACAGGTTGCTGATAGATCCCAACTCCCATTTTGTGGAGTTGATGTTAAAGGAGCATCATGATATGTTGCAAACAGGGCATTCAAGAACTCTAAAGACACTCCAAAGACTCAAGAGAGTATGATACTAGCCAGATATAAAGAAAGCAGTAAAAAATTATGTGAAAGCATGTGACATTTGTCAATAGAACAAATGTGAGAACACCTCCCCTGTAGGTTTACTCCAACCTCTTCTCATTCCTGAAAATATTTGGGAGGATATTTTTATGGACTTCATAGAGGGTTTACCACTTAGCCACCAAAAGACAACTATTATGGTAGTGGTAGATAGACATTCTAAATACATCCATCTTTTTGCATTAACACATCCTTTCACTGCTAATATGGTAGCCCAAGTATTTGTTGAGGGAGTCTTCAAATTACATGGAATGCCTAAATCCATAGTTAGGGACCCTGTGTTTACCAGTCAGTTTTGGCAACAATTCTTCAAACTGCAAGGCACCAAACTCCAGTACAGCACTGCTTATCACCCCCAATCTGATGGCCAGACAGAGGTAACAAAGATGTGTATAGAAGGCTATTTGAGGTGTTTTTGTAGCCATAAACCCAAGGAATGGAGCAAACATCTTCCCTAGCCAAAGTTTTGGTTTAATACCAATTGGCATACTGCCACTAAAGTCACTCCCTTTGAAGCTGTCTATGGCAAGAAGCCCCCTCACATTCTCACTTATGCCCCAGATGTCATCACAGATAGAGTAGTGGCAGAGGGTCTTATGACCAGAGATAATGCTTTGTAAATTCTGAAAGATAATCTGATCTTAGCTCAAGACAGAATGAGGAAGATGACAGATATGCACAGGACTGATAGGGAGTTCCAGGAAGGTGATTGGGTGTACATGAGGGTACAACCCTACAGGAAAATCACTATAGCTCATAGGAGACCACAAAAATTATCTCCTAAATACTATGGACCATACCAAGTTCTGTCAAGGGTTGGACAAGTAGCTTATAGACTAAAACTACCAGAGGGAGTCCTTATACACTCTTTGTTTCATGTATCCCAGCTTAAGAAGAAGATTGGATATCACACTGAAGTTCAAACTGGTATACCAACACAGAGGGAAGAACTCATTCTGGAACCACATTGGGTGTTGGAATTAAGACTTGTGCAGAGGAAAAATCAAGCTGTAGTGGACTTGTTGGTCCATTGGAACGATGGGCTTGCAGAGGAGGCTACTTGGATGCCATATGAAGATTTTATCATGACCTTTCCTCATTTTGACCTTGAGACAAGGTCAAATTGATGGGGGAGTATTGTTACAATTCCATCTGTATGAAGCCTAGTCATCATTGCCAGCTCAGTGCCAACTCATAAGGGATTGCATCATAGTAGTAATACAGTCACCTACTATTGCTAGCTCAGCGATGAGGCTTAACTGTAAATAACTAATGATACTTCTTGGTATCAGTCCTTTGAATGTAGCAGTCGGGATATGGACTATAAATATCCAGGTCGAGAGGAGAAGAGTATCAGAATTGGTATTTGCAAACTTTAGCTACTTAATTCATAGTTCTTGTAGTTCTTGCTAGATCCCCAATACAAAACCATAATCCAATTTTCCTTCCAATTTGTGTTTTCGTTCCCAATTTCATACTTCTGCAGAGAATTCATTACAATTGGAGTAAGATCTCTAACTCAACCGGGGTTCCTGGGAAGGAGCCTCAACATATACTGTAGTGCTTGTGGTGGCATGGCCATGCCAAGGACACCGAAAATATACTTTGAATAGGTTGAGGAAGGTGTTGTCTTAGTGTGGGTATACTGAGGAACTTCAAAACCTCTTCTTGATCGAACCAACTCTAATAGTAACAGAACAATTTTTTTATTCAAGTGATGGGTTGTACCGACCAATACTAGCATCCTTCCATTTGCATTCGATTGGTGTTGATCCTCTGGGAATCCATTTCTGGAGCCATGACGGCTCGAGCTTTGATATTCACATGCTTCAAGAATGGGATCTAACGGCTCTAATAGCAAATTGATAGATTCATTTCTCTATTGGCTCGAGATTGGAGAAAATCTATCATAATTTGTCATTGATTTGTTAACTGGAACTCAAGAACTCAAGCTAACAGCTTAATTAGAAAAATAAAAATAAAGAACTAAGGTTCTTCATTGATTCAGGAACTCACTGATTGGATTGTATCACTGAGAATTGTACAGTCAAAGAAGAGGAAATGTATCATATGCCAACTTCCAACCAGGAATTTGAAGAACTTTATCTTAAAAATATCTTTCGCATTTTAACTTAGTGAAAATTGTTCTCATCCTATATACATAAATAATATTTAACACAATTTTCTTAAACTTGTTCTCAATGGCCGATCCATGAGTAATAGTTACTTCCTATAAGAAAATGTAAACAACAACAAATATAGTAGGAATACAATTTTATCATAAAGATTGTGTATATATATGTGGCCCCACCTGGAATAGGATCCTAGCACCGCTCTTTTGAATCAAGATGGCTCGTGTTGATAGATCTTGAACTTCTACATATAATAAATAAATAAATAAATAACATGAGAGGTATTGCAAAGATTTCATACACCTTTGTTGTGTTTATTATCCAAGACTTATTCCATCCATTAGAATAATGTCGGTTATGAAACATAGCAAAGTTCCATGAAAAAGAAAGGTAAAAAATATATATCATGGAGGTACGTTGATCAACCGTGCAGTTTGTTGGTTGTAACATGGAGAAGGCTGACAAGGTGCAAACACTCTCTTGAGAAGGCAATGATAATGGAATAAGAAGAGGAAGCTTGTGTTGTTGTTGATTCAACATAGGTTTGTGCCTTTATATAGGCTATACAAAGATTAAAAGATGTGGACAACAATAAAGCAAAGGAGAAAAATCCTCCTGGCCACACAAATGTCCCAAGGACTAGGAACCTTCCTAAAGAATAGGTAAACTAGGAGCTAGTCTAGATTATTTACTAACAATCTCCTCCTTAATCTAGATTTGATCCAGGTTGATAACTCCAAGCATCTGCTGCATCTCGGCAAATTTTACTCTAGCGAGAGCCTTCGTGAGAATGTCGGCACGTTGCTTTCCAGTGCACACAAACTCCACCTTTATCTGCCCTTTTTCAACACACTCGCGAATGAAATGAAAGCGAGTGTCAATGTGCTTGCTGCGCCCATGAAACACAGAGTTCTTCATCAACATAATTGCAGACTTGTTGTCGACATAGAGTGTAACAGGCTTAGGTTCGCGACCAGTCACCTCACTAAGCAGATTGCTCAGCCACACAGCTTGACACGCTGTACCCATTGCCGCCATGAACTCAGCTTCACAGGAGGACAATGCGACAGTTTTTTGCTTCTGAGACGTCCAAGTGATCAGGTTCTTATTGAGGTAGAACGCCATTCCACTGGTGCTCCTCCTGTCGTCGACATCTCCGGCTAAGTTGCTGTCAGTGAATCCATGCAGTTCATCTTCATCATGTCCTTTTTTATACATGAGTCCATACTCAAGTGTTCCCTTCACGTATCTGAGGATATTTTTCACCGTCTGGTAATGTGTAGTTGTTGGCTTCTCCATGTACCTACTCACCATTCCAACAACATAAGAAATATCCGGACGAGTGTGAGTTAAGTACCTGAGACAACCAATGATGCGCCTATATTGTGTCGGATCGACTCGGGTTCCTTCAAGGTCCTTGCTAAGTTGCAGTTTAGCTTCCATGGGATACTTGGTTGGATTGCAATCTCCCATTCCAAACTGCTGCAATACTTTCTTCGCATATGCCGATTGCTTCAGAGTAATGCGATCACCCTGTTGGTCTACCTCTATACCAAGGTAGTAGGAGAGTAACCCAAGGTCACTCATCTCAAATTTCTGCATCATCTACTTCTTGTAAGCCTTTACTGTAGTTGCTTTTGCGCCTATGACAATTAAGTCATCAACGTACACTCCAACAATGAGTGCACTCTCTCCATTGTTTCTCATGTATACCGTATGCTCTTGAGTGCATCTGACGAATCCCAGCTCCTTTAAGCAGCTGTCCAGGCGTATGTTCCAGGCCCTCGGTGCTTGCCGTAAACCATAGAGAGCCTTGAACAGTCTATACACCTTGTGCCCCTGGTTCTTGACGATGAAGCCTTCGGGTTGAGCTACATATACCTCCTCATTGAGGTCACCATTCAGGAATGCAGATTTGACGTCCAAGTGGTGAACCTCCCATCCATGTTGGCTGCGGGAGCGATAATCAAGCGAACTGTGTCGAGTCTGGCCACTGGAGCAAACACCTCATCAAAATCGACTCCATGCTGCTGGACGTACCCCTTTGCCACAAGTCTAGCTTTGTGCTTGAGGATCTTGCCTTTCACTGTCTCTCTTCACCTTGTAAACCTATTTTAGACCGATGGGTTTGTGCCCAGATGGTAACTCAGTAAGCTCCCAAGTCCCATTCTTCTCGATGGCTTCCAACTCCTTCTTCATAGCTTCCCGCCACTCATGGTCAAGTGTAGCATCTTGAAAGTTTGTCGGTTCTTCAGCCGACAAAAATAGCATCTCTGGAACAAGAGGTGTCTTCTCAGTTTCAGCATATATGTCAGCAATTGGGCGGTATCTCCTTGGCTCGCTTGAGTCTGTCGTCGGTGTGGGTGAGCCGCTTGAAGTTGAGGCTGCAGCTTGTGGTGTAGTAGGCTCCCTTGATGCCATTGCCGCTCCGTGCGTCATAGGTGTTGTCGCATCACTCGTGCCCTCCGGCATGTGTACAGCCTCGTCCACCACTCTCTGTGGAGTGATTATTGTCTCGACAACAGGATCTTCGACTGAGATATCTACCCAGCCTTGTGGTTCGGTACCGTCACCATCGTTCCAGTCCCATCTTCTTTCTTTCTCGAACACGACATCCCTGCTCACCTGGATCTTGCTGCGTTGAGGATTATAGAGGCGGTATGCTTTGCAGCCCTCTTCCACGCCAAGGTACATCAATGACGTACTTCGGTCATCAAGTTTCTTGTGATGAGGACCTGCAGTCTTCATGTGTGCGACGCATCCAAAAATCCTTAAGTGTTCCAGGTTCGGCTTCTTACCAGTCCAAGCTTCATACGGCGTGAGCGTACCAAGAGCTTTAGTTGGCAACCGGTTGAGCAGGTACACAGCATGTCTGACCGCCTTGCCCTACATGCTTCCAGGAACATGCATGCTCTTGAGTAGGCTCCTTGTCGTTGCCATTACGGTGCGATTCCGGCGCTCCACTACGCCGTTCTGTTGTGACGTATATGGTGCGGTAAGGTGCCGTTGTATGCCTTCGCCTTCACAGAAGCTTGTGAATTCCTTGGACAGGAACTCACCTCCTCGATCAGTTCTGAGTGTCTTCATCTTGCTGTCACACTCATTCTCTACAAGATACTTGAATTTCTTGAAAGCATCAAAGGCGTCGCTTTTTTCTTTGAGCATATACATCCACATCATGCGGCTGAAGTCATCAACAAGTAGAAGAAAATACTTGTTACCTGCAAGTGTAGCGGGTGTAATTGGGCCACAAATGTCGGCGTGCACAAGTTGCAGTGTCTTCTCAGCTCTGAAGCTTGCCTGCAGTGGGAACGGTAGCCGTGCATGTTTGGCAATGAGGCACCCATCACAGAGTTAGTTTGGGTGAAAAATCTTTGGCAGTCCGGTGGCCATTCCCTTCTCTGCCATCATCTTAAGCGCAAAGAAATTCACGTGCCCGAGCCTTGTATGCCACAACCAAGCTGGGTCTTGTACTTTGGCCATTAGACATATCGGCCTACAAGATTCAAGAGCTATCTTGTACAGACGGTTAGGCGATCTCCTCACCTTCATCAGCAGGATGTCGATCCTGTCAAACACCCTCAAGTAGGAGCCGACAATCTCCACCTTGCTTCCATCTTCAGTTAATTGACCAAGGCTCAATATATTACTTCTTAAGCTTGGAATAAAGTATACCTCCGACAGAAGTCGTTGTTTCCCATTCTTGCATTGGAGCAGGATTGATCCCTTGCCCTCAATCCGTACGGTTGAGCCGTCGCCAAACTTGATATGGCCGGTGATATTATGATCAAGGTCCTTGAACTTTCCTCGGTGCCCCGTCATGTGGTTGCTAGTGCCGTTGTCAAGGTACAAAACGTCGGTGTCGGCCTGTGTTTCTCCAGTTCCGCTCAAGTCTTGTTCTATCTTCTCTTCATTGAGCATGACGAGGTCAGGCGTCTCCTTCTGACTCTCTTCCAGCAGCAATGTGGCCTCCTCGTCTTGCGCTCGTACAAGGTTCGCCTCCTCAACACGATGCTTGTTGCGAGCGACACTCCGACGCATAGTGCCCAAAGTTTTCATAATTGAAGCACTTGATTTTTGATTTGTCGCGGTTGGAGCCTGAGCCGCGAGTTCCCTCACCCTCTTGGTGTTGCGCTATTTGGCCGCCACGGCCACCCCTGCCGCGCCCGCGACCACGACCACGGGGCTTACCACGGCCCCGATCGTCGCTAAAGTGCCCCTTTTCTCTCGACGAAGAATCGACGTCGCCTTTCTTCGACCGCGCCTGCCACTCAGCGTGAGTAAGCAAGAGTTGTCCGTTGTTGCTCTCGCCTCGACCGCGTATGCGTTCTTCGTACGCTTTGAGGCGGCCGATCGCTTCCTCGACCGGCATGGTCTCCACATCCGCAAACTTTTCGATCACAGCAATGACCGGCAGGTAGTTCTCTGGGACAGAGACGAGCAGCTTCTTGACGATGACGACGTCCTCCATCTCGTCTCCCAATCCACGAATCTTGTTTGCGAGGGTCGTCAATTTTCCCATAAACTCGTCGATGGAGTCTGTCTCCTTCATACGAAGAGCCTCGAACTCACTCTTCAAGGTTTGAATCCTTGCCTTCTTCACCCGATCAGCACCTAGGTACCTTGTCTTTAACTTTCCCAAGCTTCCTTAGCCGTTTTGTGCTTGGCCAGCTGGAGTAGGATTTCCTCGGGAACAGCTTGGAAAATGCACGCCAACGCCATCTTGTCCTTCTTCTTTTCTACGACCACCCCGGCCGCGGTTTCAATGGCGTCCCAAACGCCTTGAGCCTCCATGAAGACCTCCATCTTGATTGCCCAAGTGGAATAATTGTAAGACGTCAGCATCGGGTAGTGCAGGGTTATGCTCCCCTCCTTTGTTGTTGGCGTCGACGAGTGCTCGATGATTGACATCTTGTCGAGTCGAAGATACTTTGGCATACAACCTGGAGCTCTGGTACCAAATGTTGGTTGTAACCTGGAGAAGGCTGACAAGGTACAAACACTCTCTTGAGAAGGCAATGATAATGGAATAAGAAGAGGAAGCTTGCGTTGTTGTTGATTCAACATAAGTTTGTGCCTTTATATAGGCTATACAAAGATTAAAAGATGTGGACAACAATAAAGCAAAGGAGAAAAATCCTCCTAGCCACACAAATGTCCCAAGGACTAGGAACCTTCCTAAAGAATAGGTAAACTAGGAGCTAGTCTAGATTATTTACTAACACAGTTTAAAAGCTAAGATGACATATTTGTATTGAGAATTACTATGACATCTTAAGCCATTAACGAAGGAATGACAATTTCATTTGATGATCATTATATTGCATGAATCAAATTCAGATATAATCAAATAAAATATTATTCTAATTAAAGTATGGTAAACAATATAAATCTCACGCAACAAGTGGATGGTCTGCACCGCCCACCAAGCAACTAAAAAACTACATCGAAGAAGAACGTCTTCATCATCTTTCTATTGCGCTGAGCTATCTACACTTTCTCTCTTACAAACGTCAAATGTTATAGATGTGTCACTCGACTCTTAATCTTACTCTTGCGTACTCTAAAAGCGTTATCAAGTACACCAGATAGACAACAAAGTGTATATATATATATATATATATATATATATATATATATATATAGGAAAAATTTAGGAAATGCCCAAAAATTTAAAAAGTTTTATGAAAAACACACCCCAAAAGAAACTTTCATCGCGTGCCCAGCATTATCTAACATATATATAAAAGGGGACGGCATGACCTTTTTGCCCTTCTAATTTATTAAGAATATCCACAAACGCAGCAACTCTTCAGAAAAACGGTTCGATTCCAAAAAAGGGAGAATTACATACAAACCCACCAACTCTTCAAAAAAATGTTTCGTTCGCTCCCTCTTCTTCCATACTCTGTTCTCTTTCGATTTTAGGTCATCTCCTCCAAAAATCTTAGAAAATTCCTACAAGAAAGCGCCAGCGAATCTCCATTCGCAAGTTTCACACAATGTCGCAATCATCATCAATGGATGTAGACCGAGTTAGAGAAGACGGAGAACAAGTGGATGTTGGAAAACAAAAGAAACAAGGGGTGAAAGTTAAGAGGGTTGCTCGTAGACGAAACATCATAAAAGAAAAAGAAGTGCAAGAAGAAGTAGAAGAACAAGAACACGAAGAACAACAACAACAAGAAGTAGCAGGAGGAGAAGAAGAAGATCAAGAAGAAGGGAAAAAAAGGGTAAAACTTTGAGTCCTGTTCATTCTCCGTTTATATTGACGCGGCAAATGAGAATGATCATTCTCTGTCTATAAAATACACGGATGATGCCCTTTCTGTGTCATTTGAACTAGAAATGGCCATTCTCCGTGTTAAAATACACGGACAATGGCGTTCTCCCTTGTATTTTGACCTAGAAATAGTCATTCTCCGTGTATCTAACACGGAGAATATTCATTCTCCGTGTTAAAACACACGGAGAATGACATTACGTGTTAATACACACGGAGAATGACCATTCTCCGTTTTAAAATACACGGAGAATGGAATTTTCTGTGTATTTTGTCCTGAGAATGGTCATTCTCCGTGTATCTAACACGGAGAATGTTATTCTCCGTTTTAAAATACACGGAGAATGGAATTTTCTGTATATTTTGTCCTGAGAATGAGCATTCTCCGTGTTTCTAACACGGATAATGTTATTCTCCGTGTTGAAATACACGGAGAATGGCGTTCTCTCGTGTATTTTGACCTATAGATGGCCATTCTCCGTGTTTCTAACACGGAGAATGTTATTCTCCGTGTTGAAATAGACGGAGAATGGCATTTTACCTTGTATTTTGACCTAGAGATGGTCATTCTCCGTGTATCTAACACGGAGAATGACCATTCTCCGTTTTAAAATACACGGAGAATGGAATTTTCTGTGTATTTTGTCCTGAGAATGAGCATTCTCCGTGTATCTAACACGGAGACTGACCATTCTTCGTTTTAAAATACACGGAGAATAGAATTTTCTCTGTATTTTGTCCTGAGAATGAGCATTCTCCGTATTTCTAACACGGATAATATTATTCTCCGTGTTGAAATACACGGAGAATGGCGTTCTCCCGTGTATTTTGACCTATAGATGGCCATTCTCCGTGTTTCTAACACGGAGAATGTTATTCTCCGTGTTGAAATAGACGGAGAATGGCATTCTCCCTTATATTTTGACCTAGAAATTGTCATTCTCCGTGTATCTAACACGGAGAATGACCATTCTCCGTTTTAAAATACACGGAGAATGGAATTTTCTGTGTATTTTGTCCTGAGAATGAGCATTCTCCGTGTTTCTAACACGGAGAAAAACATTCTCCGTTTTAAAATATACGGAGAATGACATTTCCTGTGTATTTTGTCCTGAGAATGAGCATTCTCCGTGTATCTAACACGGAGAATGTTATTCTCCGTGTTAAAATACACGGAGAATGGCATTTTCTGTGTATTTTGTCCTGGAAATTAGCCATTCTCCGTGTTTCTAACACGGAGAATTAATTCTTCGTGTTAAAATGCACGGAGAATGAAATTTCTGTGTATTTTGTACTCAGAATGAACATTCTCCGTGTTTCTAACACGGAGAATGACATCCTTGTATTTTGACCTGGAGAATGACATTCTCCTTGTATTTTGACCTAGAACTGGACATTCTTCGTGTATTAACACGGAGAATGACTATTCTTCGTGTCAAAGTAAACGGTGAATGCTCATTCTCAGTGTTAAAATACACGGAGAATGATATTTTTTGTGTATTTTGTCCTAGAAATAATCATTCTCCGTGTAAAAATAAAAGGAAAATGTCATTCTCCGTGTATAAATACACGAAGAATGGTATTCTCTGTGTAAAAGTACACGTAGAATGATATTTTTCGTGTATTTTAAAACGGAGAATGGTCATTCTCCTTATTATAATAAAGAAGAATGTTGACGTAAACATAATTGTTGTTTTTTTAGGAAAAAAAACTGTCAGGAACAAAGAAGAAAGACTTTTTCGTGCAACATTTACCCCAATACTCTCTCTTATGAATGAGGTGAAGGAAAAGTGTGGCCATTTGCCTGAAGCAGTTATTAAAACCTTGAAGAATGTTGGATTCTACAATTTCATAGATGTATTCTACAGATCCAAGGTAAAAAAGTCAGAACTATCTAAAGTCACACAAGGTCTGGAGAACTTGATGGGGACTTACTTAGAAGAAGATGGCATTGGATATTTCCAGTTGAGCAGCAGTGTCAAGGTAGCACCAACTGCTGATGAGATGGCAACCATTTTTGGTCTGCCAATGAATGATGACAGGGAAGTTGATGAGAAGTATCTAAAGATCATCACTGAAAAACAGAAGACCCCCCCACCAGCAGACTCATTCAGCATGTGTACACAACACTTCAAAAGACTGCTGACAAATTCCAAGGGAAAAAATGCAGAAGTATCAAATGCAGAAGTTAAGAAAAGGATCTTAGAGCTGTTGGGGGACAGAAATGCAAGTCCTGATGAGTTGGCCAGGTTAATAATATTCAACTTGTGCCAAACAGCATTCTTCACCAGAATGGGTGGGTCAAACTTGCCGTACAAGTTCTTCGCTCTGGTGGAGAGCATAGATGTTATAAAAAGCATCTTGTTGGCCACAGATTATTTTGGGGTACGTCATGGACAGCATAAAGAGGGCTGTTACAAAAGCTGAAGATGGGGACATTGAGATATCGTACAAGAAGATTGAAGGTTGTACGATATATTTCTTGTATTGGTTTGCAGAGCACAGTCAACTGTTGGAAAGGAAGTGCAAACCAATAAGCACATACCCGAGATTCTACACATGGGATGGGAATAGAATCTCTATATTCCTCAAAAATGAATATCAAGGGGCTCAAACGAATTCTGAATTGATATTCAAAGATTTTGTTACATTGACTGTTGAAGAAGTAGAAGACCCAGCAGAGCAGCATATTATAGAAGGTGGAGATAATGTTGTTGATAAAGAAGAACCACAAGATGAAGCCCAAGCACCAACAACAAACATAGCTGAGAATGAAGATATGTTGCGTGTCTTGGAGGAGAAATCTCAGCTTATCGCTGAGAATGAGCAACTCCAAGAAAGAGCCCAAAAACTAGAGGCAAATGTAGCCCAACAACGTGCTGTGGATCTTGTTACTGATGGCTTGGAGAAGGAGTTAGATTCTATAAGGAACGAGAAATCGCTCCTTATTGCTGATAATGAGAAACTCCGTAGAAGAGTTGAAGAACTGGAGGCAAAGGGGTCGGAACAGGAACTAGACTCCCTTAGAAAGCAGAAATCTGAGCTTACTGCTGATAATGAGAAGCTTCGTCAACGTATTGAGGAGCTACTTCTAAAAGGTAACTATTTTTTCAAAATTTTAATTTGTAATTATGTGTATCTAACACGGAGAATGTCATTCTCCGTGTCAAAGTACACGGAGAATGACGTTTTCTGTGTGTTTTGACTAAGAAGTGATCATTCTCCGTGTTTCTAACACGGATAATGTTATTCTCTGTGTTAAAATACTAGCGGAGAATGTCATTATCCGTGTTAATACACACTTAGAATGGGCATTCTCCGTGTTAAAATACACGAAGAATGACATTCTCCGCTAGTATTTTAACACGGAGAATGACGTTCTGTATTTTGACCTAGAAATGGCCATTCTCCGTGTGTTTTTTGACACGGAGAATAACATTCTCCGTTTATAAATATACGGAGAATAACATTCTCCGTGTCAAATATACACGGAGAATGTCATTATCCGTGTTAAACTAAACGGAGAATGTCACTACTTATATTTTGACCTTGAAAAGACATTCTCCGTTTAGTTTAACACAGAGAATGGCATTCTCCGTGTATTTTTGACACGGAGAATGTTATTCTCCGTATATCTTAACACGGAGAATAGTCATTCTCCGTTTATGTTATAGGAGAATGCCCATTCTCCTTGTAAGTCTAACAGAGAATGATCATTCTCCGTTGAGCTTAACACGGAGAATGACATTCTCCTTGTATTTTGACCTAGAAATGACATTCTCCGTGTATTTTTGACACGGAGAATGTTATTCTCCGTGTATCTTAACACGGAGAATGGATATTCTCCGGATTAAAGTAAACGGATAATAATATTTTTCATCGTTTTTAAAAAGAAGATTATATAATATTGACATCATACCTCTTGTTGTTTTTTGATTTTATATCAGTGAAAGAAACAGACAATCTCAGAAAGGAGAATAAAAAGCTCAATAGTGATAACAACAAACTTCTCGAGGAAGTTGCATCATTGAATGACGAAATCAAACAGAAGAATGATACAATTGTTAACCTTGAAGCAAAGGCCAAAGCATTGCAGCTTGGGGAGGAGACTAAAGCAGTTCCTCAAAAACATTACACAAGAGTAAGAGAACCAGGAGGGTTTAAAAAATAATCAAATGTTCCAGCGGATGATGATTTTACAACACTGGAAAAGAAGAAAACAGCTGATGCTACAAGTAAGAATGTAGCTGCTGGTCGGAAAAGAAAAGCTCCGTCCAGTACCAATAAGAAAGTAACTTCTGGTGAGAAAAGAAAAGCTCCTTCCAGTCCCGAGAAGGTAGACAAAAAGAAGATGTCAGAAAATGAAGAACTTGAAGAAGATTCTCCTGAAACTGCCAAGCTAGTGAAAGAGGGAAAAATGCTGATGCAATATCAAAAACTCAGGCTTTGGAACCAAGCAGACGATCAGCTGAAGCATCTATACAAGAGCATTGTATACCCAAGAAAGATGACTCCAACGTAAGTATTCTAAACTTGAACCAAATTCTGTACAATTCACAACGGAGAATTATCATTCTCCGTGTATCTAATACGGAGAATGAATATTCTCCGTGTAATTCGAACGGAGAATTGTCATTCTGAATTCATAACGGTCATTCTCCGTCCAATTCCTAACGGAGAATATTTATTCTCCGTGTTTTTTAACACGGAGAATAGTCATTCTCCGTGTATCTGACACGGAGAATGTTATTCTCCGTGTTAAAATATACGGAGAATGGCATTTTCCTTTGTATTTTGACCTAGAGATGGCTATTTTCCGTGTATCTAACACGAAGAATGACCATTCTTCGTGTTAAAATACACGGAGAATGGCATTTTCTGTGTATTTTGTCCTAGAAATGATCATTCTCCGTGTAAAAATACACGGTGAATGTCATTCTCCGTGTAAAACTACACGGAGAATAGTCATTCTCCGTGTTATAATACACGGAGAATAGTCATTCTCCGTCCAATTCATAACGAAGAATGATCATTCTCTCTGTTTGAGTTACTTTTTTTTTACAATTATATCATTAGCCTATATTATTAACATAATCGAAACTAAATTTATGTGCAGTGAAAATGTATACCAATACTTTCCAACTGCTCCAGAAGATTGTAAAATAAGAAGAAGGAACATTGATGTTACCTTGCTCTTTAATGCTAAAGAAGTACAAGACATATTAAATATGGAAGAAATAGAGGCCAATGTTATGAACTTTACAATAAAGATTATGAACGAATTACAAGCCGAAACAAGACGTACGGTTCAGTCAAGCTCGCAGGGTGCACAATGTAATTGGTTTGCAATCATGATGCCCCATGCATTGGTAAGAATCAAAACTGAAAAATAAATATTAATGTGTACACCTACTAATATTGTTGTAAAAAACTAACTCATGATTTGTTTTTTGTTTTTTGTTTTTTTTCTGGAAAACTGCGTACCGTTCATTTTGCCGATGAACAAAACCCAACATCTGGAGCATTGTACAATTTCAAAGCAGAAATAGAAGATTTTATCATGGAGTTGGAGGATGACATCGAATGGTTATTCGTGCCACTCTTCCGTGAAGAGAATAAACACTATATACTGCTGGCATTCAACTTCAGCTCCTATGTTTGGACACACTACAACTCATTGAAGAAAACACGGGCGCTAAGGAAATTGAGGATGCAAATTACATGAAAAATAAAATCGAGCCAATTATAATTAAGAAGATTGCATTGATGAGGGATAAAAGCCCAGCAATTCAGGAATATGAAACAACAGAGCTCAAGGTTTGTAAAGATTGCCCACAGCAACTATCACCCAGCTGCATGCTGTATGTTGCGTATTATATTGAAAACTTGTCGAAAGCTACATATGATTTACAAAAGAAAACAAACAAAGCAGTTCATGATATTATTGTAAAGGGCATGCTAACTTTGGCTAAGCTTTTGCTTATGGGTGACTGTGCAGTTCCTTTTGTATCATAAAATAAAATGACAATGTAAATTGGCTAAGAAATTCTTTATATATATACTGTCTGTCAGGTTTCTTTTGTAATGTATTTGTTGTCCTTTGTAATGAAACTCAGTTTTTCGACTAATTTACATTGTTCTATATATGTAAATCTGTTTTGTTAAAGTTCTGTTGTTTGATTCTGTGTTAAAATACACGGAGAATGACATTTTCTTTGTATTTTGACCTAGAAATGGCCATTCTCCGTGTGTTTTAGACACGGAGAATGTCATTCTCCGTGTATTTTGACACGGAGAATGATCATTCTCCGTATTAATACACACGGATAATGTCATTCTCCGTGTTAAAATATACGGAGAATGACATTTTCTGTTTATTTTGACCTAGAAATATCATTCTCCGTGTATTTAACATGGAGAATGAACATTCTCCGTGTTAGATAAACGGAGAATGACCATTCTCCGTGTCAAAATATACGGAGAATATCATTCTCCGTGTAATTTGACACGGAGAATGGTCATTCTCCGTTTATCTAACACGGAGAATGTTCATTCTTCGTGTTAAAATACACGGAGAATGACGTTCTGTGTATGAATATAGGGTGTTAGCATAGTGTGCAGGAAGCTGATTCTTCACGTGGGTGCATGGACGCATACAACAAGTGATCGCATAGGAAGTGGCCCGTGCCTATAAATAGGCCCTGGAGGAGAGAGAAATTTCATTATTCCCTTCTCTTTCAGTTTTTCAGAAAACTCTTCGTCTTTTTTCTTTAATAACCATGTCTCCAAAGGTCGCCAAGAGATCCGCGAAGGGCAAGGGGGCTGCACCGAGTGACTCTCCTCCTGCGGCAGTGTCCTCGACAGTGGTGAAGGAGGAGATGCTGCCTTCTCTCATCAAACAAGGGTCACCGTTCGTTAAGGAGGAGGTGATACAAAAAATTAAAGTAAAAAAAGAATTGGCGATAATCGGGGAAGGAATTACTCCCAAGATTGAAGCGCTGTGAAGGAGGAGCCCAAGTCTGAGGGTAGTAGCACTGGAAGTTCTGACCATCCAGCCCTGGCCGACGACCTTGATCAATTACATCCTACATATGCGAAATGGTTGAGGGAATGGTATATCCCTCGACACAGATAGGGTCCGCGGGTTTCCATAAATTTTCGTATTTTGTCTTGGTATTTCTATCTGTCTTTAGGTTTATGTTTCACTCCTTTTGGACATCAAATGTAATCCTCTACTTCTTGCCCTGATGAAGATATGAAGAACCTTTTGTTTTGCTCATGAGATGTAGTCCTGTGAATGTAACTGAAGCGGAATGTCATTCTCCGTGTTAAAATTCACGGAGAATGGTCATTCTTCGTGTTAAAACACACGGAGGATGACCATTCTCCGTGTTAAAATATACGAAGAATGACATTATCTTTGTATTTTGACCTAGAAATGAGCATTCTCCGTGTTTCTAACATGGAGAATGTCATTCTCCGTGTTAAATTACACGAAAAATGTCATTCTCCTCCGTGTTAAAATACACGGAGAATGACATTCTCCTTGTATTTTGACCTATAAATGATCATTCTCCGTGTATCTAACAGGGAGAATGTAATTCTCCGTGTCAAATTAAACAGAGAATATCATTCTCCGTGCTTCTAACACGGAGAATGTCATTCTCCGTGTTAAATTACACGGAGAATGGTCATTCTCCGTGTTAATACACACGGAGAATGACTTTCTCCTTGTATTTTGACCTATAAATGACCATTCTCCGTGTATCTCATACGGAGAATGATCATTCTCCGTGTTAGATACACGGAGAATGGTCATTCAATGCATTATAAAATCAGAGTATAACGGATAATAAGTTCTTATACTGTTAGCATATATGTGAAACATCAGATATGCAGAGTTCAAACTATTACCATTGATATCAAAAAATGTAACATATGTATTCAAAAAACAATTATATAAAAGAAGGAATATATGTGTATGTATTAACGAGGGGGCGCTGCTCCATCGACCACCGTAGCAGCACGTGGAGGCAGAGGACAAGTGGTGCGATTGTGATTGCATAATTCAAAACAATTATGGTACCTTATCTTTCTCTTCTCTTTTTCCTTGTTCTCATATTTGCTCTTATAACGGTCCGCCTTTGGACGTCCAGGACCACGTTTCAGAACAGGGGGTAGAACAACATCAGTGGGATTATTTTCAAACTGTTTTTCAGAATCTAGAACTGAACGAATAGCACATGAATATAACTTCTGGTAATAATCTGATGTCCAATACTGCTCCACAAAGTCGTAAACAGATTTATCTGAACCAACTCTGATGTACTGTATTGCATGGATGCATAGGAATCCATATACCTTCCATCTACGACAACTACAATGACAATCAAGAAGATTCACCATGTGGGAGAAAGTATCTGCGATCACCTCAAATTCGAAATCACCAGACCGATATACCCTATAACACATGCCGTCATCTGTAAGCTGCTTCAGCATATCCTCAGCGTATGGAGTCAATTTGTTATTCAAACCAATTGCATCCTTGTGGCGATCCGAAATCATCTTCATCATCTTCACACGGATGACATTTACAATTGCTGATATAGGCAATTTCTTCTCAGCCTTTATCCATGCATTGAATGACTCTGCACAACTAGAAGCAACCTCACCGTATCTACATCCCGAGAAGAATGCGTTTGACCAGTGTTCAGGTTTTTGTTTATTCATCCAATTCACAACATGACCACAATTCAGATCATAAATTTTCTTGATTGCTTGTCTATACCCACCTTTATAGAGAAAAACAAATAATTAATAAAGAATTAGGTCAATTCACAAAATTATTAAAAATAAGTGCATTCTTCGTGTTTAAAATAAGGATAATAGTCATTCTCCGTTCAAAAGCTAACGGAGAATGACATTCTCCGTTCTATGCAGGACGGAGAATGTTCATTCTCCGTTTGACTTAAACGGAGAATGAACATTATCCGTACTATGCAAGACGGATAATACCCTTCTTCGTTCAAAAGCTAACGGAGAATGATATTCTCCGTTCTATACAAGATGGGTAATGGTCATTCTCCGTGTGACGGAAACGGAGAATGAACATTATCCGTACTATGCAAGACGGATAATACCATTCTCCGTTCAAAAGCTAACGAAGAAAGATATTCTCCGTTCTATGCAGGACGTAGAATGTTCATTATCCGTATAATACGTACGGAGAATGACTATTCTCCGTCTTACTGACGCGGAGAATGGTCATTCTCCGTGTTAAATTAATGGTAAATGCATAGAAAATGTGCATATATCTGTCTCATTAACACACCTGGAGTTAGAGCATATACTGCTTGCCTCCAAGCTTCAAGTACATGCGAATACACTCTTTCATTTCCTTTCTCTTTCAGCGGTATGTTATTCTTCATGTGATAATAGCAATAGCTATGGTAATCATTAAAAAACACTTTAGGGACTTCAGAAACTAGACCGGTACCTTGATCCGAAAGAAAAATAATATGCCTACTACATCCAACAACATTCTTTAGATTTCTAAGGAACCATTCCCAATTGTCACCATCTTCGCCTGAGACTATACCGTATGCAAGAGGGTAGAACTGTTGGTTACCATTCTTCACTGTAGCAGACATCAAACATCCTCTAAACCTCCCTGTAAGGAAAGTAGCATCCAAATATAGCATTGGGCGACAATATTGAAAGCCTTCTACGTAAGCCCCATATGAAAGAAAAAGCCGCTCAAACCTCATTGATGAATCATCTTTCTGGAAGTCGATAACGGAACCATTATTGGTTTCCTTTACCTTGTTAACATACCAACACAAGTCACTGTAAGATCTAACATCATCTCCGTACATTTCCTGGTGCACCAGCCTAATTCCGTGGTATGCCTGTCCATATGTAACAGATAAACCGTAGTCGACCTTGAAATCATCGACAACAGATTTTGCGGACTTTTTAGGATGCATCCGAACAATGTCACTAACCAAACATTTCACAAACTTTGCTGGAAAAACCAGATTACCTTTATCCATATAGCCAGCTTCACAATTATGTTCTCCCACATACCTCTTTACCTCAAAATTTGATTATCTTTCGAAATAGATATAGCATGGAAGCTCCACACACAAGCATGTGTCTTGTAATTCTTGCAGCAAACAGTATACCTCCCCAGCTCAGATTTCAAAATGTGGAATGGATGACGAGATTCAAAACATACCTTTCTAACAGCATTCCTAACTTCTTCAACACCATTTAGAAAAATCTGACCAACACCAGTAATTGATCCAGGCCACATATCCGATTTCCTCTTCTTCACTGTCTCAGTTGAGCCCTCATAAAATTATACTACTCGTTTGTCCTTTACAGTAGGAGAACATCTACTCAAAGAACTAGAGGAGGAAGACGAAGGTCCCATGTGAAAGCTTTGACAAGGAAAAGATGTTGATGAAGAACATGGAGAGTATATTTGCTCCACAAATAGATCAAAACTCACATCATGAGTACCGTTAAAACCACCAACCAATGAGCGAAGCCAAAAATCACTTTCAACATACAGTTTAGTCCCATCAGAGTGCAAAAACCTAAAACGGAAGGAAAGTGGATCCAAAGAAGTCCATCGATCGCACACTTTAATATTTAAAAAATCTACGGTACTTTCATGTGTGACACGGCAGGAAACTACGTCTCCCTTGAAACAAATGTTAACTAAACAACTTGATTCCATACCTTCCCCCCTAATAACATAAAAACATAAGAGGTCACAAATAGAACAATAAAATTGTCGTCTAATAATGATTATTCTCCGTCTAAAAATAACGGAGAATAAATATTCTCCGTTCGGATCTAACTTATAATGATCATTCTCCGTTTAAAGTAAAACGGAGAATGATATTCTCCGTCTAATAAACACGGAGAATAGACATTCTCCGTCTAAATATAACGGAGAATAATTATTATCTGTCTGTAACTTATGGATAATGCTCATTATCCGTATAATGATCATTCTCCGTCTAAATATAACGGAGAATAATTATTCTCCGTTCAGAACTAACTTAGAATGATCATTCTCCGTTTAAAGTAAAACGGAGAATGATATTCTCCGTCTAAAACACACGAAGAATATACATTCTCCGTATAAATATAACAGAGAATAATTATTATCTGTCTGTAACTTATGGATAATGCTCATTATCCGTATAAAAACATACGGAGAATGTTATTCGCACAAAATAACAAGATTTTAATCTCTCTAACATTTTCTAAGTTAATAATCTGCATAACAAATTCAAATTCAGTATAAATTTCGAGATATACGAAGCTGATGGATGAATTTCTTCAGATCTGAACTCTCACCTTGTTTTAAGATCTATAAAAAGAAAAGAAGAAGATCTTCTCTCCACAATTGACCTAATCGCCGGAAACCACGAAGATGATGATGATGATGATGATGATGATGATGATGATGATGATGATGATCGATGATGATGAAGGATGATCGACGTTCAACTGGCGAAAACCACAATGAACTACGAACGATTTTGCAATCTCTGATAAAGATGATATCAATGGATTTCAAATTTCTCATGAAGAAGAAGAATACGAATTTCCCAATCCAAATCTGAGTTTGCGAATTCAAAATTATATATAGATGTCCAAATTTGTGCGAAGGGGTATTTTTGGAACTATGATAATGGTAAATTTTGTAAATACAGAGTATCTATAGAGAATCTTGAAATATTTAACGTGAAAATACTTAATTCTGGGTATTTCATAAAAATAATCCAGCGGGTGGGCATTACATAAAAGTCCACCCAGAAATTGGGTTTCTCAGCAATTTCCAGATATATATATTATATATATATATATACATATATATATATATATATATATATATATATATATATGTCTATATATATATATATATATATATATATATATATATATATATATATAGCAAATGACCTCTAGCCTAGTGGTTGAGAGAGATGCATGCGAAAGAGATGCATGCGGCCCGAGTGCTCAGGAGTTCGAATCCCAGTGGAAGCGATTCCAGAAACTATTTACCTGGTTCCATATATATATATATATATATATATATATATATATATATATATATAAAATAAATAGATTTTCTATATATATATATATATATATATATATATATATATATATATTGAAGAATGGGTACTTTATTGGTAATAATAAACTTACAAGCAACTACTCGAAGGGCCAGGGAGGACCTCGGCAGCAAAATTACAAAATCTGGGTATCACATTCTATACTATTCAGTACAAAGTGCATAGATGATTGCACGTCCTCAAAAATTTGTCTGTTGCGTTCCCTCCAGACATGACAGACTGCCGAGAGAAGCTGTATTCTTGCTTTATTGTATATACTGATCCCACGAGTCTTCAGAGCCGCTATCTCCTGTAGAACGTCCTGAAACCCATTTCCATGGGAGGATGGCAAGCCAATGCGGACCTGACAATTCTGCCAGATAGCCCATGACCAACTACAACGAAAAAAGAGAGGATCCCTGGTCTCTCGACCTCCACCACAGAGTACACACTCGTGATCAGTGATAAGGATACCGAACTTGTGTAGCCTCTCCTTAGTCAACAGCCAGTCCCGAGCCGCCTTGTAAGCACATAATTGCCACTTCACCGTCGCGCCCTTGGTCCATACAATGTTCGTCCACTCCAATACCTGTCCGCGTGAATGCGTGTTCTTATACGCCAGTTTAGCAGAGAATCTACCGTCCGGGGAACCATCCCAGGCCCAATGATCTGATCCGTCTACACGTAAAATAGGTACGCTTGCTATTTCCTCTTCCAGCCAATGGCCAAATGGCCTGGCGTGAAGCTGCCACGCCCCATCCTGGATCAACTCGGCCACTGCTTCCGACTTCCCATACAATTCGAACAAGGGCCACCCGAACCTGTCAACGAGGCACTGATGGTGTAACCAAGGGTCGAACCATAGATTAGTCGATCGTCCATTATGAATGACCCTAGTGATTTTAGTCTTCATAGATTGCCGAATACGTAACATGTTTTTGAATGTCACCGATGAGTTGTTGTCTATATTGAGGGTCCAGAAGTTGCCTGAACATACATATCTACTATGCGTCCATCGTGCCCATAGTGACTCCCCCTCAAGGAACTTCCACACCAGCTTTTGCAAAGCTACCTCTCGGAGAACTCTCAAGGAGCGAAGGCCAATGCCCCCCTCCTCCTTTGGCCGACACAGTTCTTCCGATGCAATCGAATGGTATCCTCCCCGCCACACGAAATTGGCACATAGATGTTCTATTTTCAGGACTGTCTTGTCTGGAATGTGGATAGCCTACAACCAATAAGTGACAATAGCAAAAATAACATAGCGCACAAGCTCAATTCGCCCCCCGAAGGATAATAATTGAGCTTGCCACCCCTCGAGTCTTGATTGTACATACTGTACCAATCCTTCACAGTCTGTATCCCTAGCGTAGTTGATCGAAAGCGGGAGACCGAGGTACCTGACTGGAAGCTGACCCTGCTCAATGCTCAACAAATTCGACCAAGTATCCTTCCCCTGGCAATCCATGTTAAAGTAGACCTGGCTCTTGTCCCGATTGAGTTGGAGACCCGACAGCAGACCAAACTCCTCGAAAATCTTGTTGAGGGCATTGATACTCCCACTTGACAGCTCGAGAAATACTAATAAGTCATCAACGTATATAAGGTAAGAAACAATAGGGTCGACCTGCCAGAACAGAGGTATAAGCTGGTTCCTGTGCACTGCTATGTCCATCATACATGTGTAGTACTCCATCACAATGGTGAATAAATAGGGGGAGAGCGGATCCCCCTAACTCAGACCCATATTACTTCCAAAGTACCCATAAGGCTGCCCTTGGATAAGTATAGAGAACGTGGGGTGGTGATATACTCACGAATTCGATCCAACCACCAGTCCTCAAACCCCATACTCCGAAGGAGCTCGCAGACAAAGTAACGATTGACCATGTCGTACGCTTTACGGAGGTCCAGCTTTATGCACCCTTACCGCCCTCTAGCTTTGTTGAAGTCCCGTACTAATTCCTGAGCCAGAAGGCAATTTTCAGTAATAGATCTGCCTTTGATGAACGCCGACTGATTGGTAGAGATAAGCCCCCTCATTATGTCCTGCATCCTGATAGACATGATATGAGTGATAATTTTATAAATAAGTTGCAGCAAGCTATTGGACGAAAATTGCTCAGCGAAGAAGCCCCCTCCTTTTTCGGAGTAAGGGTGAAGAATGTGTGATTTATCTTTTTCAATAATTTGCCCGATATGAAGAAATCATGAACGACCGGGAACACGAGATCTTTCAGCTGATCCCAATGAGATTTGTAAAAGACAGAGTTGAACCCGTCAAGCCCGGGAGCTTTATTGGGATCTGCCTCTTTCACTATTTGTTTCATCTCCTCCATAGAGACTTCTTTTCTAAGCTGATTATTACCTTCTTCGGTAACTATCCTTTTGCAGATAATATTCTAGAATTTAGTCAGGTAACCAGATTGGTTATAGAGCGTGTCACGACCCGCACCCGGATATACGGGTACGAATACGTGGGCCACGCCCAGCCTACGCCGCAGTATCGGCGGTAGAGCGCTGTCAAGTATACTATACTAACTACAACATCTAAAGATCCATAACTAGAAATGTACTCATGTCACATCACGAAAACTAAGGAAGATAAGACAAGAAATAATAACAATATCACTAGAACAACTAGAATCTACAATGATCATAAGATAGAAAAATGAAGAAGGAACAACAAGACTAACTAAGGATAACTACCAGGCAACTCACATAGAAGAATAGTGAGATCCACCTCAGTTAGCAACATCATGAAGTCCAAATACTGAGGGCACAACTACTCCTAAAATTTTGTCAATATATCCAATCATGATGGAACGGGCACAAATCTCAAATAACAGTTCTAATTAGACGATATTGAAAATGTAGCAGTAAATAGAGAGAATATACAAGAAATCATGAAATGTACATGTGAGTATCATGGCAAGGTAAGCTGTAAATCTAGAGCTAGAATAAGGCAAGTAAAACTAATCATGGTATGTACAAGAATCAAGAATTATCTATCTAAGTGTGTGAGTACTAGTTTCAACATGTGGCCGGCTTGGGTCTGCACAAGGTCTAATAATCCGGCCAATCATACGTGGAGTGTAGGATTGGCTATCAAACAAGGTCTACAAGAATAAACAAGGCGGATAATGACCACACATCTACACTAATACTCCCCGTCCCCGACTAGTATAGTGGATCCAACCATGACACATCATGACGCGCGGTTCTCTGAGAGGGTAGCTAGCCTTCGCAGGAATCGTGTCTATACAATGCACAAGGAACAAGAAATACTTGCACAAGATATACCAAGGAAAGCGAGGAATAACATCTCATGACGGGATCCAGAGAAATACCAATCCGTGTGAACAATGTGTCAAGAGAACAAGGATATCTACACTAAATACAAGAAACATAGACGATATCATAAAACAGAAATATTATCAAAGAATGTACTCGCCTGTGATCTGATAGAACATGTAAACTGGTCCAAGAACAGTGCCTCGAGGGCCTATAGGTGGAATACTGTATTAATATAAGGGTTTAGAAGTAAAATCAAGTCATACTAAGTCAAACTGGGTTAAGGCAAGTCAAAGCAAGTCAACTAGATCAATCTAAGTCAATGGTTGACTTACAGTAGACTTTGGTCAACTAGTCAACTTTGGTCAACCCTAGGTCAACTCTAGGTTAAACTTGACTAACGTTGACTAACAGTTGATTTTGGGTCAACTGGTCACCTCTGGTCTAGTTCTAGTCAATTTTAGGCTAAGGTTGACTTCCGGTTGACTTTGGTCAAAATAGTCAACTGTGGTCAACCAGGGTCAAAACTAGTCTCTATAAACATCTACAGAGTCAACACGTTCAATTTCAGTGGTTGTGAAATCACTGGAATCGATGGATCTCAAAATACGACAAAAGGAGAAAAATTATAATAATAGGGTAAAAACCTACAGATATTGTCGGATGATAAAATAAATATCACCAAAGTGTCCAGAATGGTCAAATTAGCTAGGATAGTCTACCCAAAAGTCCAATTTGGACACAGAGGCAAAACGAAAATTTCGGGCCAAAATGATGTTCGCCGTTGGATACACTTTGCACCAAAAAACGTGCTGAAATAAAAGTGCACAAAACCTAACAAATTATATGTCCACGAATCTAGAATGACGATACAAACCCAACGGTATATCCAGAATTGGATTCCGTTGACCCGATCTCAAATTGGTCCGTTGACCAGGACATTAAAATCCGATTTGCACGAAAAAGCGTGTCGGAGCCAATATCCTCAAAACTCTGCAAATTATATGTCAACGAGTCCAGAATGATGATACGAACTCAACGGTATATCCAGAATTGGACCCCGATGAGCCGAACTCAAAATGATCCATTGATCCGGATATTGGTATCCGACTTGCACCGAAATGCGTACCGGAACCAATGTCCACTAAAACCTAGCAAATTATATGTCAACAAGTCTAGAATGACGATACGAACTCAACGGTATATCTGAAATTGGATTTCGATGAGCCGGCGTCAAAAAGTTCCGTTGACCCGGACTGTGGGGCCCACTTTGCACCGAAATGCGTGCCAGGGTCCACGTCCTCCAAATCTAACAAACTTTATATGAAAACGTGCCAGAACGATGCCACGAGTCTACTGGTGGTGTCAGAAATTGAATCCGAAGTCCCAGATTCAAAAATGGAATTTTACAAGTGCAACACTAAGAATTTGAACGACCAACTTTGGCGTCGAATTCGACCGACCTAACAAGCTCAAACTGAAATGAAATCTAACGAGGACAGAAAGAGGGTTATACCAGCTGTGCACTGGAACTGGTAACACGCAAAACGGAGCTACGACGACGAAGATACAAACTCGCGAAGTTGGTGTCGGAAAACTGTCCAAAAATAGTACAAATTAAAACGTCAACTTGGCGGCCAGATTTGATCTATCAAACGACGAAATTAACGGATGAAATTTGAGAGGGATTAAGGGGTATATACCGAGATTGAGACGGAGCGAAGAAATCTCCGATTTAACGGTCGGATTGTCCAAAAAATTCGCACGAAGTCGCTGTCCTGAGACGCAAATTCTAAAATTTGTCCGCGCGCGCGTCGACGGGATTCCGTGCAAAACGCACGAATCTCCTATTTAACACGCCGGGGAGGAAGACGGTGGCCATGGGCCTGCCTGGGGTGTGTGCCCGGCCGAGGAGGGTCTCGCCTGAGGTCGCCGCCGACGGGGGTCGCCACGCGCGGTGGTGGCTGCTGCCACCCATACGGCTGCTGCTGCTGTGGGCAGCTGCTGCAGCAGCCCTGCGGTGGCGCGTGGCACGCGGAGCAGTGGGGAAGGCTCGCCGGCCATGTGGTGGCGCACGGCGGCGGTTGGTGGAGGAGATGAGGAAGAATGGTGGAGGTGACGGAGTGGTGACGATGACGTTCATGGAGGTGGTGGTGGTTGCTATGGTGGAAGTGGTGGTCATGGTGATGGTGATGAATAATGAAGAGTGGTGGTGGTGTTAATGTGTAATGAAGAAGAAGTGAAGAAGAAAAAGGAGAGGATGGGGTGAGCATGGTTCGACTGAAGCATGGGGGGAGGAAATGTGTTGATGGTGATGGGTGAGGGTGAGTAAGAAGAGAGAGAAAGATATTATGGTGGTATGTGTAAGAAGGGGGTGAGAATAAGAGAGTAATGAGAGAGATAATAGAGAGAGATGGATTTTACTTCATGAAGAAGAAAAGAGAGAGGGGGGTCGGCTGAGTGTGTGGTGTTTTCTTTGTGTGGGAAGTGAGGGAGTAGGAGAAAGAGTTACATTATACATATATATATATATGTATATATATAAAAGAGAGAGGTAGAGATATTTTTATATGAAATAAACGTATTTTCAAATAGGGAAAAATACAGACACATCAGTGGGACGTATGGGCAGTCATGGTAGGGTCCATGCCAAACTGGGTCGGTCGTTGGTCCAAGTTTGGACAAAGTCGAAGCCAAGATTTAATTAATTTATAAATTAAACTAATTAAAATTACGGATGTAATGGGAGCACAGGGGAGATCAAATCGGTGGCACGCAAGTGGCGCGTGCATAGTAGGCTCAAAACAGGCCAGGCCATATATTGGGTCGACTGGATTGGATCGATGTCGGGTCCCGAAATTAAATGAAAAATTAAATCAGGTTTTACGGTAGATAATTAATTGGTCTAAATTGACCCAAACTTGCGCGAAGCATAAAGAGTATAAGGGAACAAGTTCGAGTGGGACACGAAATATCACGGTGAAGATAATCTCGTCTACTACAAACTTCAAGAAGGAAGTTTCCAGAGACTGGCATCCCTGATGCTCTAGAATTTCAAGTCACGGTTAAGAGCATTTAATGATAAAAATTAATTTAAATAGAAATAATTATCGAGAATAAATCATTTAGGAAATTCGAAAATAAATCCCGAAAATTCAGGGGGCTTACATCCTACCCACCTTATAAAAATTTCATCCTCAAAATTAAAGGTTGGTAGTGGGGTTAAAAATAGGATAGAAGATTTAGGTAATATTTTAGGCATGATCCATAATGACGAGTTTTGCACGATCAAGATAATCGATGCAAAATTGTTCAGGCACGATGAGGGATTTGGCACGATAGAATCATGATATGAACAAAATCATATGTGCATGATTTCAGAAATAAGTCAAGTCACTGGGGCACGATTTTAGAGACGATTAGGAGAATCGAAGATATAAATGAAGTTCAAGTACGGGGTGATCCGTAGGACTTAGGTTGATGGAAATCAACCCGAAAGTCGCACAGGCCCGATCAAGATGAAAAGCTAACCATGACCAAAACAAGGTTTGGCATAGTTGAGATAAAATTCCAGACACAAAACAAAAATCGAAGTCAATATCTTATAGGCCCGATCAAAGATTAAGGAGGATGATTAATAAAATCATGAAATACGATCCAAGTTCGAACGCGATTAAAATCGGAAGTAGTCTAAGTTCACTTGGCACGATTTGAGGGTTAAGATTATCAAGATCATGAAAATCAAAGTTGGATAGTCATGATCTAAAACAGGGCTAAGAGAAGCAGATGGAGAGAAAAATTTGAGAATAGTACGATTGAGAGATAGATTTGATAGAAATCAGATTATAGGTCACATAAGCACGATCAAGATCCAAGTTCAGTTGTGAGTGACGAATAAATCATGAATTCAAAATCAAGGTCTTAAAAGAACAATTTAGAAGCAAGATGATATGCACAGTTATGATCGTTAAAATTACGATCAAGGAACTCCAAGTTGCCTTAGTCACGCTAGATCATCTAGGCATGATTAAGCACAAGAAAATTTCAGATACAATCAGAAAATCAAATCAATGTTGAAAAGAGTATAGGCACGAGTGTTTCAAAATCCAAACATGCTCAAAATTGAATTTCAATACGATCATAGATACGGTCAGCTCAACCTTGGTCAAAAGTATAACGGTTTAGGCATGACCAACATGAGACTCCGGCATAATCAAGGATAGTATGAAGCCTAATCGTGATTGGAATAGAATTTAGTCATTTGTCAAAATTGAATCGAAAGTTTAAAGCACGAGTGATGATAGCATTGTCCAATCACGATAAAAATAAATAATTTAGTCTCAGCATGATTTAAATTGATCAAGTTTTGAGTAAATCAGAATTTGGGCAAGATGGAGAACAAAATCAACAAAGTCTGGACACGAGTATTTAAGAAGGAAATCACATCACAATGGAATTCGAAACCATTTAAGTTTAATCAACAATCAAGACTCTTTGGCACAATAAACTAGACAACCAGAATCGATTGGTCAATCAGACATGATCAATCTCACGATATCAAAATATAATAAACAAATCAAGGATGTAGAATTGAATTGCTTATGTTATCATAGAAACCAAAATATGGGATCGTAGGAGGAAGCCGGGGTAATCATCTCGCTCTGCTTTGACTACTACCAACAATGTCTACTCCGAGACGGATGATTACGATACTTCATCGATTTCTCCCAAGATAAAAAGATATAAAAATTCTAAAATTTTCAAGATTTTTAAAGTATGGCTGACAGAAGTAGATACGAGATAGATAATTGGTGGAACCAAGACATAATTGATCAAGACGGAGGAAGTAAGGGTTGTTGGCCCATTGGTCATATGGTCAACCTGATTTTAAATTGATCAAACTCTGTCTCGATATGTGAAGCTAGTCAGGATGTATCGGACTCTTGGACATGAACAAGAACTGCCATCTACACAGTTCAAGACCGAAGCTATGTTTGCCTGTTCGAGTCTGTATTTCTTTGAGCAATGTAATTTTTATTTTATTGAGTCTAGGAATACGTTGTACACCGAGTCGTACTGGCAAATAGGCTATTCCAAAATATTTTCAAAATACTTTTAAAATAACCTTTGTTTTGAAAAACATTCATTTAAACAAAAGTTTTAAAAAGGTTTTCAAAAAAGGTTTTCAAAAATCATCAAAAACTAATTTTTAAAACCTAACCTAACCCTGACAGAACTCGGCCAGAGTTCGGCCAGAACTCGGCCAGAGTTCGGCCAGAACTCGGCCAGAGTTCGGCCAGAACTCGGCCAGAGTTCGGTTGGTGGCCGTTTGATTTTTGAATTCTTCTGAACTTGGTCCTCCTGCAGTTGCGGATTTGACCGAGATTTGCTTATAGAGTTCTGTCCGAATTCTGCCCGAATTCTGCCCGAATTCTGCCAGAATTCTGTCTTTGGAATTCCTATAAATAGAGAAGGATTTTGATCATTTTGACTCACTCATTCACTTTCATCTTCTCTCTATCTAAAGCTTTCAGTCTTTCAAAGAGTTTTCTTGAGCTTTAAATTTTAGATCCCAAGCCAATTACAATCCTCTAGTCGATTTGCCAGTACGGTACGGTCTAGAAGTTTCTGAGAGATTGTAATCAGAAGGCTTGATTGAAGAATACCACTTCACATTTGAAGTTGGACGAGTTCTTCGTATCAAAGAACGCATTGTAGAAGTTGCAAGGACTTCGTAAGAAAACTTGCGGTTTTGCCAATAGTGGATTCAACTGGTAGCAAGAGTTCTACCGACTGGATTAGTCCTCAACAGAGAAAAACCAGTATACATTACTGTCTTTGCGTTTGCATTCTTATCTCTGCCTTTACTTTACTTAGTTATAATTATTATTCTGTGATCTTGCTGCTAACATTTTTTAATTAGCATTATTCCGCTGCCAACTCTATTCACCCCCCTCTAGAGTATTGTGCTTTACAATTTCGTTCCTACAATTGGTATCAGAGCGGGTGTTACAGGTAAAGTAAGGTAACATTGCAATTATTTATTCATTTAATTAATTGTTATATAGATCACAGCACAACATATGGCAACTGTGAAATTAACAAGTGAAGGCCAGGCCACAAACAGACCTCCACTGTTTGATGGTATGAACTATACCTAGTAGAAAACACAGATGAGTTTCTTCTTGAAATCTCTTGACTTTGAGTTATGGTCTATTGTTATTAATGGCTATCAAAAGCTACCTCCTATAAATATTGATGGAGTTTTAGTTGAAAAACCCCATAGCAGATATACAGAGGAGGAAAAGAAAAAGGCCAGTCTTGACGCACGTGCTATTAACGCTCTATTTTGTGCTTTAGACAGAACTGAATTTAACAGGGTGTCTATCTGCACAACGGCTAATGAAGTGTGGAAGCTACTTGAAGTCATACATGAAGGCACGACTCAAGTCAAAGAATCAAAAGTCAGCAGACTTACTCAAGAATATGAGGTGTTCAAGATGAAGCCCAACGAAACAGTTACTCAAATGTTCGAAAGATTTTTGGATATTGTAAATCCTTTGTCCTCACTAGGCAAAGAGTACAGTAACCATAAAAAGATTCGTAAACTCCTGCGAGCACTTACCAAGAACTGGATTCCAAAGGCTACTACAATCATTGAAGGGAACGACCTCACAACTATGTCCTTCGAAGTACTCATGGGTAAGCTACTCACTCATGAACTGGAGCTACAAGATTTTGAAGAGCCTGCACCAAAGGAGAAGACGATCGCTTTCAAGGCTCAGCACAGAAAAGCTGCTGAAGGTGACTCAGACAGCAGTGAATCTGATGCTGAAGATCAAGCATTCCTAGCAAGGAAATTCAGGAGATTCATGAGACATGAGAAGAGAGCCAAAGAAAATAACAGCAACAACTGGTATCAAGATGATGCTGTCTGCTATGGCTGCAAGAAGAAGGGACACATGAAAAAAGATTGTCCTACAAACTCATCATGAAGCAAGAAGAGCAGCAGGTATGAAAAAGGGAACCTGAAGAGATCAACATCTCGGAGATATGCCAATACCAGCATATGTCATGAAAGTGAAGCCAGCGACTCAGAAGATGAACAATCAGAAGATGCTACAAACGTATGCTTTATGGCATCCGATCAGGTACCTAATGAACCTGTAGTTGATACATATGATGACTTCACCTTTGAGCAATTAGGAGATGCCTTCAGTGAACTGATGACTGATTACAGGAAACTGCGTAGCAATTATCAGACCTCTAAGAAGGTACTCAAAGAGTAAAAAGATGAAATAGGTAGACTTACCGACCTACTAGCTGAGGTTAGAAATAATGTTAGTGAGTCTGGTAAGCTTTCTTCAATAAAGCTCTTATTACACGAGACTACCAAGTCATCTGAAGAGAAAGACAAAGTTATTGACCAACTCAAAGAAGAACTTTCTATAGAGAAGAAAAGTCTTCGATGTGCACAAATCAGAATGAAAACACTCACTTCTGATTATACTAAGTTGTATGACACTTCCAAAAGATTGGAAATTAGGTTAGAAAAACAGCCTGAGACTGCTGCTTCCTTTCCTAACACGTATCACTTACCGAAAAATCGGAACATTCTAAAGCCAAACACTGTCAGACCTAACCCTATCAAACCTTTACCCCAAAAGGTTAAGCCCAAACATGATTATAAGTATGCTTTCTTCTATACTAGAAAACCTAAACCTACCAACCATGCACACCACTCAGCTTTCAACACTCGACATGCACAATGTCATTATTGTGGCCTCATTGGTCATATTTCATCTGCATGTAGAATCAGAAAGCTTGTTGATTTAAATATTTATGATTGGATACCAAAGGCTAATATTTCAGGACCCTACAAGAAATGGGTACCAAAAGTTTCATCTGCAAATTATTTTGTAAATGGAGCACCCTTCACATGCTAAAAGCAAATGGATCCTCGACAGCGGTTGTTCACGGCATATGACCGGTGACGCTACATTATTTGCAATACTGTCGAAGAAGAAGAAGGAAGGTTATGTTTCCTTCGGTAATAACTTAAAAGGGTATATTATTGGTATCAGTGATGTTGGTAAGTCTCTCTATCCTATAATTAAGGATGTCTGTCTGGTTACCGAATTGAAACATAATATACTCAGCATAAGTCATTTAGCTGATCATGGTTATGGCATCAACTTTGGCAAAGACAAATGTATTATAGTTGATAGCTCAACTGGTAGTACTATCTTTGAAGGTATCATGGAAGAAAACATATATATTTTCTATTTGTTGGAAGAAACTAACATTTCAGGTAGATGCTTAATGGCTAAAAGCGATAAGAGTCATCTGTGGCATATAAGACTCGGTCACGCAAATATGGACACAATATCAAGATTATCCACAAAGAAACTAGTACGCGGTTTACCGGACATTACATTCAAGAAGGATTCGGTATGCAGCCAATGTGAAAAGAATAAAGCTACCAGATCTACATTCAAGTCAGTAAACACAGTATGTACTACTAGACCTCTATATTTGCTTCATATGGACTTATTTGGTCCTAGCAGAGTTGCTAGTCTCGGAGGTAAGCTTTATGCTTTCGTAATTGTAGATGATTTCTCTAGATACACGTGGGTATAGTTCTTGACATGCAAGAATAATGCATTATTCGAATTTATCACCTTTTGAAAGAAAGTACAGAATGAAAAAGGTTACATGATCACTCGTATTAGAAACGATCATGGAGGCGAATTCGAGAATGCTGAAATTGAGCAATTTTGTGACACACACGGTTTTGTACATGAGTTCTCCTGCCCTAGGACTCCACAACAAAATGGAGTTGTGGAACGTAAGAACACAACTCTATCCGAAATGGCCAGAGTAATGTTAAACCAGTTTAGTCTACCCAAATATTTCTGGACTAAAGCTGTCAATACAGCTTGTTTTGTTCTCAATAGAGTTCTAATTCGACCCAAATCGAAGAAGACTCCATTTGAGTTATGGTTTGATAAAATTCCATCAGTTTCATATTTTAGAATATTTGGTTGTAAATATTTTATTCTTAATACAAAAGATAATTTGGAAAAGTTTGACGAAAAGGCCGATGAAGATATAATTTTAGGTTATGCGGCCAAGAGCAAAGGATACAGGGTCTTCAACAAACGAACCATGATTATCGAAGAGTCAATCAACGTCACTTTTGATGAACTGAATCAAATAACTATCGATGACAATGACGAAGATCTGACTGTACCAAGCTCAACAACAGCTGATTCTCAACCAAACTCGGCACTAGCTGATCCTCCCAGAGAAGATCCAGGAACCAGCTACCTTCAGAGTCTGCCGAAAAGATTAAAATTTACGGCTGATCATCCAAAGGATTTGGTAATTGGTGACATTACCAAAGGTGTAAGTACTCGTACATCCAGTAGAGATATTGTTTCTAGTGTTATTTTTATTTCACAGCTAGAATCCAAAACTATTGATGAAGCATGTAGTGATAGTTTTTGGATAGATGCTATACAAGAGGAATTAAACTAATTTGAACGGAATCAAGTTTGGAAACTTGTTCCCAAGCCTATTGATCATCCGGTCATTGGCACCCGTTGGGTATTCCGAAATAAACTGAATGAGAATGGTTTAGTGACTCGTAATAAGGCTCGACTCGTAGCTCAAGGATACAATCAGGAAGAAGGTATCGACTACGATGAGACTTATGCTCCAGTTGCGAGATTAGAATCCATTCGCATGTTATGTGCATTTGCATATTTTTATAATTTCAAATTATTTCAAATAGATGTCAAGAGTGCATTTTTAAATAGTTTTATAAAAGAAGAAGTTTTTGTTGCACAACCTCCAGGTTTCACAGATTTTAAAAACCCTGATCATGTTTTCAAGTTGAAGAAAGCTTTGTACGGTTTAAAACAAGCCCCTCGTGCTTGGTATGATCATCTAAGCTCTTTCCTACTTGATAACGGTTTTTCAAAAGGCAAGGTTGACACTACACTTTTTATTAAGTCTTTTAATGGTAAGCTTCTTTTAATACAAGTCTATGTAGATGATATCATATTTGGATCTACTGATGAATCTCTGTGTCAAGAATTTTCTAAGTGTATGCATAATGAGTTTGAGATGAGCATGATGGGAGAGCTAAAATTCTTTCTCGGACTGCAAATCAAACAAACTGACAATGGGACGTTCATAAATCAAGCCAAATACACAAAAGATTTGCTAAAGAAGTTTGACATAGATAATGTCAAACCTATTGGCACTCTGATGGCAACTTCAACAAAGCTTGATATTGATGAACAAGGCAAGCCGGTCGACACACGTAAGTATCGATGTATGATCAGTAGTTTACTTTATTTAACTGCTAGTCATCCAGATATAATGTTTAGTGTTTACCTGTGTGCACGTTTTCAAGCTAATCCAAAGGAATCACATCTGTGCGCAGTTAAGCATATCTTTCGATACCTTAAGGGCACTTCTTCTGTTGGCTTGTGGTATCCCAAAACTAAGTTCTTTGACCTTACTGGTTATTCGGATACAGATTTTGCTGGATGCAAAGTTGATAGAAAAAGTACCAGTGGCACATGTTATTTCTTAGGTAAGGCTTTAGTCTCATATTTAGTAAAAAGTAAAATTCTGTAGCCCTATCAATAACAGAGGCTGAGTATATCGCCGCAGGACGTTGTTGTGCTCAGATTTTGTGGATGAAACAAACCTTGGAAGACTATGATTTATTTTATACACATATTCCCATTTTCTGTGATAACACGAGCACTATCAATTTGACTAAGAATCCTGTATGTCATTCTCGTACTAAACATATCGAGATTAGACATCATTTTCTTAGAGATCATCATCAAAATGGAGATATTGACCTTGTATACATAGATATTGAGAATCAATTAGCTGATATTTTCATAAAACCTCTAGCAGAAGATCATTTCAATTATTTACGTCGAGAATTAGAAATTTTGGACGTCAATAATATTAATTGATTTTATTTTATGATTTTATTTCAATATGCAAAAACTGTGTTAGAGACAAGCCAATAAAGAGTCTGTCTGTCACCACAACTACGGTTGAAGCGAAGCGGTACTTAAGAGTTCTTCGGTGAACCTCTGCCAGCTGGGACACTACTCATACAGCTAATCTGAAACAGTCGCTGTGTAATAATATTTAATCTAAAAAATAATATTAATTATGTTAATTAAAAGTTGAAATTACCAATCTTTGAATTAAATATTTTAAATGAGCCAATAAAAAAGAAAGTGTTTCAAACCAAACCCAGGCGAATTCGGCCAGACTTCGGACCGAATTTGGCCCGAGTTCGGTTAAGGGTGTCAGGTCATATAACCAGAACCCGAGAGCCTTTCTTCCTCATTGCTTCCAAACCTCATCAACTGAACCAGCAGCCGCGCGAGGAGAACCCCAAACCCTAGTTCTTTATCACTCACTCTCTTCCAATCCAAGTGGCAAAATCAATCCAAACTTTGGATTCGTGCGGAGTTCTTCATTCTCTACAACATGCTCCAATCTCGGGAGGTATAACTCCTTATTTCCTCTCCATTCAATTTTGTGCTATTTTCTTTTATTTTCACAAATGGCACCTAAGGGATTCAACCCCTTTAAGAGGAAGAAGACAACCAACCCAAGTGAGGAAGGTTCATCTTCGGATCCACCCACTAATTCCTTATTTTCGCCAGTCCAATTTAGCGACGGCACGTTCGACGGGTTTTACTTTCAAACCCTAGACCAAGCCTTACTGTGGTATGGAGATTTTTCCATGAGATCCATATGCACAGGCGCACCCATCAAGTGGACTGTATTTCCTGATCATCGTCATTTCTTTGAGGCATTAGGGTTACAGCATTTTGTTAAACTCTGTTTTCCCGTAGCAACTAATGCCATTAGACTATTTTACTACAATATCATATTAAACACTTTTGATGTAAGCACACTTGTTGGAGGATTAGATATCAATTTTAATGATGTTCTCTTAGCGGAGATCCTTGGTATTTCCAACGAAGGTGAACCGCTTGTTGACATCACTGAGTTTGATTTCCCCGAAGGTACGACACTTACCAGTTTCAAAGCTGAATTTTGTGCACCTGATAGAGTTCGCTCTGGAAAGTTCAAGGCAAACAACTTAAACTTGTTTAATTATGAATTGCACCGTATCATTTACTCAGCTCTCCTTCCGAAATCTACTTCGAAGGATGATGTAACGTCTCTTGAATTATCTGCTATATATCACATTCTTAAGGGGATTCCATTTTCTGCCCCTAAGACCATTATTCAGATGATGGGACGTTGTCGTGCAAGAGATAAAAATCTCTCTTATGCGATGATTCTCCCACGCATCTTCCAGCATTTCGACATTGACTTATCTACTTGTGCTCAAGACCCTGAGCCCAAGGTTCTCAAGTTATCCCGTCGCAGTATGACTATATCTGCTCCTCCTACTGCTCTTGCTACTGCTCCACCTCCTCCACCTCCTCAGCAGTATGCTATAACATTTGAGGGCATACACCAGCACCTTTCAGATTTGCACGTCTCTATGACGGACATGGCCCGCGAACGTGAGTTCCGCGACGTCACCCGTTATCAGGCGATTACAAATTCTTTAGATGATCTTCGTTTCGCCCAGACTGGACATTCAGCCAGTTCCATTCCTAGAGATCCAGCTTTCTCTGATTACCGCTGTGAGGATGAGGCTGTTCTTGCCTACTTCCAGCCCGGTAACGCATATGATTGGGACCATTCTGATCGTGCTCCTCCTCGTGACTATGTCGGTGAGTTTTACACTGGCGCTCCTCCTCACCCTTCTGGCGCGGGTACCTCTGGAGTTGGTCCTTCTGGACATACGGGTCATCATACTGATGATGATGATGAGGAGGAGGAGTTGTGATATGTTAGTTGATATGAGACTTAGACATTATCTCCTGTATACTTGGAAATGATCCGACATTCCAAGTTTTTTTTATTTTCAGACTTTATTATCAGTATTTCTTTTTGAGGACTTGTATTGGATTTGTTTTATTTGATGTCATCTGAACATCTTTATCTTTATAAGATTCGTAGTTTATGATTCACATCAGTTTATTTACTTAGCGTCCTTATCTGCTTCTCTACTATAAACTGCCTGTGATATAATTCTTTGTTTATTATAAACTGCCTGAGTACAAATACATGCCTGTGATGTTATTCAAATGCTTTATTATTTCTATCATTTATCATGATTATTTTCTTGTATTTTTCACTGTTTGTTATTTATGCATTGATTGCGGGGGAGTTTTTCCTCATTTGCAATTATTTTGCTAAGTGACAACGGGGGAGAAAAATAAAGATCTAATATTCTTTTGAGAAAATGCAGGACATGAACAATTTTTGATTTTATTTCAAGCTTAAATGTTATATCATTCATAATTTGTCAATTATCAAAATGGAGGAGATTGTTGGCCCATTGGTCATATGGTCAACCTGATTTTAATAATTGATCAAACTCTGTCTCGATATGTGAAGCTAGTCAGGATGTATCGGACTCTTGGACATGAACAAGAACTGCCATCTACACAGTTCACGACCGAAGCTATGTTTGCCTGTTCGAATCTGTATTTCTTTGAATAATGTATTTTTTATTTTATTGAGTCTAGGAATACGTTGTACACCGTGTCGTACTGGCAAATAGGCTATTCCAAAATATTTTCAAAATACTTTTAAAATATCCTTTGTTTTGAAAAACATTCATTTAAACAAAAGCTTTAAAAAGGTTTTCAAAAATCATCAAAAACTAATTTTTAAAACCTAACCTAACCCTGACAGAACTCGGCCAGAGTTCGGCCAGAGTTCGGCCAGAGTTCGGTTGGTGGTCGTTTGATTTTTGAATTCTTCTGAACTCGGTCCTCCTGCAGTTGCGAATTTGATCGAGATTTGCTCATAGAGTTCTGTCCGAATTCTGCCCAAATTCTGCAAGAATTCTGTCTTTGGAATTCCTATAAATATAGAAGGATTTCGATCATTTTAACTCACACATTCACTTTCAATCTTCTCTCTATCTAAAGCTTTCAGTCTTCCAAAGAGTTTTCTTGAGCTTTAAATTTCAGATCCCAAGCCAATTACTATCCTCTAGTCGATTTGCCAGTGCGGTACGGTCTAGAAGTTTCTGAAAGATTGTAATCAGAAGGCTTGATTGAAGAATACCTCTTCACATTTGAAGTTGGACGACTTCTTCGTATCAAAGCTCGCATTGTAGAAGTTGCAAGAACTTCGTAAGAAAACTAGCGGTTTTGCCAATAGTGGATTCAACTGGTAGCAAGAGTTCTACCGACTGGATTAGTCCTCAATAGAGGAAAACCAGTATACATCGTTGTCTTTGCGTTTGCATTCTTATCTCTGCCTTTACTTTACTTAGTTGTAATTATTATTTTGTGATCTTGCTGCTAACATTTTTTAATTAGCATTATTCCGCTGCCAACTCTATTCACCTCCACTCTAGAGTATTGTGCTTTACAATTTCATTCCTACAAGGGTAAGATGAGGAAATCATCATGCGATGAGGAAGAGAAGAATGAGAAAACAGAAGTAATAGTAGGAACTGCTCTTGCCCAATTGGTTAAAACAAGTGAATCAATTTAAGATACGATCTGATAACCATACACGTCTATCCCAAATCATGTTACAAGAATTCTCGCCACGCCAGTAAGCATAGCGGTAATAAACAATGAAGTCCATAACTATAGTATACACCCTATAATCATGTCATCTAGATTCCTTACCACGCCAACCGGTATGGCTGCAAGAGAATCTAAATGACATAACTAGGATAGTATATCCAAATCAGGCTCCATGTCCTTGTCTCGCTAGCTAATATGACTGCGATGAATTCTAAACTCCATAAATAAATTAGACACTGTTCTCATCGTCCTCGTCCAAAATATGTTTATCAGGATATCTTAACTCAATTCTTAAAAGAATTATCCAAAACAAAATCAAAGGTCAACAACGAATATTAAGATTTAAAATTCAACAACAAGTCAAGGGTAAGTTAATAGAAACAATGGAAACAAGTTCCGAGATAGGGTTCAGAGGAAAATCTCAGGAGAAGTCCCGAGGGTACTACCTAGGTCAAGATAGAAAATGGTGGAATATAATCTAAAACAAACCTCGACCATAATACAAGGTTGGTAAATCATATTCTCTCCCCAACCTAGATGATATACAAGTCCAACTTATACCTTCCCTCTGGGTCCACAAACTCATCCCAAGAAGGAATAAAGTTTGATACGGACAGATATTTCAAAAATCAAGACGAATGGAAACAAGTGGAAAAAGTTTAAAAAGCTTTCGAATAAGATTCCCAGGGGTCATCTCTGGAATCTACCAAGAGTTCCTAATACGTGACTGAGTACCAAATTCCTAAAATATTCTATGACTCAACCTTAATCCTAGGGCAGGCTCGCAGTAGTACAGATAAGCTCAAGTACTACCACGACTTTGCATTAATAGCAAAGACTGACCTGCATGGGCCACCACTAAAAACATGTCACGACCCGCATCCGGATATACGGGTACGAATACGTGGGCCACGTCCAGCCTACGCCGCAGTATCGGCGGTAGAGCGCCGTCAAGTATACTATACTAACTACAACATCTAAAGATCCATAACTAGAAATGTACTCATGTCACATCACGAAAACTAAGGAAGATAAGACAAGAAATAATAACAATATCACTAGAACAACTGGAATCTACAATGATCATAAGACAAAAAAATGAAGAAGGAACAACAAGACTAACTAAGGATAACTACCAGGCAACTCACATAAAAGAATAGTGAGATCCACCTCAGTTAGCAACATCATGAAGTCCAAATACTGAGGGCACAACTACTCCTAAAATTTTGTCAACATATCCAGTCAGGATGGAACGGGCACAAATCTCAAATAACAGTTCTAATTAGACGATATTAAAAATGTAGCAATAAATAGAGAGAATATACAAAAAATCATGAAATGTACATGTGAGTATCATGGCAAGGTAAGCTATAAATCTAGAGCTAGAACAAGGCAAGTAAAACTGATCATGGCATGTACAAGAATCAAGAATCATTTATCTAAGTGTGTGAGTACTAGTTTCAACATGTGGCCGGCTTGGGTCTGTACAAGGTCTAATGATCCGGCCAATCATACGTGGAGTGTAGGATTGGCTATCAAACAAGGTCTACAAGAATAAACAAGGTGGATAATGACCACACATCTACACTAATACTCTCCATTCCCGACTAGTATAGTGGATCCAACCATGACACATCATGACGCGCGATTCTCTGAGAGGGTAGCTGGCCTTCGCAGGAATCGTGTCTATACAATGCACAAGGAACAAGAAAGACTTGCACAAGATATACCAAGGAAAGTGAGGAATAACATCTCATGACGGGATCCAAAGAAATACCAATCCGTGTGAACAATATGTCAAGAGAACAAGGATATCTACACTAAATACAAGAAACATAGACGATATCATAAAACAGAAATATTATCAGAGAATGTACTCGCCTGTGATCTGATGGAATATGTCAACTGGTCCAAGAAGAGTGCCTCGAGGACCTATAGGTGAAATACTATATTAATATAAGGGTTTGGAAGTAAAATCAAGTCATACTAAGTCAAACTGGGTTAAGGCAAGTCAAAGCAAGTCAACTAGATCAATCTAAGTCAATGGTAGACTTACAGTTGACTTTGGTCAACTGGTCAACTCTGGTCAACACTAGGTCAACTCTAGGTCAAACTTGACTAACGTTGACTAACAGTTAACTTTGGGTCAACTGGTCAACTCTGGTCCAGTTCTAGTCAATTTTAGGCTACGGTTGACTTTCGGTTGACTTTGGTCAAAATAGTCAACTGTGGTCAACCAGGGTCAAAACTAGTCTCTATAAACATCTACAGAGTCAACACGTTCAATTTCAGTGGTTGTGAAATCACTGGAATCGATGGATCTCAAAATACCACAAAAGGAGAAATATTATAATAATAGGGTAAAAACTTACAGATGTTGTCGGATGATAAAATAAATATCACCAACGTGTCCAGAATGGTCAAATTAGCTAGGATAGCCTACCCAAAAGTCCAATTTGGACACAGGAGCAAAACGGTAATTTCGGGCCAAAATGATGTACGCCGTTGGACACACTTTGCACCGAAAAATGTGCCGAAATAAAAGTGCACAAAACCTAACAAATTATATGTCCACGAATCCAGAATGACAATACAAATCCAACGGTATATCCAGAATTGGATTCCGTTGACCCGATCTCAAATTGGTCCGTTGACCAGGACATTGAAATTCGATTTGCACGAAAAAGCGTGTCGGGGCCAATGTCCTCAAAACTCTGCAAATTATATGTCAACGAGTCCAGAATGACGATACGAACTCAACGGTATATCCAGAATTGGATTCCGATGAGCCGAACTCAAAATGACCCGTTGATCCGGATATTGGTATCCGACTTGCACCGAAATGTGTGTCGGAACCAATATCCACTAAAATATAGCAAATTATATGTCAACGAGTCCAGAATGACAATACGGACTCAACGGTATATCCGAAATAGGATTCCGATGAGCCGGCGTCAAAAAGTCCCGTTGACCCGGACTGTAGGACCCACTTTACACCGAAATACGTGCCAGGGCCCACGTCCTCCAAATCTAACAAACTTTACATGAAAACATGCCAGAACGACGCCACGAGTCTATTGGTGGTGTCAGAAATTGAATCCGAAGTCCCGGGTTCAAAAATAGAATTTTACAAGTGCAACACTAAGAATTCGAACGACCAATTTGGCGTCGAATTCGACCGACCTAACAATCTCAAACTGAAATGAAATATAAAGGGGGCAGGAAGAGGGTTATACCAGCTGTGTACCGAAACTGGTAGCACACAAAATGGAGCGGCGACGACGAAGATACGAACCCGCAAAGTTGGCATCACAAAACTGTCCAAAAATAGTACAAATTAAAACGTCAACTTGGCGGCCAGATTTGATCTATCAAACGACGAAATTAACGGATAATATTTGAGAGGGATGAAGGGGTATATACCGAGATTGAGACGGAGCGAAGAAATCGCCGATTTATAGGTTGGATTGTCCAAAAAATTCGTACGAAGTCGATGCCCCGAGACGCGAATTATGAAATTCGTCCGCGCGCGCGTCGACAGGATTCCGTGCAAAACGCACGAATTGCCTATTTAACGCGCCGGGGAGGACGACGGTGGCCATGGGCCTGCCTGGGGTGTGCGCCCGGCCGAGGGGGGTCTCGCCTGAGGTCGTCGCAGGCGGGGGTCGCCACGCGCGGTGGTGGCTGCTGCCACTCGCACGGCTGCTGCTGCTGTGGGCAGCTGCTGCAGCAGCCCTGCAATAGCGCGTGGCACACGGAGCAGCAGGGAAGGCTCTCCGGCCACCTGGTGGCGCACGACAGCGGTTGGTGGAGGAAATGAGGAAGAATGGTGGAGGTGGCGGAGTGGTGACGATGACGTTCATGGAGGTGGTGGTGGTTGCTATGGTGGAAGTGGTGGTCATGGTGATGGTGATGAATGATGAAGAGTGGTGGTGGTGTTAATGTGTAATGAAGAAGAAGTGATGAAGAAGAAGGAGAAGATGGGGTGAGCATGGTTCGGCTGAAGCATGTGGGGGAGGAAATGTGTTGATGGTGATGGGTGAGGGTGAGAAAGAAGTGAGAGAAAGATATTATGGTGGTAAGTGTAAGGAGGAGGTGAGAATAAGAGAGTAATGAGAGAGAGATAATAGAGAGATAGGGGTTTTACTTCATGAAGAAAAAAAGAGAGAGGGGGGTCGGCTGAGTGTGGGGGGTTCTCTTTGTGTGGGAAGTGAGAGAGTAGGAGAGAGAGAGTTACATTATACATATATATATATATATATATATATATATATATATATATATATATATATATATATATATATATATATATATAAGAGAGGTAGAGATATTTTTATATAAAATAAATGTATTTTCAAATAGGGAAAAATACAGACACATCAGTGGGACGTATGGGCAGTCATGGTAGGGTCCATGCCAAACTGGGTCGGACGTTGGTCCAAGTTTGGACAAAGTCGAAGACAAGATTTAATTAATTTATAAATTAAACCAATTAAAATTACGGATGGAATGGGAGCACAGGGGAGATCAAATCGGTGGCATGTAAGTGGCGCGTGCATAGTAGGCTCAAAACAGGCCAGGGCCATATATTAGGTCGACTGGATTGGATCGATGTCGGGTCCTGAAATTAAATGGAAAATTAAATCAGGTTTTACGGTAGATAATTAATTGGTCTAAATTGACCCGAACTTGCGTGAAGCATAAAGAGTACAAGGGAACAAGTTCGAGTGGGACACGAAATATCACTGTGAAGATAATCTCGTCTACTACAAACTTCAAGAAGAAAGTTTCCAGAGACTGGCATCCCTGATGCTCTAGAATTTCAAGTCACGGTAAAGAGCATTTAATGATAAAATTTAATTTAAATAGAATGAATTATCGAGAATAAATCATTTAGGAAATTCGAAAATAAATCCCGAAAATTCAGGGGGCTTACAGAGCGTATTGTAATATGTGATGGCTTCATCCTGTAGCTCACAATCAGCAGTGATTACCCTTCCAGTAGCGTCCATGAGCGGTCCAAAGTTCTTGCGGTGGCTGCATGATCGAACCATGGCATGAAAGAACTTAGATCCGCGGTCCCCGTCTTTAAGCCAATTGTATTTGGCCCTTTGTTGCAGCTGAACTTCCTCGAGGAGCCGGAGTTGTCGAACTTCCTCTTACAACTGGATCTCTTCTTCAATCAAGTCGGTATTATTCGGGTCCAACTGGACCCTTCTCTGCACGTCCTGAAGGACATTGGCCTTGACGTGCAGGTCTTTCGCGGACGAGAACGGTTCCAATGCTTCAGAGATTTTTTGACGTGCTTCAGCCACTGTATTAGTCTGAACTGGGGATTGCCTTCTATAACGGGTGAAAGGCCGCTCGTTATCGCCTCCTGGTAGCCCCCAATGAGCTGCTAGGCATTGTTAAATTGAAACAGCCGTCAACGGGGAGTAGCTACAGGGACCAAGCGGATCAAAATTGGTGAATGATCGCTAGTGCCGCTGGGCAACGCCTCCGCCTTGCTTACTGGGGACAACTCCATTCATTTGTTGTTGCAGAGAGCTCTGTTAAGAAGGCAGACGACACGGTTGAGGGATGAGCAATTACTCCAGGTCCATCCTAGGCCAGTTCTATCCAAACAGGAGAGTCCAGAAGCAAGGAGGCAATCACGAAAATCAGCTAGTATAAAGTCCGAGACCGGTCGGCCACCCCTTTTCTCCTATTCAGCCATCATAGCGTTGAAGTCCCCACTTAGCAGCAGTGGGACCAGTCCGTCGTTCTGGCTAGCTACCTGTATAATATCCTTCCATAGTTGGAAGCGCTGTCTACGGTCATTATGACCATACACAACTCCAAATTGCATATGGAATCCTCCTTTGTTAGTGAAATCCATGAGGATTAATTGTTCGGTAATAAGACGTACCTGGCCAGACCATGTTCGCATATTCCACATGTGCCAGATGCGGGACGAATCTCATAACTCCCTATTGTGGAGAGACGACCAATAAGGTTGGGTCCTTTTCTTTATCTTCTCAACAACTTTAATTTTATTCTCCAGTATGGCTACTATCGAGCACTTGTGAGCGCTTATCAAGTTCTGAACCTCCCTCCACCTGCCGATCGAGTTCACGCCCCGAACGTTCCAGGTAATGAGAGACATTAATTCTGAGTGGGTTTGTCCTTGTGGTCCTTCATGCGCTCTATCAGATGGCTTGGAGACGCATTCACCTCAACGATGTTACTTTGCACAACCGCTTCACCTGTTTCTGTAGCTTGATTAAGAGAGGCTTCTCTCACTAACAGCATCCACCTCGGATTCTTCCTTGTCAACTCTTGATCTTCTTCCCTTCTGTCGTTCCGACTAGGAACCAGCCTGTCTCTAGCGGTAGCCTCTCCGTGAATGGACGCTCGCTTAGCAGCTCTAGTAGTTACTCCACCATCCAAGTCCGGTCGAGCAAGTCCCATTGGTACCCTCATGCTGTTTTCCTCTACCAGCACCATAGCAAGAGTGCTGCTTTCAACCGTATGGACAGGGAGGTCTATCCCGTGTCTCTTGCCGAGCACAGATGCTCTGTGTCCTTTCACTCCTCCATCATCCACATCTCCAACCGTAGTGTTTAGCTCCATTGCTATTGGGTCCTCCCCTTCCTCTTGATTTAAGACCATAAGATTAGGGGACGGCTGTTGATGACCACAATGTTGGTCTAAGGGTGCTTGCTGCTCATGTTGGGCTTCGCCCTTCTCCTCCTCCACTTGAGGGTCCCTACATTGTACCTTGGTATGTCCGAAGCACTTACACAGAGAGCACGACGGGGGTACCCACTCGTACTCCACATCCTGGGAGAGCCATTCTCCGTTTGGAAGAACAAGATCAATTTTCCTAGGGAGGACGTCAGACGTCGAGATTTCGACGAAGATTCTGGCATATGATAAATGCTGCCTTCTTTCTGTCGGGATGTCAGTACGTATAGGGACCCCAACCATGCTAGCCAGTTTCATAATGTAAGGCACGCTCCATAGCTGAGGCGAAAGCCATGGCAATCTGATCCATATTGGAACCTTCGTTAATCTGTCTTTCTCAAAGTTCAACTCAGGGTACCACCTTTTCAGGACCATCAGTCTGCCATCGAAAGTCCACGGGCCGCCTTCGAGAATGTGTTCCAAGTCTTCAAGTAGAGAAAATTTGATAAAATAGAACCCATTCTCGCATAAAAAAATCTCCATATCTTCCTTAGGCTTCCAAACTCTATTCGTATACGCTCGAATTTGACCATAGAACGGCCTATTGTCCATCACGTATAGCACCAAGGTGTTCCTCCAATATTCAGTCATTTCCTGGATATCATCTGCAGTAATTTCTACCACCCTCACTCCGTTAATGACGCTCGGCTCTACGTATTGCAGATCCACTTCCTCTTGAACCGGCACCGGCCTGCAAATCTCCGCCCAGGAAAATGGTTTCGCCCATGCTCCAGTTGATGTGGCACTCCTATCCCGTAGCGGTGGCCCCCTGGGCGTTTGCCTCATTTCCTGGTCGACTTCCTTTCCCTTCCCTATGTCGGTATTCATCCCGCATGTCTCTCGTCGTCAACCCGAGAGAGGAACCTCTCTTCTAGAGGTCATCACCGGACGTGCTTGGCCGGTAGTCCTCGTATCAACCATCGTCGATCGACAGTTACCCCACCCCTGATTTCGAACTTCTCTGTCACGCCACGGAGGAGCCTTTGGCCTCCACCGTCTCTCTACTGTTGTCCATCCACCCGCTGACTCAATTTTCTGTACGTCCTCCTCTTCGTCCTTGTCCTTCCCTTCCTCGTCGGACGCCGTCGACTTGAATCCCAGTTGGGAGCCCTCTCCTGCGTGCTCTCCGACGGAAGGGGCCCCGAGCGGAGCAAACCATAGCCGCCTAGACATGTTTCTATCACAGGTTCTCACCTCTACTGGGGCTCGAACTCTGACCACTTGGGACGCATGCATCTTTCTTAGCCACTAGGCAAGAGGTCATTTGCTATATATATATATATATATATTTTTTTTTAAGAAACCGTTACCTTTATTGATAAAGAGGGTAATGAGTACATCCGACCTCATGGTAACAAGTACAAAGAAAGAGACTAAATAAAAACACTACTCTAAAGCCCAATGTGGGAAAGGCGGAAGATGTCTGCAGCCCGAAAGCGACTTCCGAAACTGTCTCTTCACCTCTCGAACCAAGAAGTCCCCTCCAGCACCACGTCCCTCATACCGATGCTTGTTCCTGTTCTTCCAAAGCACCCAAATAATCGCACCCGCCAATGATCTCCGATGGTGACTGTCCGGACCCCGACACCACCTTTGAAGAAAGACCAGAAAGTCACTATGCATCCGTGCCTTGAAAAAACTCCGAAAAGCAGACCAAACCGTCCTAGCAAGATCCCCGTAGAAAAATATATGCTGAAGGTTCTCCCCATGACCAACCTGACAGCAATGACACCTGGAAACCAACTGGAAGCCAATCTTCTGAATGATGTCATCAGTAGGAAGCCGATTATGACAAACCCGCCACATCAGAGTGCTCCACTTCGCCGGAATACATTTGCCCCAAATTTTAGAAAAGAGTGATGATGTAGGGTAAGTAGTCCGACAACAACTCCAAGCCGCAGCCAGCGTGAAAGGACCTTTCCGCTCACCCCAAGCCAGAGAATCAGGAGCCGAAGTACAAGTGAGATTCGCCTCTCTGAGCCGCCCCACTGCCTCAGCTCCAAACTGATCCGAAAACAAAGACAGATCCCATCCAGTAGCTGTCCAAAAGGAACTAATAGCCGGACCACCATTATCAGAATTCCTCGCCCTCGAATCTCTGATCTTTCTTCCCCTATCCGAAAGAACCCGAACAATCACCGTACGTGGGGAAAGAACCACCCTTCTCCCGGCCAATCTAGCCGACCTCCGAAGCTCCCCGTGTCCAAACCGACATCAGGAGACTCCCTCACCTGTGTACGACTCCGCCCCCGAGTCCGTCTCCCCGTACCGCGCCTGGTCCCAGAAGTCACTCCCCCAACCGGTAGAAAAACAACACTATCCAAACGAGGCCCCCCCGAAATCCAAGCCTCACACCTCGCTGAGCTCCCACCACACCCAAGTCTAAGCGAGATAAATGGTTCTGCAAGTTTTCTCCCCCGCAAAATCCGTCGCCAAATATGGGAGCACTTAGAAGTCATAAACGCTTCACATGGATGACGCTTACGAAAATACTTTGATTTAAGAAGCTCCACCCAAAGGCCCTTCCCATGCCTCAACTTCCACCACAACTTCATAGAAAAGGCATCCATAATATCATTCAGACACTTGACCCCGAGGCCTCCTTCGGACTTAGTCCGAGTAACGAACCGCCATGCCAACCAACTCCTCTTAGCCACCCCATCCTTGCTACCCCAGAAGAAAGCCGCAAACATCCTCTCAATCGTCCTGAGAACGGCCCGGGGAGGACAACAAGCAGCCAATGTGTACATAGGGATAGAAGAAAGCACATTCTTAATAAGGACCAACTTACCCCCAGGAGAAAGAATCTTGTTCTGCCAACCCATAAGCTTCGAGCGGATTTTATCCAGCAAATATGTAAACATCCCCGCATTCCTTCTCCCGCAAGATAACGGGCACCCCAAATAAGAGAATGGCAAGGTACCGGTACTAAATCCGAAGAGAGAAGAAATAGTCCGAGCACGATCCACACCCAATGGTGTCGCAGTATAAAATGCAGATTTAGAATAATTGATCTTCTGTCCAGAAACAGCCTCATACCTAAGCAGTACTTGCTGGAGAGCACGTAATCCAGTAATATCCCCCGAAGTAAAGATAAGAACATCATCCGCATAAGCCAAGTGCGAGATACGCGGTCCCCCAATCGGAGTGTGGAATGACGATCTCCTATTGGATTCTTGAAGAAGCTTGAGGTTCCGAGAGAGTACCTCCGCAGCAATAATGAAGAAAGTCAGGGATAAAGTATTCCCCTGCCGGATCCCTCTAGGCGCCGAGAAGAAATCTGTAGGAGCGCCATTGAGCAGAACCGCATACCGTGTATCCGCCAGGAGACGATAAATAAGATCACAGAAGACCTCATTAAAACCAAATCTCCGGAGGACCCTCAGGAGGAAATGCCAGTTGACTCTGTCATAGGCCTTCTGCATGTCCAGCTTAATAGCAACATTGCCACCATGGTTAGGTTCCTTCATCGAAGCCACCATATCCGGGGCAATAATGATGTTGTCCACAATCTCTCTCCCCTGAACAAAAGCACTTTGCTCCGGTAAAATAATTTTGGGGAGGTAAGCCCGCAACCTGCATGCAATTAGTTTGGAAATAATTTTATTACAGAAATTGCAAAGACTAATAGGGCAGAAATCAGAAAGGTTCCTCGGGTGCTCGACTTTAGGGATAAGAAATAAGAAGGTATCCGAAACGGAAACCGGAAGACGTACACCCAAGAAAAACGAACCAACCGCTTCCTCCACATCATCAATAATAATGTCCCGACAAACTGAGAAGAATCTCCAGAAAAGCCATCCGGTCCGACGCCACTAGCCGGGTCCATCCCCCGTACAATCTCCAACAGCTCCGCTCTGTCAGGTCTACGAACAAGATCAGAATTATCCTCCGTAGAAATGATGCTAGGGATGACATCGAGGAAGGCGTCCTCATCAGAAATAGGCTCAGCTCTAAATAGCTTCGAGAAGAATAAAGAAGCCTCCGTCGCAACCTCCTCGGAAGACCCAGTTTCTGATCGATCAGCCCGAATAATCTTCTGAATACCCGCTTTTCTATGCCTGCTCCTGGTGCACTCATGGAAAAAACGAGTATTCTTATCTCCTTCCAGATCCCATTTTAATCTGGCTTTTTGTTTCCAGAAAGACTCCTCAACCTGGACCTTTTGCTTCAATCTGGCAACGGCCTCCATCCAGGAAGCCCTCCCCCTCTCCGAAGGATGAAGCTCATAATCCTGCTCCGCCGCCAAGGCAGCGTCCTCGACCCGACGAACCTCCTGAAAAACATCTCCGAATGTAGCTCTGCTCTATCCAGCTAGCACGTGCCCCGTCGTCCTCAAGCGCATGCCCAACCGCTCAAGCGCATCATAATGCCAACATGAATTCTATGCCCGAGCCACAGTCTGAAGAAAATCCGGATGAAAAGTCCAGAAGTCAAGAAAATGAAAACCCCTGCGCAAAAGGGTGGAAGCTGGCTGGCAGGATATCAAAAGAGGAGAATGATCAGATTCTGCCCGATTCAGATGCTCGCAAGAGACCTGAACACCATCCAACCAACTACCCGTCACGAGTAACCTATCGAGACGGGAACCCTGCCGATCAAGCCCCGTCTGCTCGTTCACCCAAGTATAGATGCTACCTCTGAAACCAGCATCAGATAACCCGGCAGCCAACTGGAAATCTAAGAAGTCCGCAATGGCCCTCGTGTCAGGAGGTCGCCCTCCAAATTTCTCATCCGGAGAAGCAATGATATTGAAATCCCCGCCCACCACCCAGGGCAAAGCAATGTCCCTGGCTTGGACGTCCAGAAGGTGCCTCCACATACTCCTCCTCCCCTGTCGTGTTCCTGCACCATGAACAATCGACAGCCGCACCGGAACTGAAAAGCAACTCAAATAAAGCTGTACCGTGATAGCCTGGTCACAGGAGTCAATACAATTGATCCCAAGACCCGACTTACAAAAAATCCAAATATTGCCCTTATTATTGCAAAAGCTATCATCAAAACCCAACCTCAGATGATAAAAAAGAAGCTTAGAGGATATCACCTTGGGTTCAATAATGGCAAGAACCTGAATCGAGTTGGACCTACACAAGGACCTGAGACGGGATAAAGTAGCTCTGTTCGCCGTCCCCCGAACATTCCATATAAGAAATTTAACCATGGACCCGCTGGGGGTCCCGCCTAACCCGGGAAGCATGTGATCGGAGGAGTCTATCCGACTGAGGTGCCATCGACTTCCTCCGCCTACCAGCCACCTTCTTGAAAGGGACCATCTGCCAGTCTTTCTTCCGTCCCTCGGAGAGTGAGGTGGAGGGTCTACCCTCGGGCAGAGGGGCCATATCAACACCCGGAGCAAGATCATCTCCCCAGCCGGATAGGGGATCGTGACCATCCTCCTCCCACACCACCAAGCTACGATCTTCGGTATCAGAATCAACCGCTATAACCCCCTGTCCCAGCTGGCTATGAATAATAATAGGAAGATCGGATAAATCAATAGAACCAATACCTCGCTCAGGGCCCATCTGTCCAGCCAGGCTAGATCCTGGAGTGCTACGTCCCGTCATCATGGGCCGCCCGTCATCCGACCATAAAGCCATCTGGCCCGCAGATGACTCCCCCACGTGCCAGGATGGCAGAACGGAAATCGTGCGATAATCATCTCTCCCGTGCAATCTGGGCTGCGTGGTCCCCGAGCTAACATCACGCCCCTCGATGCGCCTCCACTCCTGCCGTATCCCCTTCCCTTTCTCATGTCGCGACCGTCTCCTCCGACGTCCCATGCTAGAACCACGGCCCCTCATCATGTCGTCCGCCTCACGGACAACGCCTGGTGAACGGCCGTCGGGGATAGTCGGACTATCAACAACTCCCTCAGAGGGAGGCTCAACTCTAGATCGTCCGCAAACGCTCTCAACGTGACCATGATGGCCACATGAAACACAATAGAGAGGGCTCCGCTCATAAACAACTGGTTGCGAGCGAACACCATCAGGCAGTTGGAAGAACACCTCATGTTGAAGTGGTTTGCTGACGTCTACTTCAACCAAAACCCTGGCTACCCCCGGCCTAGTAAAGGACGCCGTAGCCCGATCAGTGCTGAGCGGAGTGCCGAGAGCAGATGCGATGGAGAGAACCACATTGGTATCAAACATGCAGTGGGGAAGCCCGGGGAAGGCCACCCAGATAGGAACCCGGGGGTCCTCTCTCACCGGCGAAAAATCCACCAACGACCTGAAAATCATCATCGGAACACGTCCAACGAACCAACAGTCCTTAGACCGTAGTCGGAGAAAATCACTCTCGACATGAGGTCGAATCAAAACGTGACGATCATCAATAGCCTTCACGTCAATCAACCCCCTGAAACCCCGCGAATCGAAGGCCTTTCTAATAGCCTCAACCGGAAGTCTTCGTCGAGCAAACTTGCCAATAAGGTCAAGTCCACATGGCGCCGTAAGCGCCTCCATATCTGACTGAGAGAAAACAACGACCTTCCGTCCCTCAGATACAATAGCAGGACGGAAATCCACCCTTGGTGAGGCACCCGTCGATACCGACGCAGAACCACCCACCACCGAAGCGAAAGTCCGTGTCGTGCCACCCGTCCCTCCTCTTGCCACCTTCAATGTGGCCTCCACCTCTGCCGGAGGATTGCCCGGCAGGCCGGAACCCCCCACTGGAACCATACGTGGAACGCCTTCGGTAGGTCGGACACTCCTACCCAGATGGCCGAGAGCCCCCGGCGAAGAAGCTGGGACGGTTACCCCCGCCGAATCCCCGGCTACAAGAACCGGTCGATCTTTCCCCGGGAAATCGTCCCTGCTCCGGCCAAGGAGGCCGGATGCCGCCGCCAACGAAGCAGGGGGAGGGGCGGAAGCCTCCGCCACCAGAACTTCATCGCCGGCCTGTGCAGCCCCCACAGCCGATGGGGCAGAGATTCCAGCCGGTGCCACGCCGGCCGAAGTCGCCAGCACGTCGCCCCCATGGTCGGGGACCCCTGCTAGAAGCCGGCCGGGATGGCCAAGGGCCCCCGCCGGCAATCCATCCGGGGGGCGGAGCCCCCCGCCGAGCCAAGCATCAGAAATCGCAATCGCCTGCTCCACAAAAAGTGCGTGACCTAACGAGCGCTTGATATATATTTTATATATATATATATATATATATATATATATATATATATATATATATATATATATATATATATATATTCCAAATCTTTTGATTTATATCCTAGGTCATCAGATGCTTCTGTTATATTACCATCTACTGAATCTTCAGCATCAAGCATATGTAAAGACATACCTTTAACTTTCTCAATCAAATCTTTGATAGAAATTTCAGGATTCAATTTATAATCCTGAATTTCAACCGGAGGTTGAATCGGAACATTCTTAGTCTGTCTTATTTCAGACTTTGGAACTTGAGGTATTTCAATATTGATTGCCTTTAATCTATCAACCACCTTATCAAGCACAATTTCGAATATATATATATATATATATATATATATATATATATATATATATATATATACGGCGATGATGAGAAACCTTGTGCGGAGCGTGTCGCGCGCCCACGGTTTAGTCAAGTATTTCTTTCATGTATGTTGGTCGATCAGTACCTTCTTCCCTGTCCTAACTGCATTAAATATGGCGATGCCTTGAGCAGCAAACCACATATTCCAAATAGGATTCATGTTTGATTCTACTGTCAAATATATAACATATCCCTAATGGATTCTATTTTAATCTTAATTATAAATAATTAATATTCTAGCAAATTATATCTAATTAAATTATAGCTAGGAAATCTAATTAAAACTAATTAAAATTCTAGTAAATCTTTTTTTTTAGAGATCTTGAAAATCTAATTAGATATAATCAAATCCTACAAATATAACTAGGAGTGTAATAACTTAATCCCGTGCTAGCCATTATATAAGGTGTTGGGAGGATACCAAGAATTTGTGCTCTACCTCCTACTCATGAAACTTATATAAAACACGAAAAGTCCTATGCTTCACAGTAGAACTTTCATATTCTAAAATTATCATTCTCCAGCCATTGTTTATATATACAAGAATTAAGGAGGAGTTGGGCTCCGGAAGTTAGTCACAGCTAGAAAGGTTGTGGGGATGAAATTGACTTCATGATGGCTCTGTTGGACTTAATCCTGTTTTCCTAGTCTTTAGATGGATCCTAATCTTGTGCGTGAGATGTGTGGTACAACACCTTTTTTGAAGCCTTTTGCTCCTGACATTTACATTTATGTTCTTCATGTACAGCCAATATAAAGGCTTCATTGCATTGAATAATAATAAGACAAGCAATAACATTTTTTACTCCACAGCAAGTTTCTGTCTCTCTTTCCTCTCTCTTGTGTGTTTCCCTATTTTAGCACCAACACGTGGTATCAGAGCCATCACGGTCTGCAGCAGTTGATGTCAGGAGATGGCAACGACGGAAAAGGGAAGAACACCGACACATATTCCTCCACATTGCTGCCCATGGCAAGGCTTACAGGCGACGAGAGAGAGATGCGCGTGGTTGAGAGAGTTATCCGTGAGAGTGATGGTTGGATGCAACCTCCACTACTCACACGGACAAACTACTTTGACTGGGCGTTGATAGTAAAGGTGCAGCTGCAGGCGCAAGGCCTGTGGAATGTGGTGAATACCGGCATCGGCAAGCCTCGCGACGATCGGCGCGCACTCGCCGCGATCCTTCGCAGATTGCCACCTGAGCTGGTGCGCACCTTGGCGGTGAAGAAGACGGTAAAGATGGCATGGGATACGCTCAAGACGATGCGCATCGACGTAGAGCGTGTCCGGAAGGCGAAGGCACCGACGCACCGACCGAGTTCGACAACCTGGCGTTCAAGGACGGCGAGGGGATCGAGTCATTCGCCATGCGGTTAGGCGCCATCGTCAATGACCTGGAGGTGTTAGGTGATCCGATCACCGAGCACAAGGCTGTGCTTAAGCTTCTTAGGAGTGTGCCTCGACGGTATAAGCAAATGGCGCTCGCCATCGAGTCATTGGTTGACACAAAAACCATATCGCTCGAAGAACTCTGCGGCCGACTGCTCGTAGTGGAGGAGCGGAACGATCTGGAGGATTCTGGCTCCGTCGGCGGTCGCCTGCTTCTCACCGAAAAGGAGTGGATGGCACGGCAGAAATTACAGGAGCGCAGCGGTGGACCGTCGGGGGCGACAAAAACAAGCCGAAGGCGATGAACACGGACAAGCCCTCAGCTTGCGATGGCAGGGGTGGCTCTGGCGTGAGAAGGAAAGGGGTATACCGCTACTGTGGCATCCCTGGTCACTGGGCGAAGGAATGTCACAAGGCAAAAATGCGACAGCGAGAAGGTGGCGGAAGCGCACATCGCACAAGCTGAGGAGGAGCAGCCGGCACTGTTGCTAGCCGCGACAGACAACGACTTCGACGGGCACACAGTGCATGATGTACCGAGCACGTGGGTGCAACGCGTGTTCCTCAACGAGAAGAAGATTCGGCCAATTGAAGAATCCGATCGGGTCACGATCGATGCGTGGTACCTCGACTTCGGCTCCATTGACTATTGTCGAGACTGTAAGAAGAGCACGAAGATGGTGTTCGATCGCTCAGGCGTAGACATCTTCTGCCTGGAGTGCGGACTGGTTCTGGAGGATCACTCCGTCGGGGAGGCCTCGGAGTGGAATACCTTCACAAACAAGTCCGACGACAACGACCGTGTCCGCGACGACCACCACGATGCTGTATGGTACCTTGATACTAGCGTCATCGATTGCTTCTCTACTCCACCAGAGTTGCAGAGCACAAAAATGGAGATTGAGAAGCCGATGAAGAATCCCAACCTCACCGGAATGCCTGATCCGGAAGCGGAGATGATCACCCTGTCATCGAGAACGCTGATGGCGCCGAATCGGTTCGTGGGAGAGGTGGAGAAAGAGAAAAGTCGGGAGCCTCCAGAGACGAAGCTGCTCTCCTACATCAGCGTCTCCTCCTCCTCGATCGACACCAGCCTCCTTCTCTCAGCGCCAAAGACGAAGCCCTCGCGGTCTAGTCACTGCCTCTTCAAGAGCCCAAAACTCCTCCTCGCCTCCGCCTTCCTCCTCCTACTGGTCGTGGTGGGCGCCGTCGCCACCGTGTACACCACGGAGGAAGAGAGCACCGAAGACCAGCCCAAACCGGTACTCCACACGGGCGCCAAGTCCGTACAGATGCTCTACTCCTCCACCGACTACCAGAAGTCCTGCCAGCAGAGCCTCTCGAAGGCCCTCCCAGACGACAACCTTGAGCCCAAGGACGTGCTCAAGGCTGCCATCTCCGTCGCGGTTGAGGAGATCTCCAGGGGCTTCAACAAGTCCTAGACGACAAGGACCAAGGACGCTCTGGTCATGGACGATCGACGACTGCAGGGAACTGTTCAACGACTCGCAAGACGAGCTCGAGAGCTCGCTAAAGAGCATCGTGGACCACAGGCTCGACCACATCACGAGGCAGTCGTGCGAGCTGCAGAACTGGCGAAGCGCCGTCTTGTCACACCGGAGGACCTGCATCGACGGGTTCCCGGAGGGGGCTGCGAAGGAGAGGCTAGAGAAGACCATGGTCACCCCGAAGGAGCTCAACGTGCTGGCGATCTTGACACAGGGGTCGGACTTTCTGTCGATGCTCAATATTCAGGGGATCAAACGGAGACTCCTGGAGGACGACGAGAGCCCCATCGGCTCCGATAGGTTCCCGTCGTGGCTCTCAACGGCGAAGAGGAAGCTCCTCACCGTAAGCCTGCTGGAGTTTGCCCCCTCCATCACGGTCGCCCAGCAGGTTTCCCCCCCGGTCACGGTCGCCCAGGATGGCACCAGGAACTTCAGGACCGTCACGGAGGCGGTCGAGGCTGTGCCGCTGAAGAATAAGAAGTTGTTCGTGATCTACATCAAGGCGGAAACCTACAGAGGGCATATACTCATCGAGAAGAAGAAGCCCAACAACATGTTCCTCGGAGACGGCCCGGACAAGACCATCATCACCTACGACTCCAACTACGGCATCAACGACACCAAGACCTGGAAGATTGCGACCGTGGGCGTCCAGGGGCACAACTTCATGGCGAGGGGCATCGGGTTCGCGAACTCGATCGGGCCCGAGGGGCACCAGGCCGTGGCGCTCCGGATCAACTCGGACTTCGTGGTAGTGTACAACTGCATATGGACGGGTACCAGGACACCATGTATGTCCAGAACTACAAGCAGTTCTACCGCGAATGCACCATCTCCGACACCATCGACTTCATCTTCGGGGACGGCCGGGTCATCTTCCAGAACTGCCGGATCATCGTGCGCCAGCCGGAGCCCACGCAGCAGAATATGGTGACCACCCAGGGCCACATAGACCGCCACCTGGCCACATGGCGGGTCAATCTCAAATGGATCTACCACAAGACGCGGCGGCGTCGTCTAGCACAAGACGCGGCTCATGACAAAAGACTATGTGTAACAGGATTAGGGGGATGATTTGTTGGACTTAATCCTGTTTTCCTAGTCTCTAGGTGGATCCTAACCTTGTACGTGAGATGTGTGGTACATCACCTTTTTAGGAGCCTTTTGCTCCTGACATTTACGTTTCTGTTCTTCATGTACAGCCTATATAAAGGCTTCATTACATTGAATAATAATAAGACAAACAATAACATTTTTTACTCCACAGCAAGTTTCTGTCTCTCTTCCCTCTCTCTTGTGTGTTTCCCTATTTTAGCACCAACAGGATCAAGGGGGAGTCTTTCTGGGCTGAATGGATAGGTAAAAGATACCTACGAGGGGTGAACTTGTGGGAATACTAAACAAACAACAATGAATCGGTGACATTTAAGCACATTCTCCATCATAGGAGATATGTTCATCCGCTCATTTCTAGAGTCTAACGTAATGGCGAGGGCACGGACTTACGGTTGGATCCAGCACAAAAGCTTGTTACAGACTATTGGGTCCCATATAGTGATGCTGCTCATAGGAGGGAGGGAGGGAGTTGGCTGATTGTGGGAGAAAAGTGGTGATCGGATCTGCACTCACAGGCGAGAGCAGTTGCATCACTGATCAGTACGTGTAGGACCGACCACACAGTAAGCGGTGTTAAGTGGATATGGGCGGTACAACGATTGATGACTTTGAGTACAAAGTAGCATATCAACAGGTATCGGAAACACAATAGGAAATGGCACGTGCGGACAATATATGGATGAGAGGGATTCCTAGAAAGATGTCGTTGTGTTTATACAAACTAATGCTTGGGAGGCTTCTAATAATGGGTAGGTTGCGTAGATTTGGAGTACCGGTTAATGATCGAGCTTGTATAATTGTCGATAGGGCCAAAAGTCTATCTCATATTTGTTCTCCCGGTGTCCGACGACTGGCTACATTTATAGCTCCCAGCGGAGGCACTGAGGCTGCAGATGGGAGGAGTACATGATTTGGATGGTGTGACACGGGCTATTAGGGTTGCGAGAGGAAGACAATATGCCGATTTCATGAAGCTTGTGGCAGACTAGCATCAGCAGTATGGCAAATTTGAAAAAAAAAGGAATAATTGTGTACTCGAAGGATATGTATAGTGAATATTGGTGTCCTCCATAATATTGAATTTGATGTTAGGGGGATGGGGATGACGGGTGTAATCCATATATATATATATATATATATATATATATATATATATATATATATATATATATATATTGGAAGCAGGTAATTTTATTGATTAAAACATTTATGCAACATACCTCATCCTGCCAACCCTTCTAGGCTTATCCCTCCTACATCATATTCTCTATTGTGTACTATCCCAATGATCACCGTGCTTGTGCCTAGAAACACTATGTTGTTTCGTTCTTTCCATATGTGCCAGACTGCAAATGCGAGCCTTGCACAAACTTCTCGATACCATGTAGCCCTTCGTCCTTTGTAATCCCGGATAGCTTGGATTGCTTCGTCAATACCTTCTCCTGTTCCAATAGTCAATCCTATCCTTGTCAATTGCGAATGCCAAATGTCTCTGGACACCGGGCATATGAAGTATATATGAGCAATGGATTCTAGGTCTCACTGCAACAGTGGATATGTGTAGTCAGCTAGATACACTCCAAATCGTTGAAGTCTATCCTTAGTCAGTAATCTCTCGAGCACAAGTTTATAAAAGCATAGCTGCATCTTTCGAGGGATCCCTGCCATCCATACGATGTCGCCGTTTGTTATCTTGTCGTGACGCTGTCTGATTTTGTCATAGATTTTTTTTGAACTCGAACCCAACATCCATTGTATCCGCCCGTACCCATATATCCCGTCCAAGAATGCTATCGATCTTGCATAGTTTGATGTCCGCGCGATATATATATATATATATATATATATATATATATATATATATATATATATATATATATATATATATATATAAAATGGCTGCTGATCAAATGATCAAAATTCTCGCCCGGGAGACCCGCCGAAGCCCCTCCTGCATCGGATCGAACGAGACCCGCTCGATTCCAGGGTGGGGGGGAGAGACTTTGGTAGGGCTCCCAATCTGCTTATATATATATATATATATATATATATATATATATATATATATATATATATATATATATATTCCAACATGTGCAGGCTCAGTTAAATCATGTGTCTCCCCGCACACGATTTTTAGGCTGTCGTCATATCATTTTGGACTCTTCGTGCGGATCTTCTCCGCACTGGCTTTGTCATCATTGCCCCACACGCACACATCGCGCACTCTGTGCGCTCCAGAGGTCCACAAGATGGTGATGACGTCTTTTAACGCCGGCAACTCAACTCCTCACTTCGCCCACCACGTCGAAGGCACCTCCGACGTCTTTACGATGCCTATGACAGCCAATGCCGTCTAGCCACCCGTTCTATGCACACAACGTTCTTACGAAATCTTTTCGACGTCCTTACGGCACCGCATGACGGGCCGCGTGGTCGGTCGTCGTTTATACCCGTGGTAGAATGTGTCGGTCCTCGACCATCCGTGTGGCGCCCTAGCCGTTGAGTTTTCATGCACAGGTGCCCCATTCTGTCCTACGCCAGCTCAGATCGTGACCATTTTTCGTCAATCCTACGACATTATGCATGCCCCGCATCGCACAGGCTAGGCTAATATATATATATAAATAAATAAATATACATATATATATATATATATATATATATATATATATATATATATTTTAAATATATATATATATATATATATATATATATATATATATATATATATATATGAGAAAATGACCATTCCATATATATCAAATAAAAAGGCACAAAATACTACATGCCTGTACAGGTAAGCTCCTGACAAAAATAAAATGGGTGGGGGAATAAAATGGAAACACCCGCTCCGAGGCCAGACGCCTCAAACTAACGAGCCCCAATAAATCTAAATGCCAAATATCACAATGAATACCAGAATTCGGTCTCAACGTGCTTGCACTTCCTAGTGCCCTTGTGAATCTGTCTTTTGACCTCGGTAATCAATTGTGCAATGTTGTACCGATACCCTTCAAACCCGTGTTTGTTGCAATTTTTTCAAATAACCCAAGTGTTGGCTGCGACGATAATCTGGTGGTTGTGAGAAGCATTGCACCAAATGGATAGAAGGTCGGCGAAGTATCCGCTCTCCGAGTTCAAAAGGCAAGAAGTCTTGAACCAATGCCACACCTCGGCCGCGAGGTCACCCAATAAGAGGATGTGATCAGCAGTTTCAGGCTAGCGCTCCATGCAACAATGGCAAGTCGACGCTAAGCTGAAATTGATGGTGGCGATGGCATCGTCTGTGGGAAGTTTATGATGGTACGCTCTCCAAATCAAAATAGCCTACTTCTTAGGGATGCAAGACTGTCAGTATAGAGCGATAATTGGGGATGTCGGACTGGGCACACAGACCGTACGTCATGTCGACGCAAGGGAGAAGCTCATGTTGGCAGTCAGAGTCCACCAAAGGGAGTCGAGGTTCGTCCCGATCACCACGCCATATGTAGCTAAAGCTGCGGTAGCCTCCGCACCGAGCCACGCCCGCGTCCGCCTAGTTCCAAGCCCTATCATTGTCGTACAGGTCCCAGATAGAGCTGTTCATGGAGACTTTCGGAGATGGGAGAATAAGGTCATCCCCCGACCACCTCTCAAATAGGAGGGAGGATTCGCCTGATCCAGACGAAAACGAATCAGAAGTTCAATAAGCCACTGGCTGGTGAGGATGCGACCCCAAGAAGCAGAAGATTTGCTATTGTGAGTGGCGACCGATGGATGTGAATGCTTGAAATACTTGGCTTTCATGAAGCGAGCCAGATGGTGTAATTCTCTCTTAATTTCTACCACATCTTCATCGAGCAGGCGTCGATGATGTGTGCCAACCTGCAGAACCCCAGGTCCCCTCAGCTATGGGTTGTTCCATTGAATCCCAGCTAGCCTAACGTCGCTTATCCTTACCGCTGCAATAGCCCCAAAAGAAGTTGGCAAAAAGATTTTCTAGGTTATAGAGGATCTTCTTAGGGGGTAGAAGACGGCCAAGGTGCAAATCGGAATGGAGGAGAGCACGTGCATGATGAGAATTTCCTTTCTCCCAAGAGAGAGGGTAGCATTGTGCCATCCCTCGACCTTCCTCCGAATCTTACCTGGAAGATCGATGAAAATCCCCAAATTGGACCTGTCGTACACCAACGGGCACCCTCAGTAGGTGAGAGGACGACTCAAAATAGAGAAGGGTGTGATATTGGTTAACAGAACTATCCGGTACATATCTGTAACTCCGCTTTTCCGAATTATTAAAATTTTGTATTTTTTCTGGAATCGGTGATTAGTACTATTATTTTAGAATATTTATTTCGATTATTGGATGCATTTAAATTTTTCTCTATTTTATTTATCAGTTTAGCTGTCCATGACTCATGGGTTATATTATGATGAATTAGATATATTTTCCATATTTTTCTTGATTAATTCCTAGTTAATATTTTGAATATTAAATTCTATTATTAATTAATTCTTAAAACATTTTTTATATTTTCTTTGTTCCTGATTTTATTTCTTGTTTCTCCTTAAGCTTAATTACACACATTGGTATGGGCCAACTGACCCATTAATAATGTTTGATTTTCCTACTTAATTAATTCTTTCTGTCAGGTCCATATTATTAGATCCAGCCACTACCTTTTAATCAAACCACTGTTCAGATTGTTCATTCAATTTAGTATGGAAAGAAGCATGTGCAAATGCACAGCTCACTCCTTTCCTTCCCTAACAACTCGACCATGTGGAATTTCGAATTTTCCTAACGGTTTTCCTTCACCAAGTTGGGAGCTGGCATTTTGGCGCCAAAACCATTGCGTGAGATCCAAGCTGGACATCCTATAAATCCTTTCTCTAAGTCAGTTGTGCTCAGGAATTCTGTTGAACCAATCCTCTTCTTCATTCTCCTTTTCCATTCCTTCTCTCTGGACTTGGCTCAACCAGCCATGGCAATGACGAACACGCCGACGAAGAAGAGCAATGCATGGGAGTTCACATTTGGCTCAGCGTAGTCTTTGGGAGCTTCGATCTGTTCTTGCACCAACAGAGCAATCCACTGGGAAGGTGAGGATTCGAGCAAATTCGTTTGGATTTGGTATTCATAAACTTCGAAGAGACTGTTGATTCTCCTCTCTTCTCTTGATTAAGTTATTATCTACTCACATTGGCAAAGAGATCTGGGACTTCAACCGTTTGATCATTTTTTCGAAACTGATTGAACCCTGGTAAAAATGCGATCATTGTTTCAATTCACTTAGGTTGATGATGATTGATCTGGTATTCAGATCTATTCATTCTTTTGATCAGATCTAGAGTGTAGATCTGTGACAATTCGATCAATCAAATCTTTATTTTACAAAGCCAAAGATTCGTGAGTGAATTGTGTCGTGCAAGTGTCTGCTCCTACGGGGTCAGTTACGATCTAGCAACTCAGGTAATTCGACTTCATGTCCTCATGAATACTTTGTGAACCAGTTGTTATCTGTTGATCCTGGAAATTGTTCAATGGTGATATCCTTTATAGTTGAATTCATGTTAAACTGAATCATGAGGAAGGATGCCAATTCTCCTTGGAATTGACAGTTCCTCAATCATGATTGATCCATTGATTGAGTATAGCATTTACTGTTAGGCCATTGTTGTGATATTCAAGTAAAATCCTGGTTGATATTTGGACATGGACTGATATGAGAATCCATACGGGATTGTCCTGATAATTATCATGGACTGATATGAGAATTCATATGGGACTGTTCTGATAATTGTCATGGACTGATATGAGAATTCATATGGGGAGGATACAGGATGAATGTCAGGTTATCCATGTTGATCAATTCCTTGACTGCACCAATCTTTTAATTATGAAGTCATAGGTCTCAAGTCAGTGCAGGGTTAAGAATAATGCAGGGAAGGACTATTAGAATTATTTACTAATGTGTTTTTAGTTTAACTGGAAATCTTGAGTTATGGACAAATAAACTTGTTGACACTGAATTGGGATTTTCTCTTTGAATAGAACGGGTATCAGTGAGTATGAAATTCAGGTATCTGAGAATATGAGTTAAATGGGACTGTCAGTTAAGACAGACAGTTCAGTCCTAGATGAACTGTAGTAGCAGTTATTTTATTTTGTAAGCAGAACTTGCAACAGTGACCAGGTTGATCCTAATTAAGAAACCTGAGATTAGAATATAATTTCATTTACAGTGATTTCGAAATAGTGTTTAAGACTAAATGATCACCTGGGAGTAATGGGAATAGATTTAATGAGATTATCCTTGAATAGGACACTCACACAGGAAGGTAATACTAAGGCCAGATAGGAGGAAATGCAACCTTTGTGATCCTGGGAATGTTGTGTAAACTAACAACTTCCTCTCAAAGGAATTCCTGATTTGGTTCATAACATATAAGCTAGCCAATACATAGAAGAGGGCAGGTTAGAATGTTTAGGAATTTATGACAATCCTGTTAAGAAATATCTAGGATTTACTAATTATTGCAGATTTCAGATTAGTCTTGATTGGCCAGGATTTAATTCGATCCTGGGATAGCCTGTTTGTGTATTAGTCCAAGTCCTTCCATCATTTCAAATGGCAGTTGTTTACAAATCAGTTCCTATTGGGAACTGACTGTACCAATCCTTTGCAAACTGGTCACCTTGAACCTAAGGTTGTATTGGGTATTTTAGCAGGTAACTAATATTGTGGATAGGACTGTTGTGACTTAATATTGGACTATTTATGTTCTGATTGAGGCATGGGATTGATATGGAAGTCCTACTGGACTACATTGGACTGATTTATATCATGTCCTGGGTAAGTATATATATCCTGGAGATAATACAGGATATGGACTGAGGTCAGATTTGCATATTAGAAATGTATTGGATAGTGTCCTGAGAAGAACTGCTACTTAAGTCTTGAGTTTAGAATGGAAATTCTTTTTGAATAGTTAGCAGTCTCACTAAAATCTGAACCCAAGACCTGGTCTGATTTGGAAGTTCTAGGAACAATCTTGTTGTGTCATTTTAGTTGTGCATAAATACATCAATTAGACTAATGGTTGACAAGCTAGGATGCAGAGTATAGGATTGGTTTGGACTAGTATTACCTATAGGTTTGAGACTTAGTCCAGATAGGGACTGAACAAGCCCTGGTACAGGGCTGATATCAACTGTAGTTTAGAATGGGTATTGAACATGTATCACCTGAACAAGGGTGGATATCAACCACCATACCTAAAACCAATTATGTGCATAGGAGTGACTTTATGGAACACAAGTGTGTAGATAGATAGATAGGTTACCTTTTATTGAAACATTATTATGGTAGTATAAATGGTAATTTATAGTTTATGAATAGATAAGTTTGAAGTTAAAACAAGTTGTTATAGTGACCTTTTAGACTAGAAGTATTTACCTACATTGTAGACTTATAATTATAAATTCATAAACAGGAGGATATCCAGCTTTACCACCCTTTCTCGATCACCCGGAGCAAGGCAAGTACACCGGCTCGAACTCTTTACTCTGTATTTTCTGTCTTGCTTCATGTTCTCATGTTGACATGTTGTACACACAATTTTTCATTGTTCACTGTTCATCGTTCATCATTCTTTGTTCATCGTTCATAGTTCATTGTTCTTACTTGTACATTGGGGTGGAAAAATACTACAGATATGTGACCAATCCTATTTTAGCTAGGCATTGAATAATAGCTTAGGTCTCACACCGTGCACGTGAGACTCTAAGCCGTACCATTGTTCATTGTTCACTGTTCATTGTTCATTATTTACCCAGCCGGTCACATACTCTGATAGTTATTTCAAATGCATGTTACACTGATAGTATAGTTCATTGTTTCTGGATCCGGTACCATAGTTTCATTGTTATTCCTATACCACAGTTTCATATTCCTGTCTTGTACCATAGTTCATATTGTGATTCTTTTCATGCACTTCAGTTTACATTGTTTAGAGCTTCTTATCGGGGTTGTACTTTGCTATTTTCCTGACAGGATCATTGCAGGTTTACTTGGAGATGTTGTATCTTCTTCATGGGCCAGAGCCCGAAGCCAGGATAGTGTTGTACCTCAGGATGGACTTAGAATTTCAGAGTTATAGTTAGGTCTTTTCTTAGATTTATTTTTAGAGGATTTCATCATGTATTGTATTGAGGATTTCAGGATTGTATATTTTTTATTCATGTTATCGAATTTGTCTCCGAATGATATTGTATAATTAACTTGTGGATTGTGGTGATTCTGGTAACATGTATAGCAGCTGTGGTGGTTTATATTTCTTGTATCTTGGAGTTTACCTTAGTATTGGACAGCTTACTTCGTCGTGTCCATCGACGAAGGCTGGGCGTGTCCGACTCGTATCCGATTATTCGGGAGCGGGTCCTGACATGTTTTTAGTGGTGGCCCATGCAGGTCTGTCCTAATGGCACTTAGGCTATAAAGTGCTATTGGGGAACCTGTTAGACTAAAACTCATCACAGCATAGGAAAATTGAGAATTAAGGGTATATCAGGATTATCATGTTTTCAGGTGCGTTGATATTATAAAAATATTGTTTATTAGGTTTTTAAGGTTTGTCATTCAACGAAGTTTTCTTTTGATGCAGAAGGTCACTACGAGGAAGGCCGCAGATCAGCCCGGAGTTACAAGCGGTTCTGGAGTTGCAGGCGGTTCGGAGCAGCCTGTACCAGACGTTCAGGCATATCAGCTTCCGCCAGCACCTCCTATCTTTCCATCGCTGCCTCCGACGATGATGTCTGATGGCGCCCAGGTGATGGCGATGTTTCAGCACTTTCTGGAGGCCCAGAACCACCAGACAGCGCAGTTCAGAGCGACTGTCGTTGACGCACTCAGGACCAGAGAGCCGGCAGCACCAGCACCAGCACCAGTAGCACCCCCAGCACCACGAGCACCGAGACCTGGGATGGCCAAGGGGTACCAGAACCTCTGCCCGATGGCCTTCTGGGGCAACGAGGGGATCATCTATACAGATGAATGGCTAGAGAATGCAAAGAGGACCTTGAGGATGGCGAATATTTCGGATGACACGAAGGTGGAGGTGGCCAGCATGCGACTTTTCGACTTGGCGAGAGCGTGGTACCGGGAGGACCCCCAGTCGACGGAGCCCCATGTGGACATATTTCAAAACTCTGTTCAAGGAGAAGTTCTTTCTAGAGGTGGAGCAGGATGAGCTGAGGATGCAGTTCGAGGTGCTACAGCAGGGGACTATGACAGTAGCGGAGTACACTTCCGAGTTTACTAGGTTCAGTAGGTTCGCGGAGAGCCTAGTCAGAGCACCAGAGGACAGGGCCTGGAGATTCAAAAAGGGTCTGACCAGGGAGCTGCGACATGCAGTAGCTATTAGCTAGGCGACTACCTACTCTAGCATCCTTAAGATCGCCCAGGCAGTTGAGAAGGAGATGGACCCGAGGCCCAAGAGGGATAGGGACATCGGCAGCAGCAGTCATCAGGTACCGGCGAAGAGGGTGCAGATACAGACTCAGACGAGGCCAGTTGAGCAGGCGGTAGTTCAGCACCGTCCAACCAGAGTTCATGCAGATCCGCCTCAGAGACAGTAGTTGGCAGTCACTTGCAGCTATTGTCATCGGCCGGGGCATCATTATGATGAATGTTGCAAGAGGCTGAGGCTTTGTTTGTTCTATGGATCACCTGCTCACCAGGTCAGAGTTTGCCCAGAAGCCGCTGAGGGAAGAGCACGAGGAGCATCGGGACCCCAGCAGGAGGACTTACCTCTTCATGACCAGCAGTCGCAGGGAGAGCAGACAGAGGGGCGAGTCTACCTTATGACAGCTGAGGAATTGGAGACCATCCCGATTTCGGACGAGTACTGACGACTGGAGGCACTGTGATCATTACCTATCTTCTTTGATGTTTTTACATTTCTTTGTTGTTTCTCCATTTCGAGACTTGTATTACAGTCTCCCTATTTTACTGATTGTTTCATAGTACCTATGGCCTACTTGTTGACTGTTGATTGTCTTTTGGTATCCAATAAAAAATTTGTTTCTAAGAACAAATACTACTCTTATCTATCATGATTTAAAATTTTCACCAATTTTCTTGAAACTTCTGGATAAAGTTGAGAAAATATTTGACAACCTACTATGACCTGGATTATGGAGACTGTGAGTCCATTGCAGCTAGCTGTACACTGGCGAGGCAGGAGCTCTAAATCAAAGTAATTACGGGTATTCTCAGGTTCTCAAATATTATTGAAGCTAAGTCCTAAATTTCTCTTATTATCGGAAAAAGTTGATAAAAGTATTGCGGTAATCTAGCATTATCAGGAAAATGGAACCGAAGGTTCACTGCAGCCAGATGCATATTGGCGGGACAGGAACTGTAGGGGAAGTGACCCAGATATGAAAGATCATCGGATGCTATTAAGACCATTATTCCGAGATCATAATTCCTGTGACTATCATTTCATTCCACTTTAAATTGTGCCAAATTCAAATTCTGTACCTGTTTACCTTATCGTGCCATTTTTGAAATTTCGAGGACGAAATTTTTCTAAGGGAGGTAGATTTGTAACTCCGCTTTTCCGAATTATTGAAATTTTGTATTTTTTTTCTGGAATCATAGATTAGTATTATTATTTTAGAATATTTATTTCGATTATTGGATGCATTTAAATTTTTCTCTATTTTATTTATCAGTTTAGCTGTCCATGACTCATGGGTTATATTATGATGAATTAGATATATTTTCCATATTTTTCTTGATTAATTCCTAGTTAATGTTTTGAATATTAAATTCTATTATTAATTAATTCTTAAAATATTTTTTATATTTTCTTTGTTCCTGATTTTATTTCCTGTTTGTCCTTAAGCTTAATTACACACATTGGTATGGGCCAACTGACCCATTAACAATGTTTTATTATCCTACTTAATTAATTCTTTCAGCCAGGCCCGTATTATTAGATCCAGCCACTGCCTTTTAATCAAACCACTATTCAGATTGTTCATTCAATTTAGTGTGGAGAGAAGCATGTGCAAATGCATAGCTCACTCCTTTCCTTCCCTAACAACTCGACCATGTGGAATTTCGAATTTTCCTAACGGTTTTCCCTCACCAAGTTGGAAGCTGGCAATTTGGCGCCAAAACTATTACGTGAGATCCAAGATGGACATCCTATAAATCCTTTCTCTACGTCAGTTGTGCTCAGGAATTCTGTTGAACCAATCCTCTTCTTCATTCTCCTTTTCCATTCCTTCTCTCTGGACTTGGCTCAACCAGCCATGGCAATGACGAACACGCCGACGAGGAGGAGCAATGCCTGGGAGTTCACATTTAGCTCGGCGTAGTCTTTGGGACCTTCGATCTGTTCTTGCACCAACAGAGCAATCCACTGGAAAGGTGAGGATTCGAGCAAATTCGTTTGGATTTGGTATTCATAAACTTCGAAGAGACTGTTGATTCTCCTCCCTTCTTTTGATTAAGTTGTTATCTACTCACATTGGCAAAGAGATCTGGGACTTCAACCGCTTGATCATTTTTCCCAAACTGATTGAACCTGGTAAAAATGCGATCATTGTTTCAATTCACTTAGGTTGATGATGATTGATCTGGTATTCAAATCTATTCATTCTTTTGATCAGATCTAGAGTGTAGATCTGTGACAATTCGATCAATCAAATCTTTATTTTACAAAGCCAAAGATTCGTGAGTGAATTGTGTCGTGCAAGTGTCTGCTCCTACGGGGTCAGTTACGATCTAGCAACTCAGAAAATTCGACTTCCTGTCCTCATGAATACTTTGTGAACCAGTTGTTATCTGTTGATCCTGGAAATTGTTCAATGGTGATATCCTTTATAGTTGAATTCATGTTAAACTGAATCATGAGGAAGGATACCAATTCTCCTTGGAATTGACAGTTCCTCAATCATGATTGATCCATTGATTGAGTATAGCATTTACTGTTAGGCCACTGTTGTGATATTCAAGTAAAATCCTAGTTGATATTTGGACATGGACTGATATGAGAATCCATATGGGACTGTCCTGATAATTATCATGGACTGATATGAGAATTCATACGGGACTGTTCTGATAATTGTCATAGACTGATATGAGAATTCATATGGGGGAGGATACAGGATGAATGTCAGGTTATCCATGTTGATCAATTCCTTGACTGCACCAATCTTTTAATTATGAAGTCATAGGTCTCAAGTCAGTGCAGGGTTAAGAATAATGCAGGGAAGGACTATTAGAATTATTCACTAATGTGTTTTTAGTTTAACTGGAAATCTTGAGTTATGGACAATTAAACTTGTTGACACTGAATTGGGATTTTCTCTTTGAAGAGAACGGGTATCAGTGAGTATGAAATTCAGGCATATGAGAATAGGAGTTAAATGGGACTGTCAGTTAAGACAGACAGTTCAGTCCTAGATGAACTGTAGTAGCAGTTATTTTATTTTGTAAGAAGAACTTGCAACAGTGACCAGGTTGATCCTAATTAAGAAACCTGAGATTAGAATATAATTTCATTTGCAGTGATTTCAAAATAGTGTTTTAGACTGAATGATCACCTAGGAGTAATGGGAATAGATTTAATGAGATTATCCTTGAACATGACACTCACACAGGAAGGTAATACCAAGGCCAGATAGGAGAAAATGCAACCTGTGTATCCTAGGAATGTTGTGTAAACTAACAACTTCCTCTCAAAGGAATTCCTGATTTGGTTCATAACATATAAGCTAGCCAATACAGAGGAGAGGGCAGGTTAGATTGTTTAGGAATTTATGACAATCCTGTTAAGAAATATATAGGATTTACTAATTATTGCAGATTTCAGATTAGTCTTGATTGGCCAGGATTTAATTCGATCTTGGGATAGCCTGTTTGTGTATTAGTCCAAGTCCTTCCATCATTTCAAATGGCAGTTGTTTACAAATCAGTTCCTATTAGGAACTGACTGTACCAATCCTTTGCAAACTGGTCACCTTGAACCTAAGGTTGTATTGGGAATTTTAGCAGGTAACTAATACTGTGGATAGGACTGTTGTGACTTAATATAAGACTGATATCAATATTGGACTATTTATGTTCTGATTGAGGCATGGTATTGATATGGAAATCCTACTGGACTACATTGGACTGATTTATATCATGTCCTGGGTAAGTATATATCCTGGAGATAATACAGGATATGGACTGAGGTCAGATTTGCATATTAGAAATGTGTTGGATAGTGTCCTGAGAAGAACTGCTACTTAAGTCTTGAGTTTAGAAGGGAAATTCTTTTTGAATAGTTAGCAGTCTCACTAAAATCTGAACCCAAGACCTGGTCTGATTTGGAAGTTCTAGGAACAATCTTGTTGTGTCATTTTAGTTGTGTATAAATACATCAATTAGACTAATGGTTGACAAGCTAGGATGCAGAGTATAGGATTGGTTTGGACTAGTATTACCTATAGGTTTGAGACTTAGTCCAGATAGGGACTGAACAAGCCCTGGTACAGGGCTGATATCAACTGTAGTTTAGAATGGGTATTGAACATGTATCACCTGAACAAGGGTGGATATCAACCACCATACCAAAAACCAATTCTGTGCATAGGAGTGACTTTATGGAACACAATTGTGTAGATAGATAGACAGGTTACCTTTTATTAAAACATTATTGTGGTTGTATAAATGGTAATTTATAGTTTATGAATAGATAAGTTTGACGTTAAAACAAGTTGTTATAGTGACCTTTTAGACTAGAAGTATTTACCTACATTGTAGACTTATAAATATAAATTCATAAACAGGAGGAAGGCAAGTCCACCAGCTTTACCACCCTTTCTCGATCACCCGGAGCAAGGCAAGTACACCGGCTCGAACTCTTTACTCTGTATTTTCTGTCTTGCTTCATGTTCTCATGTTGACATGTTGTACACACGATTTTTCATTGTTCACTGTTCATCGTTCATCATTCATTGTTCATCGTTCATAGTTCATTGTTCTTACTTGTACATTGGGGTGGAAAAATACTACAGATATGTGACCAATCCTATTTTAGCTAGGCATTGACTAATAGCTTAGGTCTCATACCGTGCACGTGAGACTCTAAGCTGTACCATTGTTCATTGTTCACTGTTTACTGTTCATTGTTTACCCAGCCGGTCACATACTCTGATAGTTATTTCAAATGCATGTTACACTGATAGTATAGTTCATTGTTTCTGGATCCGGTACCATAGTTTTATTGTTATTCCTGTACCACAGTTTCATATTCCTGTCTTATACCATAGTTCATATTGTGATTCTTTTCATGCACTTCAGTTTACATTGTTTAGAGCGTCTTGTCGGGGTTGTACTTTTCTCTTTTCCTGACAGGATCGTTGCAGGTTTACTTGGGGATGTTGTATCTTCTTCATGGGCCAGAGCCCGAAGCCAGGATAGAGTTGTACCTCAGGATGGACTTAGAATTTCAGAGTTATAGTTAGGTCTTTTCTTAGATTTATTTTTAGAGGATTTCATCATGTATTGTATTGAGGATTTCAGGATTGTATATTTTTTATTCATGTTACCGGATTTGTCTCCGAATGATATTGTATAATTAACTTGTGGATTGTGGTGATTCTGGGAACATGTATAGCAGCTGTGGTGGTTTATATTTTTTGTATCTTGGAGTTTTCCTTAGTATTGTACAGCTTACTTCGTCGTGTCCATCGATGAAGGCTGGGCGTGTCCGACTCGCATCCGATTATTCGGGAGCGGGTCGTGACTATATCCACGGAGTGGCGAGCATTAATGACACTTTTGTTGGGGTTGATGCGCTGATCGAAGCATCAGGTATATCTCTGCAGCATGTTGTTCACCACCTCAACTGACCCGACATTGCCCCAAGATAAGATAAGGATTTCGTCGGCATAGGTGAGATAGGTAATAATCGGACAGCTGCTCGCAGTGTGGTAATGTTGGAAATAGGGGTACAGGCCATTTGGTTGAGATTCCTGTACAGTGCTTCCACGGCAATGATGAAGATGGTGGACAAAAGTGGATCTCCTTGTCTTACACCACGTGTCGATTTAAAAAATCCATCTGTTTGACAGTTGACGACGGTGGAGAACTACGAGTTGCTAATCGATTTCCAGATGATGTCAATCCAGGTCTCTGAAAACCCGAAAGCCCTAAACACCCGGATCATGAATTTTCAATCTAGCCTGTCATATGCCTTCTCCATGTCCAACTCGATGGTAATGTTGCCCCCCTTGCTGAAAATTTCATGCAACTGATCATCTCTTGCACTAACAATATGTTGTCTAAAATATTGCGACCTCGAACGAAATGGCTTTGCTCCTCAAATATAATTTTGGGGAGCAAGCTTGTCATGCGATTAGAAATCATCTTCGAGATAATTTTGTTAGTGAAAGTGCATACTATCAGAGGGCAAAATCTTTGAAAGTATCCGGGTTGTTTTTCTTGGGGATCCGAATCAGGTTGGCACTGGATATCGACTTGGAATACTTCAATCCTTGGAAGAATGCGAGCACCGCCTCATGTATGTCCGTCTTGATGATGTTCCAGCAGGATCTGAAGAAGACACCAGTAAAGCCATCCAGACCCGGAGCGCTATGCTCATTGAGCGACCAGACAGAGTCTTTAACCTCGAATTCGGGAGGCAGAAGTTGCAGCAAGATGTTGTCATCATCCTCGATCAAACAAGTGATGGCCGCCGATAGCGCCTCATCCTTGTGAATGACCTCTTTAGAAAACAACGTGGGGTAAAAGGAGGAAGCAACCAACTGGATCTCTCGTTGTTCTTTAAGAGTGTTGCCGTGCTCGTCAAGAATCTGATGAATAATGAGGTATTGCCTTCGGCCTTTGACGCGCGAGTGGAAGTACTTCGTATTCTTATCGCCCTCGATGTCCCAGGTCAGCGTAGCTTTTTTGCTTCCAAAATTCCTCTTTAATTTTGAGACGGTACTTCAGTAGCGCTCTAGTAAGATTTAGGGACGAATGAGCCAAAGCAGATCTGTCATGAGCGGACAGTATCTCAGTGCGAGTGACGTCGTCTTTCGCAGATGGGACAGCATGGAAGATGTTCCCGAATGCTTCCGTGCTCCAACGAACAAGCAATTTTTGCATAGCTTTCAGTTCGGCGGCTACTCAAGATAAGGGGTCGAGGGCGTCGGGGCCGCTTCAGGCCACCGATATAGTGTCCATGAACTGCGGGTGGTGGATCCAGAAAGCGAGGAAAAGGAAGCAAGAAAGCATTCGACGACATATAGATATAAAATAAAATAAAATAATATATATATATATATATATATATATATATATATATATATATATATATATATATATATATATATATAATTTTATTTATAATTTTATATATATATATATATATATATATATATATATATATATATATATATATATATATATATATATATATATATATATATATATATATATATATATATATATACGTTGGATTGGAATTGAATGGTTGAGATTAAATGGCTTTAAAAGGTGGTGGGATCTACACCTTTTAATCTCAACCACTCGATTCTAATCCAACCTATGAACATAGGATGGCTCCATAGTATAAAACCAACCGACTGGTTTTGGAGCGTTTCTTATAGGTAGTTGTGCCTATTATGTGTTTGTGTATATATGTATATATAGGTAGTTGTGTATATGTGTCTAGAGGGGAGTGTTATATATATATATATATATATATATATATATATATATATATATATATATATATATTTTTTTTTTTTTTTTTTTTTTTTTTTTTTTTTTTTTTTTATATATATATATATATATATATATATATATATATATATATAGTGACCTCTAGCTCAAGTGGTTAGAGTAAGGTATATATATATATATATATATATATATATATATATATATATATATATATATATATATATATATATATATATATATATATATATATATATATAATTTTATTTTAATTTATATATATATATATATATATATATATATATATATATATATATATATATATATATAAATTAAAATAAAATTTTATATATATATATATATATATATATATATATATATATATATATATATATATATATATATATACAAAAAAAATATATATATATACGTTGGATTGGAATTGAATGTCTGAGATTAAATGGCTTTAAAAGGTGGTGGGATCTACACCTTTTAATCTCAACCACTCGATTCCAATCCAACCTATGAACATAAGATGGCTCAATAATACAAAACCAACCGACTGGTTTTGGAGCGTTTCTTTTATATATATATATATATATATATATATATATATATATATATATATATATATATATATATATATATATATATATATATATATAGTGACCTCTAGCTTAAGTGGTTAGAGTAAGGCACATCCTCCCAAGAGGTTGCAAGTTTGAGGAACGGGATATGCGCATTTAATTTCATGTGGAGGAATAAATGTGGTTGCGGGCCGAATGCGGTGATATGTAAGTGCCAGTGCGGGCCTTCGAGTTGAGCCTGATGCGATGAGATACAAGTACGGGTGCGAACCTTCAGACCAAGTTTGTAGGCCTTCGGGCCAGGAGTCTGTAAGACAATTACATTATATATATATATATATTTTTTTTTTTTTTTTTTTGAAGCAATGGGTACTTGTGGCGAACTCGCCTCCACCGAGGCTCGAACTCCCGACCACTTGGGCCGCATGCATCTCTCTTAACCACTAGGCTAGAGGTCATTTGCACATATATATATATATATATATATATATATATATATATATATATATATATATATATATATATATATATATGCAGCACAAGGATATATTGATAATGGCTACATCTAGCGAGTTAGGGTTAGGGGTGGAGACGCATGTCTGGGATCCTGGCGGGCAGCCCCCGAACGATACAAGAGGCAGCCCCCACCTGTCGGAGGGACAATCGGAGGGGGACGGCTGGACGACGGTTCGCCGACGACGGAGTATGAGGGTTTTGGGCGGGGTCTCGCAAAGAAACTGTGGGATGAGAAGGACATCGATTAGTTGGAGAGCACACAAGAGGACCTTTTCACATGACGGGGAAACGGCGAGCAAGGGGATCCTTAAAGGGAATGATTTACCTAACCATAGGGGCACCCGACGGGCATGGGTGCCAACCCTAATCTCCACGTTGGAGGGGGGAAGGCGGACATGCGAGTGAATATATATATATATATATATATATATATATATATATATATATATATATATATATAGTGACCTCTAGCTCAAGTGGTTAGAGTGAGGCACATCCTCCCAAGAGGTTGCAGGTTCGAGGAACGGGATAAGCGCTTTTAATTCCATGTGGAGGAATAAATGTGGGTGCGGGCCGAATGCGGTGATATTTAAGTGCCAGTGCGGGCCTTCGAGTTGAGCCTGATGCGATGAGATACAAGTATGGGTGCGAACCTTCGGACCAAGTTTGTAGGCCTTCGGGCCAGGAGTCTGTAACACAATTACATTATATATATATATATATATATATATATATATATATATATATATATATATATATATATATATATATATATATATATATGCAGCACAAGGATATATTGATAATGGCTACATCTAGCGAATTAGGGTTAGGGGTGGAGACTTATGCCTTGGATCCTGGCGGGCAGCCCCCGAATGATACAAGAGGCGGCCCCCACCTGTCGGAGGGACAAGCGGAGGGGGGGCGGCTGGACGACGGTTCGCCGACGACGGAGTATGAGGGTTTTGGGCGGGTCTCGCAAAGAAACTGTGGGATGAGAAGGACATCGATTAGTTGGAGAGCACACAACAGGACCTTTTCACATGACGGGGAAACGGCGAGCAAGGGGATCCTTAAAGGGAATGATTTACCTAACCATAGGGGCACCCGACGGGCATGGGTGCCAACCCTAATCTCCACGTTGGAGGGGGGAAGGCGGACATGCGAGTGATGAACGAAGGGGTGCACCGCGCCACTTTGGCGGAGTAAGACAAACAGCCTGTGATGGAGATGGTGAACAGCAAATCATGGGCTGACTGTTGTCGATCTTGTGCCAATATGATCAACGGACATATGTAATTTGTCCCTCCAATGAAGTTTGCAACCGAGGTACGGGCAGTATTCACAGAGGAAGATCTTGTTGAGATTGCGGAGTATTGGTGCAACACGGTGGTCCTGTATGTATTAGGTAACATACCATTTTATGGCTAAATCCGTACGTATATGCCAATCGCATATGACGACCGAAGGGGACAATCGAATTTTTCTCTAAAGAGAATGGCTTTTACGATGTTCGCTTCGCGATGAAGGAGGACATGGAAAGGGTTTTACAGGGAGGGCCATGGACCTTCAACGGCCGCTTAATTATAATGAAGGCATGGACTCATGATCACCATTGCAAAAAGGAAGTTCTGCATTCGGTTTCGATTTGGATCCGCTTCTTTGAGTTCCCGATTAACTACTGGAGCATTTGTATGCTAAGAAAATTAGATAGCATGGTGGGAACCCCTAGAAAAGCAGATAAGGCTACTGCATATAGACAAGATTGGTCTACGCTCGCGTGTTTATCAAGATTTTTGTGGATAAGGAGCTGCCTTAGTTCGTAGAATATGAAGTTCCATCAGGTGAGGTGTATAGACAGCACGTGGAGTACGAGTCGGTACCTCCTACGTGTCGCACTTGCCATTGCTTTGGCTACTCATCTAGAGAATGCCAAATGGCAGAGGACGAGCATATCCCTGTGGCGGAAGGGGTGGTCGTTGATGTCGGCAGCGGAGAGACACGAAGTCATTGGGATGGAGATTGAGATAGACATTGGGCTCGTCAAGTTTCCAGTAATAATTTTTTGCCTCACAATATGGAGACCACTATAGGTGTAATGGCCGGCGAGTCTAGTAGCCGCAGCCTAGTATTCCAAGCTACTGGGAGAGGAGTTCCAAAACGTTTCGAGAGGGATCTTTGCGAGGCAGCGGGAAGTGGTTGGATATGTTCGTGGAGGACCAGACATGGGCTTCGGGGTGGTTCGCATAAGGAAGGCGTGGCGAAGCAGCCACTCGGCAACTCAAGTCGGAAGCGTCTCGCCACGTCCATACGGGAGGATGCGGGGTTATCTACTCATGATAGCCTTGGTGGAAGGGAGGCGTTATACATAGACAACCATAGATAGAAAGAGGTCCACCCGGAGCTTGCTGCAATGAGGAGGGAGGAGGTCCACGAGCTGGACGATTGTGTCACGGTAGAGGCTACTGATGTCCCTGGCGACAGAATCGGGAGACATATTGGGGATCCTGATATTAATCCATGGCGTTGATCTCCTGGAATATTCACATAGTATTCTCCATTGGGAGCTGGAGGAAAAGTTGTGATGTGTTACGAAGGAAGCAATGCTCTATTGCTGCACTTCTTGAAACCAAAATTAAGTTAGCCAAAATGTTGACTCGAAGAACCTGTTCGCCGTGGCAGCACATTCAAAACTTACATATCTGCAACATGGCACGCATATGGATCAGATGGGATACGAGTTGCTGGGATGCACAGGAGGTCCATATGTCAGAACAAAGCAGTTCTTTTTACTAATAAAGAAGGCTTAGCCTTCCTATTTGGCGTGGCCTATGGACCTAATGATAGACATCATCGTAAAGCTCTTTGGAAGGATATTGATCGTATCAGCATTCTGGCTAACACTATGTATCGTGTTCCGCTCATTATAATGGGGGATTTCAACGCCCTTTTATTTCAACATGAGAAGGTTGGCGGCAGGTCGATTCCGGAGCTGATTCTCCAAGACTTCCAGCAGTGCCTCCTGACCTCTGGTTTGCAGACTTTCGGAAGAACGGGACACCTGTGGACGTGGCATAACAAGGCCACTCGATAACGTGTTGCTTGCCAGCTGGACCGAGCATTGGTTAATCATACTTGGTTAGATAAATTCCCATTGATACCTTCGGAGAGCCTTCCCGCTGGTACGAGCGACCACAGTCCTATATGCATCTAGCTAGTGGAGCGTTCTATCCATCGTGGTCCGCCATTTAGGTGCAACAAGTGGCCGATGATGGAAGGCTATTTTATGGATGTCAAGCGTGGACTGACTCATCAAGGCGAGGGGAACCCACAGTTTTGACTGATAAGTCGTCTTAAACTGATCAAGGCTGACTTGAAAGCCTGTTCGAAGTCCTCCCCGCCCAAGCAGGTCGACATGGAGGAGAAGAGATTACGGGAAACTCAAGTCCGCTTGCAAGCGGACATACTTAGCACAATTTTGGCAGAAGAAGAGAGGAAACTTGGAGCCTGGTTCACCTGCTTCGTCTCTAAGAATAGATCGAGCTTGCGCCATGGGCCAAATATTCTTGGTTGTAGGAGGGTGACAAAAAATCTAAATTTTTCTACGATATGGTTCAATCTAGACAACATCAGAATCATATCAGGGAGCTGCTTGGTCCAGATGGGAATCTGACTACCACATCATCAGAGATACAGGCTACGACAATCTGGTATTACTCAAAGCTTTTCAATCAATTCGATTATCTAACTGAGTTTCCTGAGCTTGTGTGCAAAAGAAAAGTCACCCAGGCTGGGAATCGGCTTTTCGTGGCTCCGGTGAGTATGGAAGAAGTTGAAGCAATAATTATGAAAGCTGACCCGAACAAAACTACGGGCCCAGGCTGCTTTAGGAGTAAGTTTTATAAACTGCATTGGACGAAGTTGAAGGAGTCGACACTTGAAGTGGTTCCTGATTTCTTCATTAACGGTCGGCTTCTGCGTGAACTCAACCATACTTTCCTTGTTCTTATCCCGAAGGAGGGGGCCTCTTCACTCTCGGACTTCCGTCATATTTCGTGCTGCAATTATTTATACAAGGTCATTACCCATCTGATGTGCAAGCGTATGGAGAGTATCATGCATGAATTGATCTCCCCTAATCAAGCGGCATTTATTAAAGGACGGGATATTGCGGAAAACAGCCTTCTGGCTCACGAATTAGTTAGGGACTTCAACAAAGCTGGCAGCATCAAATCCTGTTCAAAATTGGATTTAAGGAAGGCCTATGACACAATAAATCAAGATTTTGTGTGTCACATAATAATGGAGATGGGCTTCGAGCTGGATTGGGTTGATCGTGTTCGGGAGTGTATTTTGACTCTGACTTTTTCTGTACTCCTGGATGGTCATCCGTATAGGTTTATTAAGAGCAGCAGAGGAATTCGGCAGGGCGACCCCCTTTTCCCGTATTTTTTTATAGTTATGGAATATTTTTCCTGTCTGTTGGACTCTGCAATGATCAGGAAACGTATTACCCCTCTGTACAAACATGTCCAGCCACATGTTCCTCACCTGATATACGCTAACGATCTTTTGGTACTCATGTCTCCTACTTAGAGAGGACTTCAATAGTTTGCAGACATCCTGATGAAGTTGATGGGAAAGAAACGCGGAAACCTTTTCCCAAACCGGAGAGTACCTGCGAGAGGACCGAGCAATACAACGCACGAACCCAAAAAAAATCACACAAAACAATCCACGCAGACACAGAGAATTTTTGACGTGGAAAACCCTTGCGGAAAAAAACAACGGGACGATCGGAGTCCAACCCTGAGAAGCCTCCACTAATGGAATAGAAGAATTACACCCTCTACAAACTCCTCCCGATCCAAATCGGATCCCCACAACACTCAGAAGTAAGAACAATGATTACAAGGCTACGAAGAGCGAGAACGACGAGTAGAGATTACCCGAAACACGATCTCCTTCGAAAACGACCTTCAATCCTCCGTCTTCTCTCCCGAAGTTGTAATGGCACTCTTGCCTCCTTCCTCTCTCTTTCTTGTGTTACGTTGCGATGTGTAATGAATTAGGGTTTGGAAATCCCAACTTAACTCCCCAATCCCGCAACCAACCTGGACCGTTGGATTAGATCCAGTGGTGAAAAGTTATCCTAAAATCCGCTTCAGCCCCCGACGACACAGAGTTCGGCCAGAACTCTGTGTCGGGCAAACAGAACCTACTCGCCAAATTCTGGAACAGCCAGACCGAGTTCGGCCAGAACTCGGCCTGGGACCGAGTTCGGGCCGAACTCGGCAGACCCAGTCCAGAACCTCCCTTAGGAGCAGCAGCAGCAGTAGCAACTCCTAGTTGCCTACTTCCCGAGCTTCTTCGACAACGAACGGCGCTCGTCGCACTCCGGGATCTTCTCCACATAGGTTGGGAACCCCACCCACTCCAACAAATCTCCCCCTTCACAACTATGGGGAGGATGTCGTCATCCCGACGATCTGCCTGCAGTACTCAAACTTTCCCCTTGGTAGAATCTTCGTGAACATATCATCTCCGTTGTCATCTGTATGAACCTTCTCAAGCTCCGCGTCCTTCTTCTCAACCACATCCCGTATCCAATGATACCGAGTCTCGATGTGTTTGGACCGGCTATGAAACGTCTGATTCTTCACAAGGTGGATAGCACTCTGACTGTCGCAAAGCAAAGTATACTGCTCTTGCTTCAGTCCCATTTCCTGTAACAGCTTCTTCATCCACAACAGCTCCTTGCAAGCCTCCGTCGCCGCAATGAACTCTGCCTCTGTCGTCGACAAGGCAACACACTTCTGCAACCGCGACTGCCACGACACCGCTCCTCCCGCAAACATCATCACGTAGCCCGAAGTCGATCGCCTCGTGTCTACATCTCCAGCCATATCAGCGTCGGTATACCCAACCAGCTTTGGCTCGTCACCACCAAAGGAAAGTCTCCAACCAGCAGTGCCCTGAAGATATCGTAGAATCCACTTGACCGCACTCCAATATACCCTTCCAGGATTTGAAAGATACCTGCTAACCGTACCAACTGCACGGCCAATATCTGGCCTCGTACACACCATAGCAGACATAAGGCTTCCCACAGCTGAGGCGTATGGAACCCGCTACATATCTTCCTTTTCGTCCTCGGTAGATGGACACTGCTTCTCAGTGAGCTTAAAGTGAGCCGCAAGAGGGGAACTCACTTTCTTCGAACCGTCCATCCCGAAACGCTGAAGTACCCGGTGAATGTACTTCGTTTGGGACAAGTGTAGCAGCTTGGACTCTCTCTTTCGGCTGATCTCCATCCCAAGAATAGTCTTCGTTGTGCCCAAATCCTTCATAGAGAAGGCCGCGCCCAGCTGGCGCTTCAACTCCGCTATCCTAGTGGCATTCCGACCCACTAATAGCATGTCATCTACATAGAGGAACAAAATAATGAAATCATCCTCGGCAAAATATCTCACAAATATACAGTGGTCCGACGTCGTCCGTCCATAACCATGACCTCCCATAAACGACTCGAACTTCCTGTACCACTGCCTCGGAGCCTGCTTCAGACCATACAAGCTTTTCCTCAACCGACAGACCAAATGTTGTAGCGCCCCGCTTTCGATAGGCGATGGAACTTCATAATATGCTAGCGCCGAGTCAGATCGGCCGAAAACTTAGATGGCCATCTGACTCGATCGCTAAGCTTGGTAAACGTTAACACTTTGCGGCATCGATTCAAATCGATTTGGACAGAAGTTACGAGAATCGATCCAACTAATGGAACGACTTCTGCTGGAATAAGTCCTAGATGCAGCGGGCTGCGTCTCGGCGAGTGAGCTCTCTATAAGAGTCCCTTCGACGGGATCGGACCGCTGTATGGTTTGCTTGGAGCTTTGCCGCTGGGCTTGATTGAAGTGCTTTCGCGTCGTTTTCATGGATGCAATTACAAATTTTGATACAAGGGAAAAAGAAGGAAATCTAACAAAGTGTTGGTGCCATTGCAGGAGCTCGCGTAACTAAGGATTGACGTTGCGTAGCACTTGGACGATCGGCACGAAGCAAAGTAATCGGTGGGTGATTCGGCCCCTTCTTTTCTACTCTGTCCCGCAAACTTATTCCTTGCTTCGAATTCATTCAAATCGAACGATGCCAAGTTAATTGCATGCCAATCCACTAAGTCCAAGAACTCGGGAAAACGTATCGATTTAGAGAAATTTACTCTGAAAATACAAGTCTATCACATAAACCAGAAAGTTTAAGGTTCTAGTAAAAAGATAGACTATTTTACGTGCTACAAAATATTATGAAACGTCGATCGTGGGTTATGATGCCTCGGACAATTTGGTGCCTACGGGATGCTAAATCGGAGTACGACTTGGGGAAAATGAAACGTTGCATGAGTTGGGGGAAATGATAATGTCGTTCAATACTGTCCGTGCTATACAAAACTGGTTGCATATATAAACTGTTCTCGCATTGGCATGGTCATGGACAGCTTGTGCACAAATTGATATTTTCCTCAAAACGATATCCGGGGCATCGGAATCGACTCGACCTAGGGGGAATGAATAATCGTGCTTCGGCACTGATGCATAGCGGGACCGTCAGTCAGGCTTGCAACCTAGACTGAGTGGGCCGAAATACCGTTGAGATAGTCCCACGTGATGTGTAACATCAATGACCGCATATAAGATAGTAGCATGCTCACCTATTGTCTTATGCAGGTGTAAATATTATCTCTGTTTTTATGCAGGGACGAGCACGGCCGTGGTAAGAAATATGATAAACTGCTATGGTTCACTGTATGCTTTATTACGCAAAGATGGCTATCGAATATGAACTGAATTCATTTAGTTCTAATAGAAAGACAACTCTAAAGCATGCCTACCCTAACAATCAGAGTCAGTTTAGACGAGTGGGTTCGTCTCGTCCACTTAGCAAGTGTGCTAATTCCATTCCCCCAATTTCCCCAGGTGCGACGGGCGTGCTCAACTAAACTGGAGCTGAAGTACGGAGAGGCATTTTGAAGCTCTTCCTATGCTGAAGTATTTTGAAGCCAATTCAAGTCGACGGCTTTGTATAAAGGGGCGAATGTATGGGACGGCAAGCGTAGTTCAGGCAACTTGTCGAATGTATTCTCTTTATGTTTTTAATCAATGTAGCCGTAACAACATCCAATGTAATTATGACTTGCACTTCGTTGCAAGCTATGAATGAAAAGCATTTCTATCTTCCTATACTGCGTCTTATATTCTGATGTGAATTGTGAAGTTTCGACTTGACATATTAATATCAAAATAAAAAGATACCCATTTGAGAACTTGTCATCTTGCCGTGCACGAGCGCAACTCCAGGCTCGTGCAGCATCACGCCTTAGCGAGGACGATCGAATCGGCAAGATAACACCGGGGACGAACGGTTTGTCGAGTCGGGGCGTGACAAATTGGTATCAGAGCACAGTTATGTTTCCTCGGATTTTTGAAAGATGTTTCATTATTGGAATGTCCGTTGCGATGGCTCGATTGAATGCTTGTCGACATGTTGCGTGAAATAAAAGTTCCATACAGGTAAGCCCGTAGATATTTTTGAAAAATACTAACGAGTTTACTCTGTTTTGTAGGAATGACTAAGAAAAGGAACAATCTCGCCCCAACCCAAACTGTAGATAGTATGTCGAGCACGAAAAGCACCGAGCCTAGCGAGACGACTATGCAGAAGATGCTACAGTTGATGGAACTGCAGCAGCAGCAGCTTCAGACACAATTCAAAGCCCAATTCGAGGCGCAACAAAAACAGATGAATGCCCTGACTCAAATAGTGAGCAGAATGGCGGGCAATACCAAGACGACGGACGAAGAGACCGAGGAAAAGCAAGGCGACCAAGAAGAAAACGAGGAAGAAGAGACTCAACCGCAAATGATAGATTCTTCTTCCTTGTTCAAGGCAAAGGAGTTCCGCAAGATGAATCCACCAAAGTTCAACAGCCGAGCGGCGCCTGATGTGATCGTGGGATGGCTCGCGGAGATGGAGGACCTGTTTAATCTGCTTAGCATCGAAGGGTCCCAACGGGTAACTTGTGCGGCGTTACAGCTGCAACTGAGGGCGTACGACTGGTGGGCCGCTAAAAATCAGAAAATCTATGAAGCCGATACGGACGCCACGATTTCCTGGAAAATATTCAAGCAAGCCTTCCTCGAACAGTACGTTCCTCGTGCTGTCCGTCAACAAAAAGAAGACGAGTTCATGACGCTGCGACAGGGAAATATGTCTGTCGACGATTATGATTCGAGCTTCTCAAAACTGGCAAAGTTTGCTGGCGCCTTCCTGTCCAACAAGGAAGCCTGGTGTGAACGCTTCCAACAAGGCCTAAATGACGAACTGCGAAAGGACGTCATGAATCAAAGGTGTCGAACATACCGTAAATCCTATAATGTCGCTCTTGATAGTGAGCGCATCTTTGGCCGTATGTCGAGTAGAGGCATCCGTAACCACTTCAACAAGCGTCCTAACGACGCCGGTGCCGGGGGATCAGGAATAACAAAGCGTCCGAACAGATTCGATGATCGAGGCCATGGCAGTCAATACTGCACCAGGTGCGGTAGGCGTAGGCACCGAACCGTCGACTGCGTCACGAGATCTTGCTACAAGTGTGGCGAGGTAGGCCATATAGTTACATATTGCCCGCACAAAGGTCCGAATCAACACAACCCACCGAGGAACGTCTCGAATCCGCATAAAGCGCCGATACTGCAAGACGCGAATGCGGTGCCCGTCAACCATCAGAACCAACGCCATGGAGCTCAAGGCCGAGTTTATGCCTTAACTCGGGACGAGGCGCTTGCGTCCGATACGGTTGTAACAGGTATATTACTCTACAAAGATATACCTGCTCGAGTATTATTCGATTCGGGTGCGACGCATAGCTTTATATCTGCTGATTTTGCGAGAGAAAATAAAATGACCATGCAATCACTAGATATAAATATTAGCGTTAGCACTCCGTCGGGAGTCGATATGCCCGCAATCTTTATTTGTAGGGATGGCCACATTTGCATCGGAGGAAGATATCTATCCTTGGATGCCGTCGTACTAGACATCAAAGATTACGACGTAATCCTGGGCATGGATTGGTTGGGCGCTTGTCGTGCAACGATAGAGTGCGCGGAGAAGAGAGTGGTGTTTCGTCTTCCTGGCGAGACAGAGTTCTCCTATTCGTGCGGTACGGTCTCGAAGACGGCAATGATGGTGTCGGCAATCTCGGCGAGGCGTATGCTGCGTTCCGGCTGCGCGGGCTACTTGGCATCGGTCCGAGACACGCGGAAGGATAATACAAACACAATGCAGACTGATATTGTGGCAGATTTTTCCAATATTTTTTCCTGACGAGATGCCAGGGATGCCGCCGGATCGAGAAATTGAATTCAGCATCGACACCTTTCCGGATACACGACCGATATCCAAGGCGCCTTATCGAATGGCTCCAGCAGAACTGAAGGAGCTGAAGGTACAATTACAAGAGTTGCTAGACCACAGATTTATTCGCCCTAGTGTCTCTCCATGGGGAGCTTCCGTACTGTTCGTGAAGAAGAAGGATGGGTCGATGCGGCTATGCATCGACTATCGAGAACTCAACAAGGCGATCGTGTGAAACAAGTATCCTTTGCCACGAATCGACGACTTGTTTGACCAACTGCAAGGAGCGGCAATATTTTCAAAAATTGATCTTCTTTCAGGCTATCTTCAATTGAAGATCAAGTCCGACGACATATCGAAGTCTGCCTTCCGTACTCGATATGGTCATTACGAATTCCTCGTCATGCCGTTCGGTTTGACGAATGCCCCAGCCGCGTTCATGGATCTGATGAACCAAGTCTTCCGACCTCAAATAGATAAATTTGTAGTCGTATTCATCGATGATATCCTTGTCTACTCAAAGAATCGTGAAGAACATGCAGAACATTTGAAGACGGTACTGCAGATTCTGCGTGAAAACAAATTGTACGCCAAGCAGAGTAAGTGCGAGTTCTGGATGAGTAGCATGACATTTCTCGGGCACATAATCTCTGCCGAAGGTGTCGCGGTGGACCCAAAGAAGATTGATGCGGTGGTGGATTGGAAACGACCTGCCTCGGCTAGCGACATTCGGAGTTTCCTGGGCTTAGCGGGCTACTATCGTAGATTCGTGCGAAGCTTCTCAAAACTAGCGTCGCCTCTGACTCGCCTCACCCAGAAGGGAGTAGTATTTGAATGGAGCGACGACTGTGAATCCAGCTTCCAAGAGTTGAAGCAACCGCTCGTCTCAGCTCCAATCCTTGCACTTCCAGACGGCCCAGAAGGCTTTCAGATATTCAGTGACACGTCGGGAACTGGCCTCGGGTGCGTACTCATGCAGAGAGACAAAGTCATCTCCTATGCTTCACGACAGTTGAAGCAGCACGAGAAAAACTACCCGACGCACGACCTAGAATTGGCGACGATCGTCTTTGCGTTAAAGTTATGGCGGCACTACCTCTATGGTGTGGCATGCAAAATCTACACAGATCATAAAAGCCTGAAGTACTTATTTACGTAACGGGAACTCAACCTACGACAGCGACGTTGGCTCGAACTCATAAAAGATTACGAGCTAACGATCGAGTATACACCGGGCAAGGAAAACGTAGTGGCCGACGCACTCAGCAAAATGTTTATAGGAACACTGGCCATAAACAAGGAGATAAAGCGAGACCTTGAAGCGATGGGTATCGAACTCGGAATTGAGTATCGACACCTGCACCTAGCTCAACTGAAGTTAGGATCGAGCCTGCTTAGCAAGATAAAGACCGCACAGGAGGACGACTCATTCCTGAAGAAAATACGCGAGCTGATTTCAACGGAAAGGGCGACTGACTTTACGGAAGACGAAGACGGGACGATGCGACTAAAGGGAAGGCTCTGTATTCCTAAAACTGTCGAACTCAGAAAAGAAATTCTGACGGAGACGTACTATGCGAAGTACTCGTTACATCCTGGAAGCACCAAGATGTACAAGGACTTGCGCACAAACTTTTGGTGGCACGGCATGAAGAAAGACGTGGCTACGTTCGTATCGCAATGCATGGCGTGTCAGCAGGTGAAGGCGGAACACCAACGGCCAGGCGGCGAGCTGCAGAACATCCCCATTCCCGAGTGGAAGTGGGACAATATCTCGATGGATTTTATTGTGGGATTTTCGAAGACACCGCGGAAGAATGACGCGATTTGGGTCATTGTTGATAGATTGACCAAGTCGGCTCACTTCATCGCAATTAAAGTAGGATGGAGCGTCGATCGGTTAGTACAAATCTACGTCGATGAGATTGTTCGACTGCACGGGGTACCGGCCTCTATAATTTCTGACAGAGACGGGCGATTCCTATCGCGTTTCTGGACGAGCCTCCAAGCGGCGATGGGGACCAAACTGAACTTTAGTTCGGCATACCATCCCCAAACAGACGGTTAGACGGAGAGGGTAAATCAGATCCTAGAAGACATGATGCGTCTGTGTGCGATCGACCTAAAGACTAGTTGGGATACGCATTTGCCGCTTGCGGAGTTTGCGTATAACAACAGTTATCAGTCGAGCATTCAGATGGCTCCATACGAAGCGCTCTATGGGAGAAAGTGCCGTTTGCCGATAAGCTGGGATGAAGTCGGAGAGCGACAAGTGCTTGGACCGGAACTGGTGGAGCAGGCCGTCGAAAAGGTCCGCTTGATTCGAGATAGACTTCGCATCGCACAAAGTCGACAAAAGAGCTATGCAGATCTTCGTCGACGTTCGCTAGAGTTCTTGGCCGGGGACCATGTGTTTCTAAAAGTACGCCCATGCGCGGTGTGATGCGGTTCGACATTAAAGGCAAGTTGAGCCCAAGATTTGTAGGCCCCTTCGAGATCATTGAGCGAGTTGCGACGGTTGCTTATCGGATTGCACTACCTCCTGCCTTAGGTGATGTGCACGATGTTTTCCACGTTTTACAACTTTGAAAATACGTGCATGATCCAAGTCATGTGGTTAGCTTCGATCAGTTGGAGCTACGTACTGACTTGTCTTACTCGGAGGAGCCTATTCAAATTTTGGACCGCAAGGAGAAGGTGCTGCGAAATCGGTCGATGTCCTTGGTCCGCGTGCTTTGGCAGAACAATTCAGTCGAGGAGTCGACGTGGGAGATGGAGGCGGAGATGAAAGAGAAGTACCCCGCGTTGTTTGTCTAAATTAAGGTCAGACCCTTGTTCTTAAGTTTCGGGACGAAACTTTTTCTTAGTGGTATATTATGTAGCGCCCCGCTTTCGATAGGCGACGGAACTTCATAATATGCTAGTGCCGAGTCAGATCGGCCAGGAACTTAGATGGCCATCTGACTCGATCGCTAAGCTTGGTAAACGTTAACGCTTTGCGGCATCGATTCAAATCGATTTGGACGAAAGTTACGCGAATCGATCCAACTAATGGAACGACTTCTGTTGGAATAAGTCCTAAATATAGCAGGCTGTGTCTCGGCGAGTGAGCTCTCTATAAGAGTCCCTTCGACGGGACCGGACCGCTGTATGGTTCTCTTGGAGCTTTGCCGCTGGGCTTGATTGAAGTGCTTTCGCGTCGTTTTCATGGATGCAATTACAAATTTCGATGCAAGGGAAAAAGAAGAAAATCTAACAAAGTGTTGGTGCCATTGCAAGAGCTCGCGTAACTAAGGATTGATGTTGCATAGCGCTTGGACGATCGGCACGAAGCAAAGTAATCGGTGGGTGATTCGGCCCCTTCTTTTCTACTATGTCCCGCAAACTTATTCCTTGCTTCGAATTCATTCAAATCGAACGATGCCAAGTTAATTGCATGCCAATCCACTAAGTCCAAGAATTCGGGAAAACGTATCGATTTAGAGAAATTCACTCTGAAAATACAAGTCTATCACATAAACCAGAAAGTTTAAGGTTCTAGTAAAAAGATAGACTATTTTACGTGCTACAAAATATTATGAAACGTCGATCGTGGGTTATGATGCCTCAGACAATTTGGTGCCTACGGGATGCTAAATCGGAGTACGGCTTGGGAAAAATGAAACGTTGCATGAGTTGGGGGAAATGATAATGTCGTTCAATACTGTCCGCGCTATACAAAACTGGTTGCATATATAAACTGTTCTCGCATTGGCATGGTCATGGACAGCTTGTGCACAAGTTGATATTTTCCTCGAATCGATATCCGGGGCATCGAAATCGACTCGACCTAGGAGGAATAAATAATCGTGCTTTGGCACTGATACATTGCGGGACCGTCAGTCAGGCTTGCAACCTAGACTGAGCGAGCCGAAATGCCGTTGAGATAGTCCCACGTGATGTGTAACATCAATGACCGCATATAAGATAGTAGAATGCTCACCTATTGTCTTATGCAGGTGTAAATATTATCTCTGTTTTTATGCAGGGACGAGCACGGCCGTGGTAAAAAATATGATAAACTGCTATGGTTTACTGTATGCTTTATTACGCAAAGATGGCTATCGAATATGAACTGAATTCATTTAGTTCTAATAGAAAGACAACTCTAAAGCATGCATACCCTAACAATCAGAGTCGGTTTATACGAGTGGGATCGTCTCGTCCACTTAGCAAGTGTGCTAATCCCATTCCCCCAATTTCCCCAGGTGCGACGGGCGCGCTCAACTAAACTGGAGCTGAAGTACGGAGAGGTGTTTTGAAGCTCTTCCTATGCTGAAGTTTTTGAAGCCAATTCAAGTCAACGGCTTTGTATAAAGGGGCGAATATATGGGACGACAAGCGTAGTTCAGGCAACTTGTCGAATGTATTCTCTTTATGTTTTCAATCAATGTAGCCGCAACGACATCCAATGTAATTACGACTTGCACTTCGTTGCAAGCTATGAATGAAAAGCATTTCTATCTTCCTATACTACGTCTTATATTCTGATGTGAATTGTGAAGTTTCGACTTGACGTATTAATATCAAAATAAAAAGATAACCAATTGAGAACTTGTCATCTTGCCGTGCACGAGCGCAACTCCAGGCTCGTGCGGCATCACGCCTTAGCGAGGATGATCGAATCGGCAAGGTAACACTGGGGACGAACGGTTTGTCGACTCGGGGCGTGACAAATGTGACTTGCCCTTCTCACAGAATCCCTTTTGCTGCTCCATATACAACTCCTCCTCAAGATCACCGTGGAGGAATGCCGTCTTCACGTCCATCTGCACAACCTCCAAGTCGAGACTGGCTGCTAATGCTAGCACCACCCGAATAGACGAATGCTTGACAATAGGCAAAAAGATCTCATCATAATCCACGCCTTTCCGCTGACCGTAGCCTTTGACTACCAGCCTCACTTTGTATCGAGGGCGAGTAGCATCATCCGTTTGCTTCACTCTAAACGCCCATCGATTCTTCAAAGCCTTCTTGTCCTTTGGCAACCGCACCAGATCATAAGTGGAATTGGTGTGCAAGGAACTCATCTCCTCCTGCATAGCCTCCATCCACTCCTGCATGTGTTCGTCTTCCATAGCCTCTGCAAAACTTTCGGGCTCTTTCCCGTCAGTCAATAGCACATACTCATCTGGTGAGTATCTCGTAGATGGTCGACGATCCCTATCACTCCTCCTCAAAGGAACCACTGGTGCTGGCTGTATACCGACAGTCTCCTCCCCTTCAGGAACTGTCTCCCCGGCATGCTCATCCTCCTGAGGGACACCCTGACCACCATCAGCAGGCTGATGATCAAGGTTGGGAGCAACTCCATGTACTGGCTCCTCCATAACTGGATCCTCTGCGATGTCCTCTGGAAACTGCTTGAAGCGAAATGACTCTAACTCAGGCAATTCCTCAGCCTCAGAAGGCGTCTCAGAATCCTGAGTGTTGGTCATGGTCTGATCCTCGACGAATGCCACGTTCCTGCTGCTGTAGAGCTTTCCTTCCACTGGGTCGTAGAGTCTATAGCCAAACTCATCCCGACCGTAGCCGACAAAGACGCATCGCCTCGTCTTCGGCTCAAGTTTGGTCCTCTCGTCCTTCGGTACATGTACGAAGGCCTTACAGCCAAACACTCGCAGGTGATTGTATGACGGCTCTTTGCCGTACCATACTTTGTCAGGCACATCACCCTGCAAAGGAGCACTAGGAGACAAATTAATAACATAAGCAACTGTGAGAAGAGCCTCACCCTAATAACTGCCCAGCAAGTTTGCTTCTGACAGCAAACACCGCACCCTCTCCATCAGTGTCCTGTTCATGCGCTCCGCTACACCATTGAGCTGAGGTGTCTTTGGCAGAGTCTTCTGGTGTCGTATCCCTTGCTCTCTGTAATACGCATCAAAAAGACCGATGTATTCGCCGCCATTGCCGGACCGAACACACAACAACTTCTTGCCCGTCTTCCTTTCAACAGAGGCCTGAAACTCCTTGAAAGTAGGCAGCACCTGATCCTTGGTCTTTAAGGCATAGACCCAAACCTTCCTGGAACAGTCATCAATAAAGGTTACAAAGTAAGAAGCACCACCAAGAGATTTTACCTTCATAGGACCGCAGACATCCGAGTGAATCAACTCGAGCAACGCCGGCTTCCTCGAACTTGGGTGACTTTGGAAAGATACCCTATTTTGCTTCCCAGCTAAACAGTGCGTGCACTTCTCTAACTTTGTAGACTTGAGCCCCGGAATCACCTTCCTGTTCACCAAGTAGCTCATCCTCTTCTCGCTGATATGGCCGAGCCGCCTGTGCCACAACTCGGTAGAAGAATCACTGACTGCGTTCACCTCCTGTGCCCCCTGTGCGCTCCCCTCCATATAGTAAAGACCGTACTTCTTGCTTCCTCTGGCAATCACCATCGAACCTCTGAAAAGCTTCTACTGACTGTTCTCGAAGAGACTGAAGAATCCCTCGTCATCCAACCTTCCAACCGACACCAGGTTGAAACGGATATCAGGGACATGACGAACATCCTTGAGAACAAGAACCGCACCCGTTTTCGTTCCCAAATGCACATCTCCAACGGCAACCGCCTTCGACACATCTCCGTTGCCCATCTTCAACACTCCACAGTCGCCTGTTGTGTAAGTGGCAAATAGTGCCCTGTTGTGAGATACATGTGCTGAAGCCCCTGAGTCCACCAACCAAGAATTGTCATCGCAGGCGAGGTTAGTAATGACCTCATCACCTACGACGATCATATCGCCTCCATGTACCGAGGCCGCCGCTGTAGTGTTCTCTTCTTGCTTCCCCTTGTCGCCCTTCTTCTCTCTCTTCCAAGCGAAACAATTCCGCTTGATGTGGCCCTTCTTACCACAATAGTAACACTCTGAGTCCTCGTACCGACCTTTGGACTTCCCCCTGCTCTTGTCTCTGCCACCACCTGGACCCCTGCTTTTGCCCCTTCCGCGGCTCTCTGAAACAAGTGTCTCTGAGTGGTGGGATGTGGATGAAGTGCCCTGAGAATGTCTCCGTATCTCTTTATTCAACACCCCGCTCTTGGCAAACTCCAGACTGACCACGCCCTCTGGAGCAGAAGCGATCATAGATACTCGTACGGTCTCCCACGAGTCTGGCAAAGTACACAGCAGCCACAGTCCCTGAACTTCGTCGTCGAACATGACTCCCATAGAAGATAGCTGGTCAACCATGCCCTGGAACTCACTCAAGTGGTCCGAAATAGACGCCCCATCCTTGTATCGCAGACCCATCATCATTCGGATCAGGAACAACTTGTTTACCCCGGTCTTCTTCGTATACAAGGATTCCAGCTTATCCCACAACGTCTTTGCGTGCTCAATATTGGCAACGTGGTTGTACACGTTCTCGTCCACAAACTGCCGTATGTACCCACACACTTGTATGTGCTCGAATGTCCAGTCCTCCTCGGATTTATCACTGGGCTTCTCGGATGCAAACACGGGTAGATGCAGTTTCTTGACAAATAGCAAATCTTTTATCTTGCTCCGCCAATAGTGATAGTTTGTGCCATTAAGATTCACCATGCGCACCGGCTTCGCGTCCATCTCTCCTCTCTGGTTTCTCTGACAACTACTGACACTCCTTCTGAATTCCAGAACCTGGCTTTGATACCACTCTGATGGAAAAGCAATGCGGAAACCTTTCTCCAAACCGGAGAGTACCTACGAGAGGACCGAGCAATACAACGCACGAACCCAAAAAACAACCACACAAAATAATCCACGCAGACACAGAAAATTTTTGACGTGGAAAACCCTTGCGGGAAAAAACTACGGGACGATCGGAGTCCAACCCTGAGAAGCCTCCACTAATGGAATAGAAGAATTACACCCTCTACAAACTCCTTCCGATCTAAATCGGATCCCCACAACACTCAGAAGTAAGAACAATGATTACAAGGCTACGAAAAGCGAGAACGACGAGTAGAGATTACCCGAAACACGATCTCCTTCGAAAACGACCTTCAATCCTCCGTCTTCTCTTCCGAAGTTGTAATGGCACTCTTGCCTCCTTCCTTTCTCTTTCTTGTGTTACGTTGCGATGTGTAATGAATTAGGGTTTGAAAATCCCAACTTAACTCCCCAATCCCGCAACCAACCTGGATCGTTGGATTAGATCCAGTGGTGAAAAGTCACCCTAAAATTTGCTTCAGCCCTCGACGACACAGAGTTCGGCCAGAACTCTGTGTCGGGCAAACAGAACATACTCGCCAAATTCTGGAACAGCCAGACCGAGTTTGGCCAGAACTCGGCCTGGGACCGAGTTCGGGCCGAACTCGGCAGACCCAGTCCAGAACCTCCCTTAGGAGCAGCAGCAGAAGTAGCAACTCCTAGTTGCCTACTTCTCGAACTTCTTTGACAACGAACGACGCTCGTCGCACTCCGGGATCTTCTCCACATAGGTTGGGAACCCCACCCACTCCAACAGAAGTTTGGCAAATTAACAGGTCTGTAGTTGAACCATGACAAGAGCACATCATATTTCAACTTGCACTATACTGACCAGGTAGAAAAAGTAGCAATCTTGGGTATCAAGCGGGACAATTTACCAGTCAAATATCTTGGAGTACCGCTATCGGTTAATTACGCCCGCGATATGGAATGTCAGAACCTGTAGAGTATATGCAACGGCGAGTCTAGGGATGGCATGTGCGGAGTCTCTCCCTCGCGCGATGCACTGAACTGGTTCGTTTAGTTATTACCTCTATCATCCGTTTCTGGCATCAAGTGATACTTCTCCACATGGTTACTATCAGGCGGATAGAACAATTTGTGCTAGCTTTATTTAGCGTAGGAGAATGCATGGGATTAGTTGGGATACTCTATGCCGCCCAACAGAGGAAGTGGTTGTAGGACTATATAACTTTCGTGATGCAGCCAGAGTCAAATTGGCGTGGAAGGTCCTAACGTCTGACTCCATCTGGGCAACATAGACATAAAGCAGGTACGTGAAAGAGCAATTTTTGGTGTGCTCGCACAAATAACAATGACTCCGTAGTATTCAAGAAGGTATGTCAGTACGTGTGCCCTTACGAGCGCTGATACAACGTGTTACCAGTGTTGATCGGTCGACCTGGCTTTGGCAAGACCCATGGTTTGTCGGTCAGTCTTTGGGGAGCTAAAGGGAACATCGTGCGCGAATGGGAGCATAGGCAAGAGATGGTCAGCAGCATCATACGGCAGGGGACACGGGTTTTAATTTCATGGTGGCCTATCCTAAACCCTAACCTAACCCTAGCTAACCCCTATGGCCAGCCAAACAGCAGCCCCCCTCTTTTATGTGAAAAACTTGTAGCCGTCAAGTTTCACAAACCCTAGAATTCTCCTTCTCCCCCCAAAGTCTTCTTTTTTCAATTCTCATCCAAATCCTTCCAAATGAAGTGCGTTACGATCGTTGGGAAGGAAGAAACTTGCTGGAGACTTTCTAGCAAGGAATCAGAGGTATTGGACGGGAGGAAATCGGTATCGACGCGTTTGGAGGCCCGTTATTGAGATATTAACTCTCAATAGGTAAACCCCTCTAAACACGTGAAAATTCTAATTTTTCTTCGTAGATGCATATATATAGGTACCCCGGACCTGTGCATGAAGTTTGGTAGGTTTTCGTATTCGTTTGATAGGCGTATCGAGCACGTGTCGATTTATTGGAACACGTGTTCGACGGAATACCGCTTAGAATTGAAAGTTCGTATTTTTTGATTCCATTTTCACGAATTTGTTTTTGTGTATATTTCAAACAAATTTTGTGAAGACGGATCTCGATTTGACATATTTTTCGTGTCCAAATCGGACACGGACACGCGTGCACGAGGCCCGTGCACAGCCTCATGCATGCCCGTGCACAGCCCTATGCACAGCCCCATGCACGGACACGCGTGCACGAGGTCCGTGCACGTGAATGGTATCAGATTATATTTTAAGTTGGTATCTCGTAGCAAATTCAGTCATCTATACTTTGAAACTTTGAATCTCTATATATATTTACCTTGAAAAGTCGAGGAAGTAACGTAAATTATCTAGCGCGGAAAGGATATAATTTGTTATCTCATGATAATCTAGGTAGAAATATAATATGATGGACCTTGATATAGAATTTTGAGATAGAGATGTGGTAAAGATTGGGAATGAAATCAAGAGATCAATATTATCAATTAGAAACGATCACACATAGAGAAATATTTTGGATATAAATAATTCATAGATGTATTTCCTAACTGATGAGGATATTCGAGGTCAACGTAGTTTTGAGAACTTGGATAATTTTTTGTTATTGATTCTTGAGACGTTTCACTTTAAGGCCATGATGTAAAATTTAGGGATTTAGTAATGGAGAAGAGATTTTAACTGTATGCGATGATGATACAAAATTGAACAAGATATTGTAAGAAAATGGCTAGGAACAAATTGAACACAAGAATTTTGAGTTATAGAAATTTAGAGATTTTGTGAAAATTTTAAATTTAAGAAGAATAATATTTGAAGGTGTACGTTGAAGGAAATATGAAGGTTGATTTTATAATGGAGAATAGTTTAGTATGGCCTAGTGGTTTTAGATTAAATAACACGAGGAGAGTAATTTGAAGAAGTTCAAGGATTTCATAAAACTTGATTTAGAGGTTTCAGATCTAATTTAGGACACAGTGGAAGAATTTGGATTTAAAGATGATTAAGTGGTTAGTATTGAGTACTAATAAATAAAAGGGTATGATTCATGAGTAATGTTTTAGAATTTAAGAATTGAGCCTATGATGATCATGATAAGGTCTAATCTTCATAACGAAATGGTATCAATTTTTGGTGGTAGTCATATAAAGGTTGATTTTCATATTTGGACTTATGAGATAAAGATATGATTGGCAAATTATGAATAGATAAGCATGATGGTATTAGAGAGAGATGATTAACTTGACTTTTCTATGAAACCTTGTCTTTTATTTTCCCTATCAAAAGGAGAAAATTGACTTATTCCATATCTTTGAATTATCCTTTAAAAGTTTTCAATATCATTGAATCCTAACTCCCTTGATCACGACCAATCGACTTTGGTCATCTTTTCTTATCATATTAATATCCTAGGTCGTACTCAATTGAATTAAATTTAATTGTGACCTAGATCTCCATTCTTGGATGCTCGTGCTCAGACTTCGATGACCTTGTTTCCCATCTTGCCAAAATCTTGATTTACCCAGAGATTGATCAACTTAGATCGTGTCGAGACTAAATTTTCTTTTATATATATCGTGATTGAATTTCAATGCTATTGACAGTCGTGCTTTAAACTTTCGATTTTGATCATCTTTAGAATAGTAACCATTTATAGTTAATTCTTAGTTGTTTTTTTGATAATTACCGGTTTTCATATAGGTTGGTAGACTACCTTACAGCCTTGATGATTTATTTTTTCTTTAGGTTTTCCAGTTTGACACCCCAGATTGCTTGTATGTTTTGCTATCCTATGACTGTTTTGATCTAGTATGACTAGTATACCTATATGAGACCCTCAACTGCTACTGTATGCCATGACCATGTATGCTATTATTTTAAATTCCATGATTAAAATAAATTTTCTTAAGACTTTGATTGTTGGGAGATTGACCTAGAAGGAGTACTACCAACCTTAATTTCGAGGACGAAATTATTTTAAGGAGGTGGATTTATAACCACCACTTTTCTAAAATAAGGATATTTTGGTAATTATGTGATTTTTTATTTTTTGTTTCATTTATAATATTTTAATTGGTGTCGTGTTAGCAGTTGGTTTAACCTTAGCTAACCATGATTAGAGACTAACCATGACATTAGAAACCTAATTACCAAGTTAGATTTGAATTTTAAGTTTTTAGTCCTAATTAGGAAACTTCTTGAATTGAGTTTTAGGATTTTATGTTATTTGACATTTTGGGCTTCTTGCTAAAAGTGTCACTCCCACTTTTCTATATTAGGGGTATTTTAGTCTTTGTGTGCTAATTTGTTTTTATTATTATATTATTAAATTAATTAATGTGTAGTTCTTGATTAGTGCTTTTGGTAGTAGCAAATGGTTTACCCTTTGTCAACCTTGATTAGAAGACTAACCATGTGATTAGAATCCTATTTGGCATATTAGATTTTAATTTAGAGCTTCAGTCCACATTAGGAAACAAATTAAATCATTTTTTTTGCTATTTTTACTTGTAGCTTTTTGGCCTTTTTGCTAATGGGCTTCACATGGATTTTAATTGCATGGTAGCCCATCCTAAACCCTAACCTAACCCTAGCTAAACCATATGGTCGGCCAAACAACAGCCCCCCTATTTTATGTGAAAAACTTGTAGCCGTCAAGTTTCACAAACCCTAGAATTCTCCTTCTTCTCCAAAAGTTCACTTTTCTCAATTCTCATCCAAATCCTTCCAAACGAAGTGCATTGCGATCGTTGGGAGGAGAGAAACTTGCTAGAGACTTTCTAGCAAGGAATCGGAGGGGTTGGACTAGAGGAAATCGACGTTGACGCGTTTAGAGGTCCATTTTATTGAGATATTGACACTCAATAGGTAAACCCCTATAAACACATGTAAATTCTAATTTTTCTTTGTAGATGCATCCATACAGGTACCCCAAACCTGTGCATGAAGTTTGGTAGGTTTTTGTATTCGTTTGATAGGCGTATCGAGCACGTGTCGGTTTATTGGAACACGTGTTCGACGGAATGCCGCTTAGAATTAAATTTTCGTATTTTTCGATTCCGTTTTCATAAATTTGTTGCTTTGTATATTTCAAAAAACTTTCGTCAAGACGGATCTCGATTTGACATGTTTTTGGTGTCGAAATCGGACACGGACACGCGTGCACGAGGCCCGTACACAGCCCCGTGCATGCCCTGTTGTTCGAGTGTCATAACTCGACACACAGGACACAGTTTTGTATAAAATTTCATGGTCACGTGGGGCAACCTCTGCCCATGTGCTTCTAAAATTTTATGGGGTTTTGTGGAGTGTGCGCGGAGAAATCCAACACGCACGGGGTCAGCCCAATGTGCACGCGCGCGAGAAATAGCCGCTGACACGGCCTTCGTTCGCGGACACGACACGACAATGACTCGTTTCAGGAGCGCAGACACAAAGCTCTAGACCTAGTCTACCTAGGTTCTTGTCCACGTGGCACGACGTGGCTCATGTTGCGTGCTACGGAGGTCGACACGTGCCCACGCGGCCCCGCGCGTGCGTACGTATAGCCCCTGCAGTCTGAGTGTCATAACTCGATGGATACGAAACGGTTTGGCGTAAAATTTTATGAACACATGGGGGCAACCTCTACCCACAATCTTGTGAAATTTTACAAGATTTTGTTGAGTATTCGCGAAGTTATCGCGTCTACACTTATTCGGCTGAAACCATGCACGCGCGTACGTGCCCGTGCGATACGCACAGACTAGACATGATACGGACACGGGTTCGACCCTGTGAGTACCCGAGCATGTCACACACGTATAAACCTTCGTGTTTGCCAAGTTTTACGAGTTCTGGTTGTGTATTTTGGAATTTTGATATGGAGTTGGGTTTGAGTATCGGTTGGGTTATTTTCTAGTTAATTTTTAGTTGGAAATTAATTTCTGAGATTTAAACTCAGATTTTTGAGTTTGGGAGTTAGGTTAGCCTAGATTCTAAGTTCGATTTTGTATTTAGACCTAATGTTTACTTTCAATCATATTTATACTCTTTATGTTACATAGTTTCCTTGTATATATATATATATATATATATATATATATATATATATATATATATATATATATATATATATTTTTTTTTTTTTTCTTTATGTTACATAGTTTCCTTGTATATATATATATATATATATATATATATATATATATATATATATATATATATATATATATATATATATATATATTATATTTGTGTATATATATAGATATATAAACATATGTCTCTGTGTGATTCTTGAACCGAATCTCGGTTCTGAGACTTAGCAGCCCCAACACACAAACACACCCCTTCCTTCTTTCCTAGGTATATATATATATATATATATATATATATATATATATATATATATATATATATATATATATATATATATATATATGTTTGTTCTCAGATTTAGCCCTCGATAGCACCCTCCTTACACAACAGCAGTATGCACACACACATGCTTTCTTCTTTCTTGTGTTATATATATATATATATATATATATATATATATATATATATATATATATATATATATATATATATATATATATAGTTTAGAAATGACCCAATAGGCTAAGTTAGGCATAGTTGGCTAGCTAGTTGACCAAGTTGATAAATCAACTTTGGGTCAAACTCGATCTAAATTGACTCAAACGGACTTGAAATGACTAGATAACTTAAGTTTGACCTAAACTTGGGATAATGGACTAGTTGACTTAAGGTTGACCTAGTTTGACCAGGGTTAACCAGAGTTGACCAAGGGTTGACTTTGACATAGAAGGACCTAGAATTATTTAGAATACATTGTAGATTACTCTTATCTCATATTAGACACTTTGTAACCTTTGGTTGATCTAAATAGGACTCTGTGACTCCAGTTTGGACTTGTATTATCATCAGACATTTGGGATACCAGGCGAGTACATTCTCTGGCCGTTTCATACTTGTTAGAAATTATATTCTTGTTATAGACTAATTTACTTGATGTAGACACGATATTATCACGAATTAGTACTATATGGATCTTTACATGAGATTTTATCCCCCTCGGGTGCATCGAATACATCATATCATGTGCTTTTCACGAACATCATGTATTCCAAGGACTCTTATTATTCTAGTACACTCATGTGCTCTCATGTACTCTCATGATCTCATGAGCTTCATGTATAAACCTTCATGTACAATAACATAACCTGTCTAGATCCTTGTGTATTGATTGGGGTACGAAGGAGTAGAATTAGTCATGTGAACAATTCCAAAGTAGTGTAATCATGTATAAACTCTGTAGTGTAATCAAGTATAACTCAAGCCGTTCACATAACTATCTTATTGTTTGCCATGAAATATAAAAGAACAGAACAATTATCGGAGGACCGGACTTTTACTTCACGTTACAAACTCGCTCGTATAAAGAAAGCCTAGGGACAAAAATCTGGGTACAGCAGTCTAAGTACAATTGTTTATTTTAGATTCTGGGGGGTGACGATAGAGGCTCGGGAAGGCGACGGCAGCACTGCCTTACTCCTTGGACGATCGGTATACAGCCTTGGCTCCTGTGAAGAGGTGGTTGGCGTTGATGAAGAAATGCACTTCTTGCTCTCCCTCTATTACTCTTCTGGCTTCTCTCTCTCTCTGTGTATTTTTCTCTCTGATTATTGGGGGAGTCTCTCCGTATATCTTTCTCTGATAGTGTATATCCTTTACAAGGGAATGGCACCTTGCTATTTGTAATAGTAGGGGCATCATTAGGATTTGGATGATTACCCATTCTCAAAGTGGCGGCGGCCTGATAATCAATCTGGACCATTAGTTTAAGGCGTGAAGGATCTGGGCCATAAATGGGGATAGTATTGAATCCTGTGAATGATTAATGCTGATTGCTTTAAATCTTCATGATTGGTTGTGTCAAGCTTGGATCTCTCACCACGTATCCCATTGGCTTGATCATGAATGATATGACCTGATCTCATTAATTATGAGGATAACGTTAAATATGGTCATTGGGATCTGGTAAATCTCTGATTGATCTGCATCCCATAATCATCCTTGCTACCAACTGTCAAGTCATAGGGGCCATTGAATCTCTTCCACGTGTCTTAATGGTGGACCCTGTCAGAACCGCATGATATCCATGAACCGCATGAGACAGCGTCTCAGTGAGCCGCATAGGTATAGTACTTGCGAGCCGCATGGGATAGTTTCTCGGTGAGCCGCATAGGTATAGTACTTGCAAGCCGCATGGGATGGCTTCTTGGTGAGCCGCATAGGTATAGTACTTGTGAGCCGCATGGGATGGCTTCTTGGTGAGCCGCAGGAAGATGATTCTTGCCAGCCGCATGAAGCTGTTCTTCAATTGAGCCGTATGGGAGTAGCCATGTGGCAATCTCGAATCGTGTCAGAGATTTTCTTATATTCCCAAAGAGTCTGTCATTATGACAGGACCATTATGACACTTCATGTCAGAGCCGTTAGCTGTCAAATCATGGCAGAGCATTGAATAGGACCATTACTCGATGGCCAGCTGTGTGAAGGGGTCCCATGGGGACACGTGGTGTTGATCGAACCGCATATCTCTGTTGGTCGTATGTGAGCCGTATGTACTTCTGAACCGCATGCGGCTGGGGGGCTCTTTGAACCGCATAGGACTGTCCCTATGTAAGCCGCATGGACTCTCCTGTCCCGGGCCGCATGAGACTAAGAGTCTCTCTGAACCGCATGGGACTGCTCCTGTATGAGCCGCATGGGGTTCTCCTGTTCCGAGCCGCATAGATCATCATTCTGATATTTTTCATGCTTCTACAAGACCCCCTTCAAAGTTTTCAATTTGCAAAATTGAAATACTTTGAATAAGAAGCATGGCCTTTGTTGACCGCATAGATGATTCAGCCGCATGGATTTATCTGGCCGCATGAGCTGTTAGGCCGCATAGACTTTTTGCCACGTGTCCCAACCACGTGTGCAAATCTTTTGCATTAAATGCCCTTGATTTGCCGCCTCTTGGGGGAGGATCCCAAGGGTCAGTTTTGTTTTGACCGAAGCGTTTTTCCTTTATTCTTTTAGGCGGCGCGTGGATCGAGGCGTTTGTTTGATTTTTCGAGCCTCCTTCGCCTATAAATAGGAGTAATTTTATTCTTTGAGGGTTTCTTTACCTTCTCTCTTTTGCTCGAACTCCTTGTTACCGACTTCCTCTTCGTCTTCTCCCATCAACGATTGCCAATGGCTCCCAAGAAGACTACCGCTGCTACGGGCAAGAAGGTCGCGTCGTCGTCTGTAGCAGCGAAGGGCAAGTAGGCCGCGTCTTCATCGACGACGGCGAACGTGACGGCTCCTCCGCCGGCTGACGTGCCTGTTTTTCACCCCGACGTTCATCCGCCTATTGCTGGTAGGACCATCAACATGAACTGTCACGGCTACGCCGCATATTTTATGTACGAGCCTGTATTTCCAAGTATGCTGCGTGTCCGACTCATGTTCGAGTCGTATGGGATATGACCTAGGTCTGAGCCGCATGAAAGTTGTTGTTTGCAGCCGCATAACTACTTCATCCTCAGGGCCGCATAAGCTCATCTGGACTGGACCGCATGAGCTTTTTCAAACTGAGCCGCATAAGCCTATTTCGGACTGAACCGCATAAGATCATTCGAAGGGAAGTCAATAAGCAACAATTTTAGACAAAAGGAATCAGATTAAGAGTTTTTCCTAATGTGACTGAGTACCTCCAAAAATATCCTAATCCTACTGCAGGCTGTAGTGATACTCTAGTTCGAATACCACTACATAAACTTGACCTGCATGGGCCACCACTAAAAACGTGTCACGACCCGCACCCTAGAGTAAGGGCACGAGACGTGGGTACGTCCAGCCTACGCCGCAGTGTCGGTGGTAGAACGCTGTCCTAGGTCAAACATCTAACAATATAAAGGTACATGTACAGTATATACTCTCCGAATGGAGGTGACATAACAGATACAGTCTCAATCACAACTAAGGTAGAGCGAGATAAAAGATAGGTAAAACATGAAATCCAAAAGAGACACAGCAGATAGAAGTCTAAGTGTCTAAGATACACAAACCCAGAAAACATCTCAAAGCTCAATACAATAATCCATAGAATAAATAAAACTCAATACAACTGAAATAACTAACTATACAACCTCTACTGTGTCTCCTCTAGGCTAGCAGGCAACCTCCAGGCTATCTGTAAAATTTATCAACAGGTTCAGTCAGGACAGGAACGAGCACATCTCATCTAGAAAACCCAAGTAAATGACAGAGAACTATACAGCAGTTATAGACAGTTATATTGATGAAAATGGCAGTTTATATTCAGGTGATGGTAAGAAAGAGAGACAAAGTGCAAAGAAAGTAAATACTAAACAAGAGAAGAATCATAGCAATGAAGACTATAAAAATAGAACTAGCTGAACCAGGGTAATATGATATAAAGTCCAGACAGAAAAATGTAAACCAGTATAAAACCTATGTAAATCCAGCACGGGATAAATCTAATATAAGATGAATCCAGTAAGGTACGATTCCAGTTATAGTGATCAATGATTCCAGGGTGAGTCCAGCCTATACTCTAGCAGTGTATTTTAAAATACTGAGTTCGACATGTAAACGGCTGTAGGTAATACGGCACACCACACAACTGGCCGGGTGTGAGATGGCTATCATTCCAGTAGATTCCAGTTGGGAGATTCCAGATTGGGGTATGTCTACATGTCTCACTCTAGTATTTTCCCTCCCAGCTAGTGAATCCAGAATTTTGACATAATGATTCAAGATGAGTCCAGCCAAAATATAATGATACCAGTAAATGATTCCAGTTAAATGATTCCAGTAGGTGATTCCAGTAATAGAGATGTACCAGTAATAGTGGCCAGAAAATAAAAGTGTGTCGTATACATGAATCTAGAATATCCACACGTATTGTAACAGAGAATCGCATACAACTAACTAGAACTGAAGTACAGTAATTGACAAGTAAATAAGAGAACTATCAGAGAATGTACTCGCCTGATGTCTGAATGTCCAAAGTAAATATACTGTCCGATGAGAGGTATCTGGCTCCTAATCAGAACAGCACAAGTCACAACAAGTCCAAAATGACAATATGAAGTTCTACTATGCATTCTACATGATTCTAGGTCAATCTAGACCAAAGTCAACTCTTGGTCAACTTGGTCAACCCTAAAAGTCAAACCTAGGTCAACTATGGTCAAACTAGGTCAAACTAGGTCATGTCCTAACCCAGCTAGTCTTACTAGACCTAACCAATACTATCCTAGCAAGCACACATCAATACAAGGCTATACAAGCCAACATACACCCAACTCTATATAGCATGCAATTATTCAATACTCAAATAGGCAAGAATTCACATTGGATATATACTAGGTAATCTATTACTTTAAGCTATATATGTCTACACATATATACACATGCATATATTGGTATTCAACATTAGGTCTATAATCATGGCATTTCAAATGGTTATATAAACTTATATATTATAACACAATATGCTAACATATATATAATATACATACATAGCTAAGTTAACTATATTCATAAATACTTAGTTAAGAGGCTATGTGTGTGTATGTGAACATGGCAAAGGGGCAAGTGAGGGTTAAATGGACATACATAGTGTATACATATCAAAGAGTGTCAAAGTGTAAGTGAACAATGTGTCAAGTGTGATAGTGTCAACATAGTGTAAGGGGGTACATGAGGTAATATAGGATTTGTGTTAACATAGAACATTACATCTCATTAACTTGAATATTGCATACATTACATCTATTATTACATTACATTCATGCTTGCATTCATTCATCATTCATTTATTCTCTTGCACCACTATATGCACCATACATTACATACTATGGAACCTACATATTTATTACAAGCCATACTTTTACATGCTTACATTAGATAGGATACTTACATCTCATACATCATTTATTTAAACATTTACTCATGCTTGCATTCTCTATTTAATTACATAATGTATATACATTAACATGGGTTAAAATCAAATAGAACATTATATTACACACAAGGGTGCACAAAATGCATATGCTGAATAGTAACTCCTACTAATAATCAATACTGTACCATCTCAGCATGAATTAAAATTTAGGACTAAAGTATGTTATAGATCTATGTGTTAGCTTTCTGAAACTTCAAATGGATCGCATTTTCGTTTCCGGAAACTCCCGAAATCGCAAAAATACCGAGAACGTGTTTGTCTTTCGTGCAGCTGACACTCAAATAATTCTCCATAAAGTTACAGAAAGAATTAGGCCTATTAATACATGTTTTGGAAAGCTAACTTCAATATGCTTCTTTTAAAAAACGGAAGATTAAACCGAGCTTTGAGCTAGAAGTTATGACATTTCTAAGTTAGGGCTGAAATTAAAAATGTGGATAAAAATTATGACGGATTTGGGTAGTTTGAGACAAAAGAACACAAGTATATAACATAATATATCAAGAACTCACTCTCTACACTAATATATATATATATATATGAGACACTATAGAACACATCTCCAATACAAAAATATGAGATTAAACATGTAATAATTCATTCATACATAACAACAACACATAGTGTGTCCAAATTTAGGATTTTCCCACATGGACACAACCACAACACAAAGGACACTCCTATGACCTCCAAATGGACACAAATGGAGATACAACCATGGGGATCATTCCTATGGGTTCAAAATAGACCTATATGCATGAGGAAATGAAAAGGAGAAGGGATTTATACCTTCCGGTAGATCGAATCGAAAAAAAGCCTTCCCGGAGCGACACCGACACGTAGAGATTCCAAAAGGACACGAACGAGCTCCGAATCCTCCCAAACTTGGGTAGAATCCTCCTTGGCTAGAATGGAGAAGGAAAGAAGAAGATTTGGTGGCAAAATGGAAGGATTTGGTGGAGGAATGGAAGGATTTGGTGGAGAAATTGCTAGGGATTGCTCTCTAGAAATTTGGGGAAGAACAAGAGAGAGAGTGTGGATGAGAATAATGAAATGAACTTGAGCCTATCCTCTCCCAAAGTGGCTGGCCATATAGGGCTATTTGTCCTATTATGGTGAGGTCCAAAATGCCCCCACTAACCTATTCTATTAGTATTAGGAAAGGGCTAATTGGTTGGGGCTAAATTAGTCATTCTAAAGTCTCTAATCACACTAACCTTATCCATAATAATTAGTCTAACCTCTAACTAAAATATTTCTATCATATGGACTAAAATTAATATCATGTGGGCCATGCCTAACTAGTGTGTGGGTCCCACTAGAGTCAAACTACCCCCGGGTCCCCGTTTCAAGTCGGATTGAGCTGAAATTCGAACCCGACTCAAATAATCCCAAAACAATATCATAAATAATAAAATAAATTTCAAAAATATTTCAAAAATACAAAATGACAAAAATACCCCTGTTCCTAAAAATTGGGGTGACAAATTCCTCGAAATTAAAACCAAACAATAGTAAAATGTCAAAATCACAAGTCATAATTTTAAATAGTTTAAAAATGATTAAAAATTACCAAAAATCATAATATAAAATAATAATCAATAAATAATAATTATAATTATAAAATTTCAAAATTATCCTTGTTTGGAAAACTGGGTGTTACAATCCTACCCACCTTATAAAAATTTTGTCCTCGAAATTAAGATGATCGCACCCCCTTCTATGTCAAACATAGTCAAGGGTCAATCACTAGTCAATTTCTCAACATCCAAGTACTTGGTCATCAACTGGTCAACTTCTTAGGATTTTACCTATGCTAGCTATCTAGGTGTTAGCAACTAGAATTTAGCAAAAGAGAAACTCTATAATAGACTAGCTCTTAACTTCCCAATCCTATCAAATCACCTATAACTAAATACCTACACGCTAAGCACATGAATACGCAATACCACATATATATATATATATATGCTCAAGAACAACAACCCATCACATATATCCTAAGTATATCATCTATATATATATACATGACTGATCAACCAAGGGTTAAGGCAGACTAAACTTATAAGGGTCTGAAACAATGCTTAGAACAAGGCTAAGGATGAATGGTCTGAATCAAGGGGACATGGTATCTAGTGAAGGGTCTGCACACTGCCTATAAAGGTGATCAACACAAAGGAACTCAACACGAAGAGAACTTAACTAAAATGGAAAACTGAACCAAGTATAGGCTAAACAATATGTTTACAACCCTATACAACAATGGCCTATAGATACCAACTAACCTATATCCCATATGCCAATATCATCTGCAATCTATCTATGCAAATAGACCTCTCGGTCTTAGGTAAAACTACAACTATACTCAAAGACAGGCTCTGGTCATGGGTGCCGCACTGGAAAAGGTAAGAAAAAGTAGTAATAATCATCAAGGCTGTAAGGCATACTAAAATCTAATATGTAACTGGTTGGTATTATAGATAACAGGAGAATCATCTGCAATGGGTTACTATTCTAACACGAATGCTAACTATCACCTCTAGGGTACAGACACTCTACAAGTCATCATACCATTATACTATGAAGGAACTACCTATGAATAAGCTCTACAAAACTAAATATCCCTACTCCTAAGTCATTTATAACAATCAAAAGGATATGATGTTTAAACCTTCTTAAGATACAATCTGTTAATCATATGCGTCTGTCCAAAATTATGTTGTCCAGAGTCTTCATCATGCTAGTGAGCAAGGCTACGATAATCACAGAGTCCTTGACTAAGGTACGTACCTCTATGTTCATGGTATTTAAAAATTTTGCACTGCCGCAAGCGACGGCAAAAATCCTAAATTTCCATACCCGAGAATACATCCAAAATCTGACTACATGTCCTCACTATGCCAACTAACACGACTATCGAGGATTCTAGATCCCATGATATAGGCGACCTAGCCCATATGATTTTCTCAGAAGAAAAACAAATACAACAAAAGAGTAACATGACAAAATTAATCAATCAACAAGGAACAGATGGAATCGGATTTCAAGGTAATTACAAAAGACAATTGCGGGAATGGAATTGAGAAGAACGGAACTTGCAGCAAGATCTCCAACGGTCTGTGCATCCTCGACTATCCTGACGATAGCTCACCCTGCTGGTTTCCTCCAGCCTGATGCTGATACTGCACAAATCTCTGTTGCGGATGCTGCATTAATCGCTGCTGTTGAGAGAAACCGAAAACGAAGGAAAAAGTCTCTGTACAGACGGAGGTGTACCTCCAATGTAACAGAAATGCCAACCTGAGTCGGCACAATAGAAGCTGCGGTCTCGAGGCCCTGATGAACAGGACGAGAGGTGGCCAGCCTCTCGATAGTATCCCCCGAACCGAAGCGATGAGATTGTGTCTTCATAACCATCATGAAGACAGATCAAAACAAGAAGCAATTTCTGAGAATGAAGCAAAAATTCAAAGGAGAACAGTTTATATTCAAGGGAAGTCAATAAGCAACAATTTTAGACAAAAGAAATCGGATTAAGAGTTTTTCCTAATGTGATTGGGTACCTCCAAAAATATCATAATCCTACTGCAGGCTGTAGTGATACTCTAGTTCGAATACCACTACATAAACTCGACCTGCATGGGCCACCACTAAAAACGTGTCACGACCCGCACCCTAGAGTAAGGGCACGAGACGTGGGTACGTCCAGCCTACGCCGCAGTGTCGGCGGTAGAATGCTATCCTAGGTCAAACATCTAACAATATAAAGGTACATGTACAGTATATACTCTCCGAATGGAGGTGACATAACAGATACAGTCTCAATCACAACTAAGGTAGACCGAGATAAAAGATAGGTAAAACATGAAATCCAAAAGAGATACAGCAGATAGAAGTCTAAGTGTCTAAGATACACAAACCCAGAAAACATCTCAAAGCTCAATACAATAATCCATAGAATAAATACAACTCAATACAACTGAAATAACTAACTATACAACCTCTACTGTGTCTCCTCTAGGCTAGCAGGCAACCTCCAGGCTATCTGTAAAATTTATCAACAGGTTCAGTCAGGACAGGAACGAGCACATCTCATCTAGAAAACCCAAGTGAATGACAGAGAACTATACAGCAGTTATAGACAGTTATATTGATGAAAATGGCAGTTTATATTCAGGTGATGGTAAGAAAGAGAGACAAAGTGCAAGGAAAGTAAATACTAAACAAGAGAAGAATTATAGCAATGAAGACTATAAAAATAGAACTAGCTGAACCAGGGTATTATGATATAAAGTCCAGACAGAAAAATGTAAACAAGTATAAAACCTATGTAAATCCAGCACGGGATGAATCTAATACAAGATGAATCCGGTAAGGGACGATTCCAGTTATAGTGATCAATGATTCCAGGGTGAGTCCAGCCTATACTCTAGCAGTGTGTTTTAAAATACCGAGTTCGACATGTAAATGGCTGTAGGTAATACGGCACACCACACACCTGGCCGGGTGTGAGATAGCTATCATTCCAGTAAATTCCAGTTGGGAGATTCCAGATTGGGGTATGTCTACATGTCTCACTCTAGTATTTCCCCTTCCAGTAAGTGAATCCAGAATTCTGGCACAATGATTCAAGATGAGTCCAGCCAAAATATAATGATACCAGTAAATAATTCCAGTAATGATTCCAGTTAAATGATTCCAATAGATGATTCCAGTAATAGAGATGATACCAGTAATAGAGGCCAAAAAATAAAAGTGTGTCGTATACATGAATACAGAATATCCACACATGTTGTAACAGAGAATCGCATACAACTAACTAGAACTGAAGTACAGTAATTGACAAGTAAATGAGAGAACTATCAGAGAATGTACTCGTCTGATGTCTGAATGTCCAAAGTAAATATACTGTCTGATGAGAGGTGTCTGGCTCCTAATCAAAACAGCACAAGTCACAACAAGTCCAAAATGACAATATGAAGTTCTACTATGCATTCTACATGATTCTAGGTCAATCTAGACCAAAGTCAACTCTTGGTCAACTTGGTCAACCCTGAAAGTCAAACCTAGGTCAACTATGGTCAAACTAGGTCAAACTAGGTCATGTCCTAACCCAGCAAGTCTTACTAGGCCTAACCAAGACTATCCTAGCAAGCACACATCAATACAAGGCTATACAAGCCAACATACACCCAACTCTATATAGCATGCAATTATTCAATACTCAAATAGGCAAGAATTCACATTGGATATACACTAGGTAATATATTACTTTAAGCTATATATGTCTACACATATATACACATGCATATATTGGTATTCAACATTAGGTCTATAATCATGGCATTTCAAATGGTTATATAAACTTATATATTACAACACAATATGCTAACATATATATAATATACATACATAGCTAAGTTAACTATATTCATAAATACTTATTTAAGAGGCTATGTGTGTGTATATGAACATGAAAAAGGGGCAAGTGAGGGTTAAATGGACATACATAGTGTATATATATCAAAGAGTGTCAAAGTGTAAGTGAACAATGTGTCAAGTGTGATAGTATCAACATAGTGTAAGGGGGTACATGAGGTAATATAGGATTTGTGTTAACATAGAACATCACATCTTATTAACTTGTATATTGCATACATTACATCTATTATTATATTACATTCATGCTTGCATTCATTCATCATTTATTTATTCTCTTGCACCACTATATGCACCATACATTACATACTATAGAACCTACATATTCATTACAAGCCATACTTATACATGCTTACATTAGATAGGATACTTACATCTCATACATCATTTATTTAATCATTTACTCATGCTTGCATTCTCTATTTAATTACATAATATATATACATTAACATGGGTTAAAATCAAATAGAACATTATATTACACACAAGGGTGCACAAAATGCATATGCCGAATAGTAACTCCTACTAATAATTAATACTGTACCATCTCAGCATGAATTAAAATTTAGGATTAAAGTATGTTATAGATCTATGTGTTAGCTTTCCGAAACTTCAAATGGATCGCGTTTTCGTTTCCGAAAACTTCCGAAATTGCGAAAATACCGAGAACATGTTTGTCTTTCGTACAACTGACACTCAAATAATTCTATATAAAGTTACAGAAAGAATTAGGCCTACTAATACATGTTTTTGGAAAGCTAACCTCAATACGCTTCTTTTAAAAAAACGGAAGATTAAACCGAGCTTTGAGCTAGAATTTATGACATTTCTAAGTTAGGGCTGAAATTAAAAACGTAGATAAAAATCATGACGGATTTGGGTAGTTTGAGACAAAAGAACACAAGTATATAACATAATATATCAAGAACTCACTCTCTACACTAATATATATATATATATATATATATATATATATATATATATATATATATGAGACACTATAGAACACATCTCCAATACAAAAATATGAGATTAAACATGTAATAATTCATTCGTACATAACAACAACACATAGTGTGTCCAAATTTGGGATTTTCCTACATGGACACAACCACAACACAAAGGACACTCCTATGACCTCCAAATGGACACAAATGGAGATACAACCATGGGGATCATTCATATGGGTTCAAAATAGACCTATATGCATGAGAAAATGAAAAGGAGAAGGGATTTATGCCTCCGGTAGATCGAATCGAAGAAAAGCCTTCACGGAGCGACACCGACACGTAGAGATTCCAAAAGGACACGAACGAGCTCCGAATCCTCCCAAACTTGGGTAGCTTCCTCCTTGGCTAGAATGGAAAAGGAAAGAAGAAGATTTGGTGGCAAAATGGAAGGATTTGGTGGAGGAATGGAAGAATTTGGTGGAGAAATTGCTAGGGATTGCTCTCTAGAAATTTGGAGAAGAACAAGAGAGAGTGTGTGGATGAGAATAATGAAATGAACTTGAGCCTATCCTCTCCCAAAGTGGCTGGCCATATGGGACTATTTGTCCTATTATGGTGAGATCCAAAATGCCCCCACTAACCTATTCTATTAGTATTAGGAAAGGGCTAATTGGTTGGGGCAAAATTAGTCATTCTAAAGTCTCTAATTACACTAACCTTATCCATAATAATTAGTCTAACCTCTAACTAAAATATTTCTATCATGTAGACTAAAATTAATATCATGTGGGCCATGTCTAACTAGTGTGTGGGTCCCACTAGAGTCAAACTACCCCCGGGTCCCCGTTTCAAGTCGGATTGAGCTGAAATTCGAATCCGACTCAAATAATCCCAAAACAATATCATAAATAGTAAAATAAATTTTAAAAATATTTCAAAAATACAAAATGACAAAAATACCCCTGTTCCTGAAAACTGGGGGTGACAAATTCCTCGAAATTAAAACCAAACAATAGTAAAATGTCAAAATCACAAGTCATAATTTTAAATAGTTTAAAAATGATTAAAAATCACCAAAAATCATAATATGAAATAATAATCAATAAATAATAATTATAATTACAAAATTTCAAAATTACCCTTATTTGGAAAACTGGGTGTTACACTGGCAATGGGCTCGTTGGAGTTAGTATAGTTATTCTAGCGTGTAGTGTTGTAGTTTGCGGGCATTCCTTACCCGCCCAGTTCATAGAATTTTCTGTTAGAAATTTCGACGTTATCTTAGGCATGGACTGGCTGAAAGACAGTCATGCGACAATAGATTGTCGTAGAGGAAGTGTATCTTTTGATATTCCAGGCGTGGAGAGATTCACCTTAGGAAGATCAGAGGCAACTCAGCAAGAGCCGGGAGTAGTAACGGCAATGGAAGTTCAGGTCCCGAAGGTAGTAGAAGAATTTTTAGACGTATTTCCCGAAGAACTTCCAGGTCTATCGCCGGTTAGAGATATTGAGTTCAGCATAGAATTGGCACCTGGAACTAAACCGATATCAGATCGGGTTTACAGAATGGCAGATTCAGAGCAGGTCAAGGTATATCAGCACATAGAGGAACTGAAGGAGAAAAAGTTCATCCAAGCTAGCATATCACCATGGCAGCACCAGTGGTACTTGTGGGGAGGAAGGATGGATCATCCAGATTATGTATCGATTACAGGAAGCTTAACGCGGCAACAGTAAAGAACAAGTACCCACTACCCAGGATCGACGACTTGTTTGATCAGTTGAGCAGAGCTAGAGTTTTCTCCAAGATAGATCTTCGTTCAGGGTACCATCAGGTGAGGGTCCGGAAGGAGGATATTCCCAAGACAGCATTCAGGTCAAAGTATGGGCATTATGAATTCTTGGTAATACCGTTTGGTTTGAACAATGCTCCAGCAATATTTATGGACTTGATGAACCGCATTTTTATGCCATACTTAGATCAGTTTGTTGTTATGTTCCTTGACGACATTCTCGTATACTCTGCTAGTGAAGAGGAGCATGAAGACCACCTAAGAAAAGTGTTGCTGATTCTGAGAGAGAACCAGTTGTATGCCAAGCTTAGCAAGTGTGAGTTCTGGACGGATCATATTTCATTTTTGGGTCACATCATATCAGGAGCCGGAGTAGCAGTGGACCCCAAGAAGGTAGAAACAGTAGAGAGTTGGCCAGTACCCAAGACCGTAGCTGATGTACGGAGTTTCTTGGGATTGACAGGATATTACAGAAGGTTTGTATCAGATTTTGCGAGCCTTTCAGCACTCATGACCCGATTGACACGGAAGGATGTACCATTCGTTTGGTCAACAGAATGCCATGCATCATTTGAGGATCTGAAGCAGAAGTTGATATCAGCGCCCATTCTTACATTGCCAGTTAGACCCGGAGGTTTTACAGTATATTATGATGCGTCAGGTAGAGGACTTGGATGTGTCCTCATGCAACATGGGAAGGTGATAGCGTATCCATCTAGGCAACTTCGAGACCACGAGAAGAATTATCCAACTCATGATTTGGAGTTGGCGGCAGTAGTATTTGCTTTAAAGCGATGGAGGCATTACTTGTATGGTGATCGAGTAGACATGTACACAGACCACAAAAGTCTAAAGTACATCTTTACTCAGAAGGAGCTGAACATGAGGCAGAGAAGGTGGTTAGAGTTGATCAAGGATTACGACGTGGAGCTTCAGTATCATCCAGGCAAGGCTAATGTGGTAACAGACGCTCTTAGCAAGTGAGGCGGCGCATTTATGTTGACAACACAGAAGCACATTCTAGAAGACCTTCAGGAGATGGGCATAGAAGTTATACTTCCTAATGATGTAGGAGTTCTGGCAAGTCTACAAGTTCAATCTGACTTGGTAGATAGGATCAAGAAAGCTCAAGCACAGGACCCAAGGATTCAGAAGCTTAGGACAGAATGTGAGTCAGGTCTCAGAAAGGAGATGCAAATTTATGAAGATGGTACACTTAAGGTTTGGGACACGTCTATATGTGCCTAGTGGAGATATCAGACAGAAAGTTATGACAGAAGCTCACAGTTCTCAGTATTCTATATATCCTGGAGGAACCAAGATGTACCAAGATATCAAGCAGCACTTCTGGTGGAACGGGATGAAGAGGGAGATAGCAAGATTTGTTTCCCGTTGCTTGATATGTCAGCAAGTGAAGGCAGAGCAGCAGAGGCCAGCTGGATTATTGCAACCGCTTCCTATCCCAGAATGGAAGTGGAAGCATATTACCATGGACTTTGTGACCGGTTTACCAAGATCACCGAGTGGTAATGATGCTATTTGGGTGATAGTGGACCGGCTTACAAAGGTAGCACACTTTCTTTCTTTCAGAGTAGGGCAATCTATAGAAAAGTTGGCAGAGTTATATATGCAACAAATAGTCAGGCAGCACGGAGTCCCTGTCAGTATTGTGTCAGACAGAGATACCAATTTCACATCACATTTCTGGAAGAGCTTACATCATTGTCTGGGCACCAAGTTAAGATTTAGTACAGCTTACCATCCACAGACGGACGGGCAATCAGAAAGAACAATTCAGACTATATGGAAGATATGTTACGAGCTTGCACCCTAGATTTTGGAGGATCTTGGAAGAGCCACATGTACTTAGTTGAGTTTTCATATAACAACTGTTATCAAACTAGTATCCAGATGGCGCCATTTGAAGCCCTATATGGTAAGAAGTGTAGGTCGCCACTAGCATGGGATGATATCGGAAAGAGGAAGATGTTAGGCCCAGAAATGATTATTCAGACAGTTGAATTGGTTAAGGAAATTAGAGGACGACTTCAAGTTGCACAGGATCGACATCGTCATTGGGCGGACCAGCATCGTAGGCCGCTAGAGTTTTTTGTTGGGGACCATGTGTTCTTGCGGATCTTACCTACCCGTGGGGTCATTATATTTGGCATTCGTGGGAAGTTGGGTCCGCGATACGTAGGACCATTCGTTATCCTTGATAGGGTAGGCGATGTTGCTTATCGTTTATCCCTTCCACCTTCGTTACGAGAGGTGCATGACGTGTTTCATGTATCTCAGTTACGAAGGTATGTATCGGACCCAAGCCATATCCTTGATCACTCTGAGCTGGTTGTTGATACCAACCTGTCTTACGAGGAGCAGCCTGTGTCCATCTTGGATCGAAGAGAGAAGATACTCAAGAACCGAACAATTAACCTTGTCCGGGTTGCTTGGGGTCATCACTATTTGGGAGAGTCAACGTGGGAACGTGAGGATGATATCCGATCACGATATCCGCACCTGTTTGACTCACAAGGTATATCTCTTTCTGTATACCTTGATCGTATTTAGCTCCTCATGCTTGTCACCCCATGGATAGAACTACTTGATATCGTAGATTGTTAATATAGATATGTTATCTGCTAGTTAACATTGAGGAATGATTGCTTGCTTATGTTTCTTGTACCTAGAACGGCTTAGTTTTGATATTCCTATCCTGCTTGGATTTGAAATTCCGAGGACGAAATTTTTCTAAGGAGGGTAGAGATGTCACTTTCCGTTCCCGGAATACGTATTTTAAATGCATGTACTGCTCGAATGTATTTATTTAATATTTATCATGTATTTTTCTGTATTTAAATTCTTTTAATTTTATGTTTATTAATTTCCTGCAATTTTATTTCTGTATTTTATTCTCTGCTTTAGTTCTACCTTGGGATCGGCTTAGATTGGTTTATTTGTGCGGTTCATCATGAACCGAACCCCCCACCTACCACCACCCTTTTCATTTAAAGCCCCAACCTCTCTCTCTCTCTTCATTACTTTCCTTCACCATTACTCTTCTTCTTCTTCCTCATTTACTTCCACCACCTACCAACCGTAGGCAAGTACATCTTGCTCTATATGCGAACCTATATTTTTTGGTTCATTATTCTTCCTCTCATGATTCTAAGAGAGTTTAGTACTTAGCATTTTTTATTTCCTTGGCTCATTTCTCATAGATCTAAGTTGTTGTATTTTCAGTTTTTCATGGGTCTTGATCTACCAAACTTGTATATTTTCGAAAATAGATAGTTTCATGTAGTAGAGCTTCTCATTCTACCTAATTTTGACCTTTGAAAAGTTGGATTTGGACTTATTTTGACCAAGTTATGGACTTTTGAAGCTTTGGGTTCCAACTATGGAGTTCTTGCTGATTTGGAGAAGACAGTGAGTAGTGTACGCGAGCTTTTTAGCTTACGTCACTGAACTGCGTGTGCTCTTTAGCGCAGCGCAGTCTGACTCATACGCTGTCTTTTGGAGGCGTATGTCTTGCATACGCTGCCTTGAAGAGGAGTCGTATGGAGTGCATACGCTACCTAGAAGAGGGCGTAGTATTTCTTTACGCTCACGTTATTATGTGCAGCGTAGTATTGCCCTTACGCTCATATTATATGTGCCAGCGTAGTATTGCCCTTACGCTCACATTGTATGTGCCAGCGTAGTATTGCCCTTACACTCACATTGTATGTGCCAGCGTAGTATTGCCCTTACACTCACATTGTATGTGCCAGCGTAGTATTGCCCTTATGCTCACATTGTATGTGCCAGCGTAGTATTGCCTTTACGCTCATGCTGTGCGTGCCAGCGTAGTATTGCCTTTACGCTCACGATGTGCGTGCCATCATAGTATTGCCTTTACGCTCACGCTGTGCGTGCCAGCGTAGTGTTAGTGTTAGCGTAATGCTGAGTTTTTGAATCACTTTTCTTTTACGCTTACTCATGTATGCGTAAACTTGACTTCTTACGCATGTGATCCTTTACGCAGGTAGCTTTTTACGCGCGCAACTTTATTTGAGCATATTCCTTTGGCATGCATGGCACTCTTAAAATATCCTTACGCCTTTTGGCATGAACTTGATAAAATCATGATATCTTAATATTGTTAATACAGATTGTTATGTGGAATGCGCCTTGTGTCCTGATTGATCCATGGATACCCAGTATGACTGGAACTTAACCCTGGGAGTCGTAGACTCGACTCCACTGAATACTATTTGATTTTCATGTCTTGTCACCATTGATAATGATTATGATATTAACTAATAATTGATCATGCGTTTCTAGTTGGAACAAAGAGACTGGCTAGTCATCTTATTGAATTAAATAAATGAGACACGTTCATAATAACTATGAACTATTGCAATCGATTGGCCGATCTCGAATATTGGCATACAGGCACATGCAGGCTTCAAATTATTTATTTATTTATTTAGTTATTTATTTATCTTACAAAAATAGCATGTGTACTTTATGGTCAAGGCATGATTATTCCGTGGTTAGTTTGATTTGTTGCATTACGCTATGTAAGACCTACAAACTAACTGCACGGGTAACGTTACAGAGTTGTGCATATCGTACCCCGTACGAAAGTACTCATTTGAATGACCATGATCCACGGCATGGGATTTCGCTTAACATAGAGGCTTTAAGTTAAATAAAATAATAATGGCATGGAGAGAACGGATTCCCGAGTTCTTATATGGCAGCCCTCTTGGGACTATTAAGTGCCCGACAGGCCGGCTGGTTCCCACAGATACTATAAATCTGCCACACAGGCAGGGAACGGTATCTGCTTATATTATTAAATTGTACATGGTATATTAACGGCGGGCGTTCCGCTGGGACTCGTCTAATTACATGATTGGCACAATTGATTGATTGGATAGACTAGCCTTGCTTGCACATAGTGAGAACTAAGGAATCCTTTATTGCATAATTCCAAGGTAACTTGGAACTCACAGTAGCAAGCGTAGTAGTTGCATGGCCGTTTAAATTGACTTGTTTGTGTATTGTACCTACTCTATTTACTAACTGAGATGATCAGAATGTCAGGACATGACAGGTCAACTTCTGTCCTTGTTTGGTTGGAAAGTTGGTTTGAAGTGTCGTGATGTTGTGTGAATCCCAGTAGCAAGCAGAGACCTATATATTATATTCTTAACTCTTATCATTGGTTTTAATTCTCATATCGTGCTCCCTTATGGTACTTGCTATTAGAGGTCTAACCTCTCTGGTTTTGCATGGCCAGATTTAGAGCCGGCCCCCGAGGATCCAGCTTACTTCTACCTCCAAGATGGTCAATACTAGAGGAATGATCGCAGGAGGACTCGAGTGGGTTCCTTACTCCCTCACTTATTTTGTTGCTTACTCTATACCTTGCCGTTTGGCACCGACATGTTAGTCGAATTGTCTTGTAATTACTTTTGCATAATTGTAACTAAGTCAGGCTGCAACTGATAAACAATTGTGTATACTTTGCTACATTATCTGGCTATGTTTTGTAAAGCCAGATATCAAGAACATTTTGACTAAGCATTTGGGACGCCTTACTGCTTATTCTCACATGTTCTCTATTTTCTGTTTCTTGTTTGAATGATTGAGACAATAGATGTAAAGTGACCATAGTGGGACTTTTATGTAGTATGTACCCCCTCGTCTTATTAGACAGCATTGATCGTATTATACGGTATTCATCTACCCGTAATACGTAGCTGGCTGAGTCATTCTCCCGCTCTCCAGTATTCTGGTTCTGGGGCGTGACAGCTATCTTTTTGACTTGTTTCTTTTATCTTTCTTCAGTGAATCTGCCAGTAAATCCTGCAGGGGAACTTATAGTGGGCTCAAATCAGTTCGCCTTGGGCGTGCGTCTTGACGACTTAATTAAGCATGTGCTGAATCAATTTCCTGCTAATGAGCCTTCGGAGAGGTTGAACGCCATCGAGAATCAGACCCTCCATTATCTCTGTGCTATGATGCATACTGGGAAGCTGGATGGATTATATCTGAAGCCTTTATTCCTCTTTGGAGATGCTTTAATCATAAAGAATTCCCGAGTATTAAAGATTTTTGAGAACTGGGATTTTTCTTTGGATGGGATGGCGATCCATATTCCTCTCATGGAACGTCACTATCCTCTGTCGTGGTTCAATATGGTGTTGTTGGATAGGAAGATGGTGTGTAACTTAACTCCTACCCAATCAGGGATGTTGATGGGCAACATCCATTATAACCCGAACATGCGGTCAACGTACGCGGGTAAGGATTCCGTCCTCCGGTACATGATGGGTCTGGCCCCAGGCTCTTTCATGAATGTATACGGTCCCAACTTCACACTCACTCAAGCTGATACATTCCTGAATCGACTCGCTCGCAAAAAATCTTATCCCGTTGGCAGACTGGCATTGCTGAACTGGATAAGCCTCACTTCTACGTGGGCCCAGTTGACCACTTGGGTTCTGCAGACCTACGGAACATTCCTGCGGGAGGTGGGACTTTACCATGCCATTCGGAGCACTTGTCACGGGCTTTCTATCAATAAACCACTGTTCGTGGCGCTCTTGGAGATGTATAACCGGCGAACGGGGACGTTCTTTGCACCCGGAGGGGAGTTGGGGCTTGCTCTCCATGAGATGTATACTGTCTCCAAACTTCCGTGGGGAATGAGCCTTTCGAGGTGTATACCCCGTCGAACGAGGAGTTCGAGGACTTGAACCGACGACTCCCAGGTTTTGTTGCGGTGTATCAGGAGTTGTTGTGCCATCATAGTGCTTGTCACCTCTGGCGAAGTTACTCCTCGAACCCCTCGAACGCATGGAGAGATAAAGGACCTGATGTCGAGTGTCAAGAAGTCGCGGTCCAAGAGCGACATATTCGGGAGTCAAACTGACTCTCTTAGCTATTTTTACTACGGAACCACACAGATGTCAGAGAAGGCGCTCCTGGCTGGATTTTTAATGATATGGCTACGGAACTGCGTAGTCTCGAGAGGAGCAGGTTCTATCGAGAGGATCGGTCGCCACTTCATTCTCCCTGCCGTTAAACTGGTATTTGGAGTTAGACTGGCCCTTCTTCCTACTATGGTGTATAGCATACACCATGGTCTTCGAACATTCTCGTCCAAGGTTATTGCGCGCAATAAGATGCTGGATTTTGAGCGCATAGAAATGCCTTTCCACTATTTGATGGGGTGGTTGGCGATGCACTACAATTCTTTGATGGGACCTGGAATAGCGAAAGATGCTACAGATGAAGGCGCTTTCCTTTTCAAATGCCATCGCCGGTCTTGGGAATACAATACTATGCCAGCTTGTTGGAGGGTGCTGGCGAGGGTGGATGGGTGTGACTTTTTTGTGTCTGTTCCTCATTTTTCTGATGAGGAAGTGAGGAATGTATACCTTGATGGTACCGAACCTTCTCACTTTCTGTCTCCGAATATGCTCACCTGGTTGTGCAACATCCGCCCTGCGCATCTAGTTTATCGTAGCCGTGATAATGTGTACCTGGAGCCCTACCTACCCAGTAGGTTTTCCCGCCAATTTGGCTATAGCCAGTTATTCCTTGATTGTCCCAACCCTTGCTTGGGCTTTGAAGGTAGCGTCCTTGATGGTATCAGGACATGGAATTATTATGACGCTTATCATACTCGGGCCAGCTTCTCGGTCCCGATGCTAAGGCGCCGAGGGAAATTTTGTACGTGGCTGCTTTGTATCATGTTATGGCGAACAAGCCTCCTGTTAATTTTGATTCGAGTACCAGTTTCATCGTGGGTACCGGTTTAGAGAAGAAGCCCAAGGGGGCTAAGGCTAGAAAGCAACTAGCGCTCCAGACTCCCCTCCCTGAATCAGAGTCTTCCGAGTCGGCTGAGGAGGATGATGATCATGATAGCGGAGACTCCCTTTCTGGTGGGGGTAAAGAAGTATCGGATCAACCGGTTCCCACACCCGATGAACTGGTAGAGGATCCGTTACTTACTACACAAGAGGAAGTAGTGAGGGAAGAACAGCCTCCCGCTGTGTCTAGTCCCTCACGTAAACGAGTCAGATGTGAGTCTTCTGACAGCAGAGCGACCTTTTCTGTGAAGAGAGCTGCCGTTAGGTCTCTCGGATTACCTATTACCGAGAAGGGTGAAGATACAGACGATGTTCCGGAGGTAAGACCAAGTCGGAGCCATCTCTTTGTTGTGGTTTTCTTTTCTCTTGGAGATATGACTTGACCATTTTTTCTTTGTAGGCGTCTGACGAACCAGGCTCTCCTGAACCGTCTATTTCCCCAGGCGTTGATCCGGTCCTTGCTGCTTTGATTAGCGACATGTGTGCCGCGGTCCTTTCTGCGGGGGCTCTCTCAGCGGCGGCTGGAAGCTCCCAGGTTGCTGAGGCCTCGGCCCGGGGTGACGAAGGTTTCCTCGGGCCCGTCTCTGAGATAGCTGAACTTCAGCAAGGCGACGCCGATCTCGTTGTATCCCTTCCCGAGGGTGCAGGGGCGGAGGAGTCTATTATACCTGACTCGGAGACCGTTGGTGAAGAGGCTACGGTGGCTGTAGGCGAACCTCAGCCTCCACACTCCTCCATTGGTAAGATAAGCCAAATATTGACTAGTGAGGGGGCTTATTTGCTCTATCAACATATCCTTCGGGTCAAATCGATTCATGGTTGCCTTGGCCCTACAGGTCCTGACCCTTTACTTCCCACCGCGGATGTTCTTGGGGAAGGCTCGGCCTGCCGTGATCTGGGAGAAAGGAGCATTTTCTCTCCTTCGTCGTCTCGTGTCGAGGGGCCTTCCGCCAGCCCCGGGCAGATGGGAATGGAGCTGGTGATGGTCTCCACCTCATCCTCTGCTGATTATACGGCTCCGGAGATTGACCTCTCGACCCTGCCGAGCATTCAAGTTCTGCGGGCCGCTGAAAAGGAGTTGGCCGCTGTTCATGCGTCCTTCCGTACGGAGTTTGTTTCTCTTGTGGCAGGAGCGGCAGATTCTGTTGCGTCTTCTTCAGCGTTGCCGGCTACACTCCCGTTGACACCGGCTTCCTCGGAGGCTCTGGACGAGGTGACGCAGGATGTGGTCGACAGCTTCTATCGCCATTTAAAAAGGGCCATAGATGCTGCTGTAGAACGGGGGACCCCTTTTACTCTGTCTCTGCGGTGCACTCGGGGTCAGGTTGCAACTTTGAAGTCTCTTCCTGGCGGGGTGGGGTTGGCTGCACTCCTGGAGCCTAAGTTGGCAGAGGCTGATCAGCTTGTGACCCAATTGCTGGCGATACGGCAGGCGGGCTTGCCTGCTGCGATTGAATGGGAGCGGGGCTTCCTCATTACTGCTCGGGATAGGATCAAGCTCGCTCGAGATACTGCCGGACCAGTTGTGCAGGGGACCGTGACAAGTTCTCCGCTTCATATGATAGGCTGGGTCATCGAAGTCAGGCTTATCGGGCTCGGAAAGAGTCTGCTTCTCGTGGAATCGCTGATACGAAGGAGCGAATTCTCGCGCTCCAGAGGGAGTTGACCTTCTTAGAGTCAGAGTTGGAGGCTGCTCGTGCGGAACAGGAGTCGATTGCTCGGGAGGCCGAGAGGGTTTCCCGATCTTCTGTCAACCTGGAGCGGGCCTTTAAGAGATTCGAGGATAACTGGCAAGCCCATGCTCAACTGGAGGACGAGGCGGTACTGACCCAAGAGGCGGAGCGTCGAGCTACCCAGAGGTTTGAGCGGTCGGTTGCCTTGCTGACGGACCGTCTCAGGGCGTTATGTGCCCCGGAGCAGTGATCAGCTTTCTGTTTTTCTTTTGCTGTTGTTTTCTTTTTCGTCTTTTTCGTTTTGATTTTTTAAAGGATGTGATCCTAAATGATGTAGCACTTTGAATTTTGAATGAATGAGCATGTTTCAACTCATCTTCTCTTTCTTGTACTTGCGGTGTTCGTGGAACTGGACTTGCTGGAGGATTATTTGTGGACCTGTTACCCTAGGCGTACTTTGGTTTTAGGTACGGATAACAAGTTTGGTCAGGATATCCGGAACAGCCATGGCAAAGTGGTCATGGGTGCTCTCGGTTTTGGAAAAAAGAATGCCGTAGAGCAGTTGGGCTCCCGGGGCATGGTGAGATGGTGGATTTATGCTAAGAAGCTTAGCAAGGGATATTTGTGGACCTATTATCCTTGGCGTACCCTGGTTCAGGATACGGATAATGGGATGAAAGGAAACCAACATATTTGCTCAGAGGTTATGAGGACATGGCAAGCATGAGGGTTTTATCGTAGAATCTTCCTGCTCAGAGGTAATGAGGACATGGCAGGGGAGACTTCACGGAAGATATTCGTGGTCAATAGCAGACATTTGTGGTCAACAGAGGACATTTGTGGTCAACAGAGGACATTTGTGGACCTATTATCCTTGTTATACTCCGGTTGTGGGTACAGATAATAGGTTGAAAGGGAACCGACATACTTACTCAGAGGTAATGTGGACATGGCAAGCATGAAGGTTTCTTCGACGGAGCCTTCCTACTCAGAGGTAATGAGGACATGGCAGGATTGGGCTCAATAAAGAGAGGGTACACAGAACGACTCAGAGGTAGGAGAACGTGGAAGTTCTATGCGAGGGGGCGGTTTGTTTTTGGTGGAAGTGAAAACGACTCAGAGGTAATGAGGATATGGCCGTTTCAGAAATTTGTGGATCGATTACCCTTTTTGTGCGCTGGGAGTACGGGTAGTGGATCATGAGGGAGGATCTCTTCCAGGAAGGAAGTTCAGAGGTATAATCATACGTGACTTACTATCTGAAAGAGTGACCGGAATGTGAGTTCAGAGGCACCAGCGGGTACATAACTCGGTAATTTAGAATATTGAGAAAGTGTGAGTTCAGCAGCACCAGCGGGTACATGACTCGATAATCTGAAGGGAATGTGGAGGTGAGTTCAGCGGCACCAGCCGGTACATGACTCGATAATCTAAAATGTTGTGGATGTGAGTTCAGCGGTACCAGCGGGTACATGACACGATGATCTGGAGAGAATATCGTTTAGACATAATATTTCTTCAGGAACTTGTCGTTGACGGGCAACATGAGCAAGTCTCCGTTTTGTTTTGCGAGGCGGTAAGCATCGTTGGAAAATACTGTCTCAATGATAAATGGGCCTTCCCACTTTGGCTGGAATTTGCCGGCGGTCTTGTGAGTCATGACCATCGGCCTCCGGACTGCCAGAACGAGATCGCCCACCTGGAATGTTCTGATTTTGGCCTTCTTGTTGAAGGCTCCGGAGATGCGTGCTTGGTAGTTCTCAATTCGTTGCTGAGCCAAGAGGCGCTTTTCATCTAGTGCCTCCAATTCCTGTAGCCGGCGATGGTAGTTTTCGTCTGTCGTCAATTGATGTGTGAGGGCGACATGTAGTGAGGGGATCTGAGTCTCCAATAGGAGGACTGCTTCACTCTCGTACACCAGGAAGAATGGTATATTCCCGGAGGCTGCTCGAACTGTGGTGCGATAAGCCCATAAGCATTCACCGAGCTTCTCGTTCCAGTCGCGTTTGTTGGAGGAGACAAACTTTTTGAGGAGTTTGATGATTATTTTGTTGAATGCCTCTGCCAACCCGTTCGCTGTCGGGTTGTACGGTGTCGAAGCGACATTCTGAATACGGTGCTTATCGCAAAACCGATAGAATGCATGGCTTGTAAACAGCAGACCATTATCATGGATGATCCTTCGGGGCAGTCCAAAGCCGTAGATGACGTGATGCTTAAGGAAGCTGATCACGTTTGAAGTCTTAACTTCTGTGAGTGGGACAGCTTCCGCCCATTCGGAGAAGTAATCAGTGATCGCAAGTATGAAGCGATGTCCTCGGAAGGAAGGTGGGGTGATTGGACCAATGATATCCATTCTTCATGCTTCGAATGGCCAGGACGCCACTGTCGGATGTAGAAACTCGGATGATTGGTGAATGAAGTCCGCGTGGACTTGGCAGGCTTTACATTTTCTAGCATAATCTATCGCATCTACCACTATTGTAGGCCAATAGTAGCCCATTCGACGAAGGCGGTCTTGCAGTTTTGGGCCAGGCTGGTGGGCCCCGCAGACACCGTCATGAGCTTCTCGTACGACTTCTTTGGCTTCTGCATTTGACAGACACCGAAGCAGTAATCCGTCGAAGGAGCAGCGATACAGTATTTTTGTCTCTGTATCGTAGAAGAATCTGATAGAATGCCGTCTGATGAAAGTGGCTTCCTTTGGGTTCTCGGGCAGGATGTCATAGACGACGAAGTCGATGAATGGTTATCTCCAATCTGGGGCATCTTCGATCGTCTGTGCGGAATAACTCGCCATGAATTGCACATTGTTCTTGGGACAGACCAGTTCGTGGCCTATCACATCCACTGATTGGCGATCATAATTCGGAACTGCTAGGGAAGCGGCAAGATCAGCTAAGACATCAGCTTCGATATTTCGGAGTCTGGAGACATGTTCGATAAAGAACCCCTCGAACGACGAGATGATGTCAATCGCCATTTGGTGATAAGGGATCATGTCTTCGTGGCGGACTTCGTATGAGCCCCGGATCTGATTGACGATTAGTTGGGAATCGCCGTATGCTTCAAGGTATTCTACCCCCAGCTCTCTTGCAAGTTGGAGGCCAATGACCAGAGCGTTGTACTCGGCCATATTGTTAGAGCAGGCTCTGTGAGGGAATAAGCGCGGTTAATCACTAATCCGGAAGGGGAGATCAGCACTACCCCGACTCCGACGACTATATTGCCTTTAGGTCCGGTCTTCGAAGCACCGTCGAAGAACATTCGCCATATATTATCGTGAGAGGTTGCATGCGAGTCGGCGACCTCATCTGGGATCTCTTCATATATCCTGGAGGACTCCGAGCCTGGGTGGGCTGCTAAGAAGTCTGCCAGGGCTTGACCTTTGACTGCCTTTTGTGGGACGAAGATCATATGATAAGGGGACAGCAATATTGCCCATGTAGCGAGGCGAGAGCTGAGTGCCCCTGGTTTAGTCATGAGGACCCTGAGAGGGTTGATTCGTGAGATCACGTATATCATTTGTCCGGTGACATAGTGTCGCATTTTCTGAATGGCGAACACCAGGGCGAGGCATTCCTTCTCCACAGCGGTGTATCAGTGCTCTGGCCCAATCATCATTCGGCTGAGGTAATATATGGCCTGCTCATGGCCTGCGTCATTGTTCTGTGCCAGCAGAGCCCCGAGGGAGTGTTCTATTGCTCGTACATAGAGCAGGAATGGTTTTCCAGGAACTGGAGCCACCAAAACTGGAGGATTTGACAAATATTCTTTGATGCTGTCGAAAGCACGCTGACATTCCTCGTCCCATACGAATGAGACTCCTTTCTTCATGAGGTGCGTGAACGGTCGGCATTGCCCGGAGAGGTTGGAAATGAACCTCCTGATGTAAGCTAGCCTCCCTTGGAGGCCTCTGAGTTCGCGAAGATTTCTCGGGGGACCCATCTCCATGATTGCCTTCGTCTTCTCAGGGTCTACATGGATACCCTGTGCAGTGATGATGAATCCCAAGAAATTCCCGCAGGATACGCCCAGAAAGGACTTCGTAGGGTTTATTTTCAAATTGTGCGCTCGTATTAGGTCGAATACCGTCCTTAGATCCTGCAGATGGTCTCCCTTGCAGCGACTCTTAATGGCTATATCGTCAACATAGCATCCACTGTCTTGCGTAAGTGGTCTCTGAAGATGATGCTCATGGCTCTTTGATAGGTGGCGCCAGCATTCTTCAAACCGAAAGACATGACTGTGTAGCAGTACGTGCCAATTGGCGTTCGGAATGATGTATGCTTTTCGTCATCAGGAGACATTTTGATTTAGTTGTACCCCGAAAAGCCATCCATGAATGACATACGTTCGAAGCCGCAGGTATTGTCGATCATGATGTCTGTGATAGGAAGGGGGAATTCATCTTTGGGGCATGTCTTGTTCAGATTGCGAAAGTCGATGCAGATTCGAACCTTCCCATTCTTCTTGAGGACGGGTACTATATTGGCGACCCAATCGGGATATTTCTCCTCACGAATGAAGCCGCTGGCTATCAGTTTGTTGACTTCGGCTTCGATCGCGTCCATGATGCCTGGACGGAAGCGTCACTGTTGTTGCTTGACTGGCTTCGCATCTGGCCGAATGTTGAGTTTGTGAAGAGCAATGTCGGGATTTAACCCTGGCATGTCTTCATAGCTCCAGGCGAACACGTCAATGTATTCTCTGACAAGTTCTAGCAGCGACCCCCGTTCTTCGTCTGTTAGGCTTTTACTGACAAAAATTGGTTTTGGAGAAGATTCGCTGCCGAGATCCACTTGTATGACCTCATCTTCAGTAGGAGGTTCTCTTTGTTCGAACCGCTTTTTCCATTGTGCGTCCAACTGCTGGGCCCACGGTTCTTGCCCGAGGATTTCGGGGATGTCTTCGTCTTCTTCGTAAGTGTCGGCGAATGCCATGTTGACTGTCATGACTTGTCTGAACACATCTCCGATGCTGGTATCCGAGTCAAAAGTTGGTGACCCGGTTGAATGTGACTGCCAGTCGCATTCTTTATCTGAACTCTCAGGGGTCGTAGTAGGCGTTACATACCCCAACCCGCATCGAGTTTTGCTATAGTAGTCTCGTGGTTTGCCCGCCGGGTCTGGCGGCTTCAAAGGTAATCGTCGCCCAGTGCCGTAGTTTAAACCTGGCGTCGTCTCCAGATCATACCCCTATTTCTGCATGAGATATTTGGATTGGGGGCTATAAAGATACAGAGGCAATCTTCCGGCATTTGACCCGAGGTCGACTTCCTCTATTGTGAAGGGATGCGGGTTGTTCGTCCGGCCGAAGATGATCGGATGATCCCCTCCCTCGATTATTTGGTAAGAGCTTTCTATTAGAGTAAGATGGATCGTGGTGTACACATTTGTCACTTGTGTGTGTAGGTGAGTGCCTATACCGTGTTTCATAGCATACATTGTATATAGCTTATTGAGCTCGGTGTAGTTCAAAGATAACCCTTTATTGATGAAGTAAGGTATCTTTTCTAGGGGGATTACATCATCAGCGGAGGGAACATCAGTGTGGGCAGCCACATACTTGGCTAACTCTGGTTCCTCTTCGACTACCCCCTGTGTGAATGAAGACTGAGAGGACGTCCTGGGAAGCTTGATTGTCAGTGGTTCAGTTGATGGAGCAGAGCGTGGAGTTGTTGGCAGACTAGCGACCCCCAGTTTGGCACCTGATGTGGAGTGAGGAGTGGCCGGTTCGCTAGAAGTGTCAGACCTTGCATCGGGGTGACGACCCTTCTTGGAAAGGTGTATCGTCAGTGGCCTATCGGAGGGATTGAGCTTCTCCATTTGGGGTTGACCGACTCTCGGCAGTCTGATTGTTAGTGGCCCCGTTGTGGGTCTCGGTACTTGGCCGGACCTTGGCAGCCGGATTATCATCTGCTCTTTCTGCGCCGAGAGGCTGATCGCGTCCTTCCGCAGAGTGGCAGTAAGGGGTACGGACCTTCCCGGTTTGCGAGCTTGGAGGTAGATTGTCAGAGGCTCTTCTGATCCTGTGACCGTCTCGGTACTAGCTTGTACATTTCCTTCATCAAGGTGCCTCTTCGACTTTTCGTATAGGCAGGAGTCCGAGTAGTAAGATTCGACCCCTTTGAAGGGATCGACGTCAGCAAATTTCGTCTTCACGAAGCCGTGTTTGTCGACATATTTGAAGCATTGGTGCAACGTGGAAGGTACGATCATATAATCGTGTATCCACGGACGCCCCAAGAGGATGTTGTATGAAGTGTCTGCATCTATGACGTAGCAGGTGACTTCGGATTGGAGGTCGTCAATTTGACACTTCAGACGAATCTTCCCAATAGGGTAGCTCCTGCCCGAATTAAAACCGCTGATGGTGGTGCTTGTAGGTGTCGAGCGATGCATTGGGATGCAGAGATGATGTAGCAGACCCTTCGAGATGATGCTTATGGAAGAGCCTGGATCAATGTGCATCCGATCTACCTTTACATCGCCGATGTATCCAGTATAGTATAGTGGGCGATTGTGCAGGTTGGTTTTGATGAACATGTCCTGCGGAGTGAAGACGATGTTGGGCATTGCTCCCGTACAGGCACTGTCCTGGAGATCCACAGGTGAGTCCTCCCCGGTGAGGTTGGATTGAGCCAGATAGACATCGGCATTTTGGAGTGCTTCGTTTAATGCAATACGAACGTCCTTAGAGAGCCTTAGGAGTTCGTACAGTGATAAATTGGCCGGTGTGTTAGCCAATTGCGCTAAGATGTCAAAGTTGTAGGGCCTCTCTAGCCTTTGGGCTGCCTCTTTTCGGAGGGATTTGTCGAAGCGAGTCTTCCTCGGCCTAGGCTTGTCGGTCATCGAAGGCTGAGCCGGTCCCGGAGCATCAGTTGTAGTGGGTTGATGGTTTTCAGCTGGATTGTCAACCACGGGTTGGGATTGCGCTCCGGACCGTGTGACGACGGCTGTAGCTTCCTCGTTGTCTGCCGAGATTGTGTGGCAGGTCCTGACTTTTCTACTTTTCTTCTTGTCGGTGGAAGATGGTGTGGGCCGAGTCACTTCTGACACCAAGTCTGGATGGATCCACATGACCTCCCCTCGTGATGTGGTGAGGGGTACTAGACCGGCAACCTGATCTCGGGGAGGTGGAAGATTGGTAATCTCCATTGTCGCTAGAGAGACGGGGACCACCCCGTCTCGAGTCTCCGTCGGAGGGAAGCTGCCGAATTGTACAGACACCATATTGGCAGCCACGGTTACCTCTTCGAAATCGATGGCCAGAGCGTTCGAATTGATGAGGTTTTATATGTACCGTTTCAGCTGGTAGCAATCGTGTGTAGTATGATGGACATAGCGATGATAATGGCAGTATTTTAGATTCTCCATCTCTGTCGGTCGCGGTTCCCGTCTTGGTGGAGGAAGTTGAATCCTGTCCCCTTGTATGAGCATGTCCAAGATGGGCTTAACGTGACCATCTTCAAATGAGTAAGTGATTTGCGGCTATTGTTTGTCTGCTGGCTTCGGCTCAGGTTTTTGTGCTGTATCGGCCACCATAGCCTGCTTTTCCTTGCTGTCCCGATTGTTGAAGGGGCTACCCCCATTATCGTTGTTGGGACGCTTGCCTTTGTTTTCTCCTTTCGAGATGTGCAATCCCAGTTGGCGAGCCTTCTTCAGTCGTTCTTCGGTGCTTGTGGCGCTGATGATGAACGTTTTCCAATCTTTGAATTGACTTTCGCCCATCCAGAGACTGATCGTTGGAAGCAGTCTCTTTTGGCAAATTTCAATTAAAGAGGAATCTGGATTTCCGGAGGACAGCTTCATGGCGGTTTGGCGGAACCGCTCAATGTAGTTCCTTGTCAGCTCCTTCTCCCCTTGGACGACGTCCATGAGGGTGGATATGGTGACATCCTGTCCTACTTCGTAGAATCTCTCCAAGAACATGCGCTTGAAGCCGACGAAGGAGTGGATGCAGTTGTCCGGCAGATTGCGATACCAGTCGAAGGCGACTCCTTCCAATGCCCCAATGAATAATCGCGTGAGGATAGCATCATCATGGGGCAGATGGTCGGTGGTGACCTCGAAGTAAGTGATGTACCGACTTGCTGAGGTCTTGCCATCATACGGGTTGATATTGAACGGCTTATATCTTGGTAGGAATGGAACATCCCTCCATTCAGCAGGGTATGGTTGCCGAATTCTAAGGTCTTGGGCATTTTCTCAGGCTTGGAACATGGCTCGGAGCTCCTGAACCTCTCTTCTTACTTCTCGGGCCTCATCTGTCGCGATAGGGGCTGTTATTTCGGGAGGATTGTTGTCCGGGTTCGGTGCCGTCGAATTCGAGTCCGCATTGACCGCGGGATCCGCGCTTGTTTGGCCAGGCGTCCCTCCTTGCAGAGTTGGAAGGGCTGCTTTAATCTCGTCTACAGACTTGACCAAAACAAGTAATATGGCTTCGAGATTGTCGATGCGCTGGCGATCACTGGAACCACTTTGATTGATGTCTGTCATGAACACCGTCCTTGTATGATGAGAAACGGAAGGGACGGTGGGAGATGTATCCTCCGAGTCATACCCATGTACCGAAAAGTCATCGGGATATATGGAAATATTCTCTTCTGGTTTGGACTCGGAGGGAACAGTACCCCCAGCCTCAGAGTTTGCTTCGTCTTGAGAGTCATGCATGTCCTCGGGGAGATCGGCGTCTGTTGTACCTGATAGAAGAGTTGTTTCCCCGGGCTCGTCTCCTTGAAACATCGGATTGTTGTGGATGTTCGGAGGACTGCTACCCTCAACCCCCAGCGATGTAGATGATGAATTTCCCATTGCAGCAAATTTTGTCTTTGAACGGGTGTGTTGGAATACTACGGTGGAGGACAACCGTTTAGACGACAGTTTCTTAGCTGTAGTGGTCGATATCTTGGGGCTGGAGATGCTTGTCTTCTTCCTTCTCCCCTCGGCGGGGATTTTCTGAGTGGAATTGCAGGAGACAACAGGAGGTGCCTCGTCTTCTGAGCTCGGATGTTGTAGTCTTTGGAAGACTGACGGCCGATCTTTACAACAGCAGTTGACGATGATTTGGGTGCAGTGATGTCCAAGTGAGGACTCTTTGCACGTCGAGGCTCCTTCTCTTTCCTTGCGCTTGTGGAGGATTGCCTCACGCAGGTCAGAGGAACCACTCTGTCCGTTCGCCGTCGGGGGCTGGACTCGAGCGGTTCTATACAACTTCCCATCAGAGGCCCGTGTGATAGTCAACGGGATGCCCCGATAGTCAGAGGTTGGAACAGCTGACTGGGCTTGATGATCCCGCGCTGTCCTAGACTTCTTCTTTTTAGCGCTTGCGGGTGCGTAATAAGAAGAGTCTAAGTTGAATACCACAGAGTCTGGCTTATCATCCAGAGAACTATCAGGGTCAGGACCGTATGAGAGACGGTTGAAGACTGATCGAGAGGAGCGTGGAACGGACGCTATACGGCTAGAATTGAGTACCGTGCAGGCTGTCTGCATGCGGTTGTCTTCTGCTGTCGGATGACTTGTTTCTGTGCGGCTAGAAGTCACGACCGTGCAGGCTGGCCGCATGCGGTTGGCAATTGTGGCCGTATGGGTTTTCTGCAAGCGATTGACTTCCATAGTCGCATGAGTTTCATCCATATGGTTGGCAACTGTAGCCGCATAAGCTATGCGGCTGACAGATATAGCCGCATGAGTTTTCTTCATGTGGCTGGCGGATGTAGCCGCATGAGCTTTCTCCCTGCGACTAATACCCTTATACAGCTCTGATCGTATAGAGTTCCTCTTTGCCCCTGCAAGTCCAGCATCATAGTGTTTTCTTCTGCCGTACTTGGGGACAGCAGAGTTGTCTACAGTCTGAAGTGGGGCCGCAGGAGAGTCTTGCTCGTCGTCTTGAATAACAGAGGGTATCTCTGCAAGAGCTTCAGTAGGAACGAAGGATCGGGGTCTCCACTCCTTGCGGGCCTTCTTTGTGCGGGCTCGCTTCTGGACCGGGCCAACGCTCTTGTCGGAGAGTATTTCTTCGAACGCCTGTTGGTCGAACCGGGCAACCATCTTTTGTTGCGTAGAGCTAAGCTTGGCTGCATCCGATTGCGTCACCAACTCCTCAGCCGTAGAAAAGTTTGTCTCCAGCAGAGTCGCCATCGTGTTTGCCATAAAATATAAAAGAACAGAACAATTATCGGAGGACCGGACTTTTACTTCACGTTACAAACTCGCTCGTACAAAGAAAGCCTAGGGACGAAAACCTAGGTACAGCAGTCTAAGTACAATTGTATATTTTAGATTTTGGAGATGACGATAGAGGCTCGGGAAGGCGACGGCAGCCCTGCCTTACTCCTTGGACGATCGGTATACAGTCTTGGCTCCTGTGAAGAGATGGTTGGCGTTGATGAAGAAATGCTCTTCTTGCTCTCCCTCTATTACTCTTTTGGCTTCTCTCTCTCTCTCTCTGTATTTTTTTCTCTGATTATTGGGGGAGTCTCTCCTTATATCTTTCTCTGATAGTGTATATCCTTTACAAGGGAATGGCACCTTGCTATTTATAATAGTGGAGGCATTATTAGGGTTTAGATGATTACCCATTCTCAAAGTGGCGGCGGCCTGATAATCAATCTGGACCATTAGTTTAAGGCGTGAAGGATCTGGGCCATAAATGGGGATAGTATTGAATCCTGTGAATGATTAATGCTGATTGCTTTAAATCTTCATGATTGGTTGTGTCAAGCTTGGATCTCTTACCACGTATCCCATTGGCTTGATCATGAATGATATGACCTGATCTCATTAATTATGAGGATAATGTTAAACATGGTCATTGGGATCTGGTAAATCTCTGATTGATCTGCATCCCATAATCATCCTTGCTACCAGCTCTCAAGTCGTGGGGGCCATTGAATCTCTGCCACGTGTCTTAATGGTGGACCCTGTTAGAACCGCATGATATCCATGAACCGCATGAGACAGTGTCTCAGTGAGCCGCATAGGTATAGTACTTGCGAGCCGCATGGGATAGTTTCTCGGTGAGCCGCATAGGTATAGTACTTGCGAGCCGCATGGGATGGCTTCTTGGTGAGCCGCATAGGTATAGTACTTGCGAGCCGCATGGGATGGCTTCTTGGTGAGCCGTAGGAAGATGATTCTTGCCAGCCGCATGAAGCTGTTCTTCAATTGAGCCGCATGGGAGTAGCCACGTGGCAATCTCGGATCTTGTCAGATATTTTCTCTTGTTCCCAAAGAGTCTGTCATTATGACAGGACCATTATGACACTTCATGTCAGAGCCGTCAGCTGTCAAATTATGGCAGAGCATTGAATAGGACCATTACTCGATGGCCAGCTGTGTGAAGGGGTCCCATGGGGACACGTGGTGTTGATCGAGCCGCATATCTCTGTTGGTCGTATGTGAGCCGCATGTACTTCTGAATCGCATGCGGCTGGGGGGCTCTTTGAACCGCATAGGACTGTCCCTATGTAATCCGCATGGACTCTCCTGTCCCGAGCCGCATGAGACTAAGAGTCTCTCTGAACCGCATGGGACTGCTCATGTATGAGCGGCATGGGGTTCTCCTGTTCCGAGCCGCATAGATCATCATTCTGATATTTTCCATGCTTCTACACTTATACTCTAAATCACATAGTCACTTACAGTTCTCTATTATCATATATAGATAGCTTTGTTTATCATTTTCTCTCTTTCTTTTCAAGTTTTCTCTCTTTCTTTTCAAGTTTATTTCTTACAGCGTTTCACGTATCTTAATCTATCGTATGTTTTATATTTCCTATCATGATATGAATTGTGTGAGATATATTGTGCTCGTTCCAATCCTGATTGGTCCTGTTGATAAAATTTTACAGGTAACTTGGAGGATCACAGCTAGCCTTGAGGACACTAGTAGAGCCTGGAGTAGAGGTCTAGAGTTTTGTTTATCATATTTCTTGTTGTCTTGGAGATGTATTTTATTTTAGATATTGATATTTTGTGTTATTAAACAATTGACTTATTTTACTTCTGGTTGTATCTTTTTTGTGGATTTCTTATCTATTTCTTCATGCTGATTATCTACCTCTAGTTTGTGATTGAGATTGTATCCTCTTGTGATTGTCATCTGTTTGAAGATTATAGCATATAGTGTTAGTTATGATGGTGACCTAGAACAGCGTTCTACCGCTGATACTACGGTGTAGGCTGGACGTACCCACTTCTCGTGCCCTTACACTGGGTGCGTGTCGTAACACGTTTTTAGTTGTGGCCTATGCAGGTCGAGATTCGCATTAGTACGTTGGCGTAGTAGTACAGCGACTTAGTTGTACTATTACGAGCCTGCTATAGAGTATAGGAAGTAAAGTGTTAGAATAAGAGGATACTCAATCACTGTTAGAATTTCTTGATAGATTCCTGGGACGACCCTTGAGAATCTTATTTTAACTTCGATTGAAATATTTTTCCCTTGATTTGATTCACCCATTACTCCTTGTTATTGAATTTGATTCTGATGGATTCATTGTTGAATTTTGAATCTTGATGTTAGTTGTTGACTTTGAGCTTGTATTTAAATATATATATTTATTTTTATTTTATTTTTGGAATTTAGGGTATAACCTGATAACATACTTGATAAGGACAGTGAGAAAGGTAAATGTCTACTTTATTTGTGGAGTTAGAATTTATCGCAATCATACTGGCAAGCATGACAAGGACGTAGAGCCTGATTTCGATATACTTATCCTACTTATAGAATCTAAATTTTCTTGTAGCCATACCGGGTGGCGTGGTAAGAAATCTAGATAAGATGATTACAGGATGTATACCTTAGTTACAGACCCTATCGTTTATTGCAGCAATGCTTACTGGCGTGGCAAAATTCTAAATATGATTTCAGGAAGACGTGTATGGTATCAGATTATATTTTAAGTTGGTTCATTTCTTTTAAACATATGAACAAGAACAGATTTTATCATTATTTTGCCATTATTTCTTGTACTACCATTTTTTTCTTATCTTAAATAACTCTGTCCTAATTACATCAAATCACCTATCTCGTAACAAATTCAGTCTGCTATACTTTGAAACTTTAAACCTCTATATTTCTTTACCTTGGAAAGGTCGAGGAAGTGACGTAAATCATCTGGCTCGGAAAGAACGTAATTTGTTATCTCATGATAATCTAGGTAGGAATATAATATGATGGAGGACCTTGATACATAATTTTGACATAGAGATGTGGTAAAGATTGGGAATGAAATCAAGAGATCAATATTATCAATTAGAAATGATCACACATAATAAATGTATTTCCTAACTGATGACTATATTCGAGGTCAACTTAGTTTTGAGAACTTTGATAATTTTTGGTTATTTATTCTTGAGACGTTTCACTTTAAGGCTATGTTGTTAAATTTAGTGATTTAGTAATGGAGAAGAGATTTTAACTGTATTCGATGATGATACGAAATTGAACAAGATATTGTAAGAAAATGGCTAGGAACAGAGAGAACACAAGAATTTTGAGTTACAAAAATTTAGAGATTTTGTGAAAATTTTAAATTTAAGAAGAATAATATTTGAAGGTGTACGTTGAAGAAAATATGAAGGTTGATTTTATAATGGAGAATAAGTTTTGTAAGGCCTAGTGGTTTTAGATTGAATAACACGAGGAGAGTAATTTGGACAAGTTCAAGGATTTCATAAAACTTGATTTAGAGGTTTCGGACCTAATTTAGGACAAAGTGGAAGAATTTTGATATAAAGATGATTAAGTGGTTAGTATTGAGTGCTAATAAATAAAAGGGTATGCTTCATGGGTAATATTTTAGAATTTAGGAATTAAGCCTATGATGATCATGACAAGGTCCAATCTTCATAACGAACGGGTATAAATTCTTGGTGGTAGTCATATAAGGGTTGATTTTCATATTTGGACTTATGAGATAAAGATATGATTGGCAAATGATGATTAGATAAGTTTGATGGTATTAGAGAGAGATGATTAACTTGACTTTTCTATGAAACCTTGTCTTTTGTTTTCCCTATCAAAAGGAAAAAATTGACTTATTCCATATCTTTGAATTATTCTTTAAAAGTTTTTAATATCATTGAATCCTAACTCCCTTGGTCACGACCAATCGACTTTTGTCATTTTTTATTATCAAATTAATATCCTGGGTCGTACTCAATTGAATTAAATTTAATTGTGACCTAGATCTCCATCCTTGGATGCTCGTGCTCAGACTTCGATGACCTTGTTCCCATCTTGCCTAAATCTTGATTTACCTAAAGATTGATCAACTTAGATCGTGTCGAGACTAAATTTTCTTTTATATATATCATTATTGGATTTCAATGCTATTGATAGTCATGCTTTAAACTTTCGATTTTGATCATCTTTAGAATAGTAACTGTAATGACCCGCTCCGCCGTAGCGGAACGCCGATTCAAACGGCAAGTGCAACGACTCAAACGAGTCGTCGACCCGAAGAATTGGCATCGACCTGATGAAGAATCGATGCAAGACTTACATTGGCCTATCGAAGATGAATCCAGACTTCGACTTTCAAAGGCGCGCTCGGAGTGTCGCTCGGCCGATACGAACATCGCTAAGGTGGGTGGCTCCGATGAACCCGTCTTTGCTTAGCCTAGACACATAACAATACAAACACTATGGCTAGAATCGATAGGCGATAACACCGCGTGTGTTAATAAATGACACAACGCACCAAGCTAAGGGAATAATCCCATCTGGTATGCTTGTGTAGAACATGAAAAATAACTTGGAAAATATGCGAACTCTCGCACCGCACTCCATGCTCGTGCTAAGGCACGAACTTATATTGAAGTTCCTTATGCGTTCAAACAATGAAATAATGAATAGTTCACAACAATGAAACGTGAAGACTATCAACATAGTCGTTCCGAGTAGAGTATAGCAACATTGAAAGACTATGGGACCGATGGGTCGCCAAGGCGACTCCCGCACGGGGAGTGGCATAATGATGAATGAAAGAAAGAATGAACGAATAAGTGAATGAATGAATCAACGAATGAATGAATGAATATGTGAATGAATCAATGAATGAACGAACAAGTGAAAGAAAGAAAAGAATGAATGAATAAAAGATAAGAAAGAAAGGAAGGTTTAGCGACAGGTATGACGGGGACGTGCATCGGGACTCGCTACCCGCGCTGCACGGATGTCGCCGCCAACCTGGTCGATAACATATTAAGGCTAAAGGTTAGCCTACGGCTCAGAGACAGCCGTTAAGTTAAAATGATAAATAAAACTAAATGGTCGTGGACAATCCCATCGTATACGGGAGGTGGGAGCAATAAGGGATTTCCAGCGGCGCCATCAAATGGAGGATCGTGGCCGACCTAGGCGGAAATAAAAAAAGGCTTACTGTCCGTGCCTGGGTGCGGGCTTGGCCACCCATGAGACGTAAGGCCGGTTATTTCAAGAGACTATCAAGGTGTTCCAGCCGCACGCTTCGGTAGGTGAGAAATTACCAAGGATAAAAGGGTCCAAAATGGCTTGTGATGCCAGCGACCGATGCATATAGATTAAGTGGGCTTTGCTGGTGGCAATCCACGTGCAAGTCCTTGCATTGAAACAAAGTAGTCTATGTTAACTAAATGAAGTGTCTTCTGAACAGGCTTGAAATGTAACACACCAATGGAGAAATTGTACTTCGTGAAATTGAGTTAGAAAACACGCCTACGTTGCGCTAGGACCTGAGGCAGGGACACGCCCTTGGCATTGAAAGTTTATATGAATTGTTGACTAACTTGGTTTACTTTGGACAGGGAAGGCCGGATGGTAAGTATGGGTAAGTCGTGCATGTATTTACATGTAACACATCGAAATGGGTAACACAAGATAGGTCATAAAATATGCCATAAAACTGATCCTAAGGCAAGATTAGAAAGACAATGAATGATAGACGGTGCACAAAAGTAAATAGAACATGTTTGGTAATGATAGCATTGTGGACGAGTTATCCTCCCTACCAGTGCATAACAATGTATTGATAACCCCACAGTTTGCTTGCAGGACGCAGGAGGCGTCGTCGGGTGCGGAGCTTCCCTCGAACGTGCTAAGGCACAGAGCCAACTCTGGAGCCTTGGAGCGTTGTAAGGAGCTGAAGCACCATATATAGGACATAATGTATCGGAACATCGCCATGAATTATTCTGTAGAAACATGAAAAATAGCATGAATGCCCATGCGGCTCAAAACAGGAAAACCCATGCGGTTCAAAAACAGACGAGCTTCATGCGGCTCAAGAGCATCATGCGGTTCAAAAGTTACCAATTTGGACATACGGCTCAAGCAAATACCACGTGGCCTTCTGCGGTTCGCTCCTGCAATTGGCCATTAAGTAAAGGCCCTATTTAATGCTCTGACATAAAGGAGAACTGACGGCTCTGACATAAAGCTGCCATAAAGATCCTGTCATAATGGTAGACTCCTAGGGAAACGAAGAAAATCTCTGACACAAACCCCAAAAATCTTTCATGCGGCCTTGACACGTGGACAGTCGCATGCGGCTCAGGCAGAAGGCCACCCCATGCGGCTCAGGCAGAGGCCATCCCATGCGGCTCAGGGAGAGGCCACCTCATGCGGCTCAGGCAGAGCCTACCCTATGCGGCTCACGAAGACTATCTTCATGTGGCTCACTGAGAAGCCACCCATCATGCGGTCAACTACGCTTATGCGGCTTAGATCATTTCCGTACGTGGCCAGTCTTATGCGGTTCGGATTTCCTAAGTGGCTCGTGGTTAAGACACGTGGCAGAAGATTTGTTTTTCCCGTGTCCCTACAACTAGCAGCATAATAATAATGGGACACGTGGCATCAAATCGATCAAGATTCATTAACAAATCCCAACAACCAGGTTTAGTGCCATCCTCATAATTACTGGGATCAAATCAGATTATTTGTAATCATGCAAATTGAACACGTGGTGGGAGATCCGAGCTTGGCATAACAAATCATAAAGATTTATGGCAATCATCATTAATTGCCCACAGAGATTTGATGCAATCTATATTAATTACCTAGATTTGCTACAATCAGAATGAAGGGCCCAGATTAATTGATCCTAAACTGCCGACTTATCAAGGAGGCAATCATTGTAAACCCTAATGATTGCATCCCACTCCTATAAATAGCAAGGTGCCATTTCCTTGCGAAGAGAGGACTTTTTTGAGGAGCACCAGAGCACCTGGAGAGACTTAAAGAGAGAGAGCAGAGAGACAAGGCACGCACAAGGGCATCCTGAGAGCATTTCTTCCCTGGAGCCAAGGCTGCATCCGATCGTCCAAGGAGTAAGGCAGAGCTGTCGTCGCTTTTCCGATCCTCTACCGTCACCCCCCAAAATCTAAAATAAACAATTGTACTTAGATTGTTGTACCTAGGTTTTCGTCCCTAGGCTTTCTTTGTACAAGCGAGTTTGTATTGTGAAGTAAAAGTCCAGTCCTACGATATAATTCTTCTGTTCTTTTATATTTCATGGCAAACACGATGGCGACTCTGCTGGGGACAAATTTCTCTACGGCTGAGGAGTTTGTGACGCAATCGGATGCAGCCAAACTTGGCTCCACACAACAGAAGATGGGCGTCCGCTTCGACCAACAGGTGTTTGAAGAAATGCTCTCCGACGGAAGCGCAGGCCTGGTCCAGAAGCGAACCCGCAGGCTCACAGGGAGTGGAGGCCAAAATCATTTGCTTCTCCCCAAGCTCTGGACGGAGTACTCTCTGTTGCCCAAGACGGCGAAGGCAACTCTCATGCGACCCCACTTCAAGCCATAGAAGATTCTGCTGTCCCTAAGTCCGGCAGAGGAAAGCACAACGATGCTGGACTTGCAGGGACAAAGAGTAATTCTATGTGCTCCAGGAAGAAGCCGAACAAAGGCACTAGCCGCAAGCAGAACATTCATGCGGCCAAACTTGCCAGCCGCATGCATGATGACCATTTGGCCGAAACTGCCAGTCGAATGCATAACACTCATGCGGCTAGGATTTCCAGCCGCATGGAGAAGACTTATGCGGCTGAGAGTTCCAGCCGCATGAAGAAAGCCCATGCGGCTACGACTGTCAGCCGCATGAAGACTGTTAATTCTAGCCGCATGCCGCCTGCTCTACGCGGCTCAGTCTTCGACCGCCTCTCCTATGGTCCTGATCTCTCATACTCCCGAAAAAACATGTCTAACTCTCTCCAGCACCACTTAGACTCTTCAGATTATGTGCCCTCGCACACCAGAGTGAAGAAGTCTAGGGCAGCGCGAGCTTCGCAAGCTTAGTCCGCTGACCCGACCTCTGGCCATCCGAGCGTTCCCCATACTGTTATGCGGGCCTCTGATGGAAAGTTGTACGGAACCACTCGAGTCTAGCCCCCGGCGGCAAACGGACAGAATGGTTCCCAAAAGTCTTCCAAAATCCAGGGAGCAAACATGGTCATTCCTGACCCATCTGACTTGCGTGAGGCTATCCTCCACAAGCGCAAGAAAAGAGAAGGGGCCTCGGGGTGCAAAGAGTCCTCCCACAGACGTCACTGTACCCAAGTCATCGTCAACTGCTGTTGTAATAACGCGACGGTACGAGAAGACCGACAGTCCGTCTTCCAAAGACTGCAACAACCACGTTCAGAGGATGAGGCACCTCCCGTCGTCTCCTGCAACTCTTCTCAGAAAATCCTTGCCGATGAGAGAGGGAAGAAGACAAACATTTCTACCCGAAGATTTCAACCACTATGACTAAGAGACTGTCGTCTAAGCGGTTGCCCACCACCGGAGTTTTCCAAGGTACCCGTTCAAAGACAAAATCTGCTACAGTGGGAGATTTATTGTCCACATCACTGGGGGTTGCTGGAACTTGGGGAAGTACTACTCCGAACCTCCACGACAACCGACGTTCCAAAGAGACGAGCTGGGGGAAACAACTCTTCCATTAGATACAGCAAATCCCAATGTTTCCGAGGACGTCCACAATTCCCAAGACGAGGCAAACTCGAAAGCTCGGGGTACTGTTCCTTCTGAGTCCGAAGCAGAGGAAGACATTTCCACATACCCCGATGACTTCTCGTTACAGGGGTATGATTCGGAGTGTACGTCATCCACCGTCCCTTCCACTTCTACCCATGTCAGGACGGCATTCATGACAAACAACGAACAGGATGGTCCCAGTGATCGCCAACGCATTGACACTCTGGAGGCCATACTATACACTTTGGTCAAATCCGTACAGCCCTCCCTACTCTGCAAGGAGGGACGCCTGGCCAAACAAACTTGGGGCCTGCGGTCAATGCAGACTCAAACTCAGCGGCACCAAACCCGGGCAATATTCCTCCTAAAATGTCGGCTCCTACCGCTGCAGACGAGGCCAGGGAGGCAAGAAGAGAGGTCCAGGAGCTCCGGGCCATGTTCCACGCCCGAAAAAACTGCTAAGACCTCAGGATACGACAACCGTATCCCGCTGCGTGGAGAGATGTTCCCTTCCCACCAAATTATAAACCATTCCACATCAATCCATATGATAGAAAGACCTTCGCAAGTCGGTACATCACTTACTTCGAGGTCACCACCGACCATATACCCCATGACGATGCCATCCTTATACGATTATTCATCGGGGCATTGGAAGGGGTCGCCTTCGACTGGTACCGTAACCTGCCAGACAACTGCATCCACTCTTTTGCCAGCTTCAAGCGCATGTTCTTGGAGAGATTCTACGAATTAGGACAGGACATCACAATGTCCACCCTCATAGACGTCGTTCAAGGGGAGAAAGAGCTGACAAGAAACTATATTGAGCGGTTCTGCCAAACCGCCATGAAGTTGTCGTCCGGTAATCCGGATTCCTTCTTAATTGAAATTTGCCAAAAGAGACTACTTCCAACAATCAGCCTCTGGATGGGTGAAAGTCAATTTAAGGACTGGAAGACGTTTATCATCAGTGCCACTAGCACCGAAGACAGGTTGAGGAAGGCTCGCCAACTGGGATTGCACATCTCGGAGGAAGAGGACAAGGGCAAGCATCCTAATACCAACAAAAATAATGGGGGTAGCTCCACCAACAATCGGGACAACAAGGGCAAGCAGGGTATGGTGGCCGACACAGCCCAGAAACTTGAGTCAAAATTGGCAGACAAGCAATGGCCACAAATGACCTACTCCTTCGAAGACGGCCATGTCAAGCCCATCTTGGATATGCTCATACAAGGAGATAGAATTCAGCTCCCTCCACCAAGACGGGAATCTCGGCCGGCGGAAATAGAGAGCCTAAAGTACTGCCATTACCACCGCTATGTCCACCATGCTACACACGACTGCTACCAACTGAAGCGATACAACCAACATCTCATCGATTCAAAGGCTCTGGCCATTGACTTCGAGGAGGTAACCATGACAGCCAACATGGTGTCCGTATAGTTTGGCAGCTTCACTCTGAGAGAGACTCAAGACGGCGTGATACCCATCCCTCGGCGACAATGGAGATTGCTCATCTTCCACCTCCTCGAGATCAGGCTACTGGTCTAGTACCCCTTACCACGTCACGAGGGGAGGTCATGTGGGTCCATCCAGATTTGGTTCCAGAAGTGACTCAGTCCACACCACCCTCCGTTGGCAAAAAGGGGAGTAGAAAGGTCAGATCCTGCCGTACGATTTTGGTAGATGTCGAAGAAGCCACAGCTGTCGTCACTCGGTCTGGTGCTCAATCCCAACCTACGAAAGATAACTCGGCTGAAGAGCATCAGCCGGCCACTGCTGACACTCCGGGACCGTCCCAACCTCCAACGACCGACAAGCCTACACCAAAGGAGACTCGCTTTGACAAATCCCTCCGAAAAGAGGCACCTCATGGGCTGGAAAGGCCCTACAACTTTGACATCTTGGCACAATTGGCCAATACACCGGCCAAATTGTCATTATACGAGCTCCTGAGACTCTTCAAGGATGTTCGTGCGGCTTTGAGTGACGCACTCCAGAACGTCGACTCATATCTAGCTCAGGTCAACCTCACGGGAGAGAGCCCGCCTGCAGATCTCCAAGATAGCACTTGCACAGGAGCGATGCCCAACATTGTCTTCACTCCACAGGATATGCTTATCAAAACCAACCTACACGATCGACCGTTATATTACACTAGATACATCGGCGACATGAAGGTGGATCGGATGCACATTGATCCTAGTTCTTCCATAAGCATCATCCCGAAGGGTCTGTTACATCATCTCTGTTCCTGTGCATCGCCTGACACCAACAAGTACCGCCATCAGCGATTTCAATTCGGACAGGAGCTACCCGATTGGAAAGATTCGCCTGAAGTGCCAAATCGGCGATCTTCAGTCAGAACTAACCTGTTACGTCATAGATGCGGACACTTTCTACAATATCCTCTTGGGGCGCCCTTGGATACACGATTACATGATTGTGCCTTCCACGCTGCACCAATGCTTCAAGTATGTCGACAAATACGGCTTCGTGAGGATAGAATTTGCCGACATCGATCCCTTCAAAGGGGTCGAATCCTACTACTCAGACTCCTGCCTATACGAAAAGTCGAAGAGGCACCTTGGTGAAGGAGATGTGCAAGCTGGCACTGAGACAGCTACATGATCAGAAGAACCTCTGACGATCCACCTCCAAGCTCGCAAACCTGGCAAGTCCGCACCCCTTACGGCGGCTCTGCGTAAGGACGCAATCAGCTTCTCGGCACAAGAAGAGAAAATGATAATCCGGCTGCCAAGGTCCGGCCAAGCGCCAAGACCCACAATGGAGCCACTGACAATCAGACTGCCTAGAGTCGGCTAGCAACAAACGAAGAAGCTTAATCCCTCCGACAAACCAATGACGATACGTCTTCCCAAGAAGAATCGTTACCCCGATGCAAAGTCAGGGGCTTCTAGCGAGCCAACCACTCCCCGCCCAACATCGAGTACCAAATTGGGGGTTGCTAGTTTGCCAACAACTCTACTTTCTGCTCCACCAGCGAAACACCTGATGATCAAGTTGCCTAAGTCATCCTCTCAGTCTTCATTTATACAGGGGGTGGCCGAAGAAGAACCAGAACTGGCCAAGTATATGGCCGTTCACACTAATGTTCCATCCGCAGATGATGTAATCCCGCTAGAAAAGATACCTTACTTCATCAATAAAGGGCTATCTTTGAACTACACCGAGCTTAACAAGCTTTGTACAATGTATGCTATGGAACACGGTATAGGCATTCACCTACATACACAGGTGATAAATGTTTACACCGCAAATCAACTCACTCCTGTGGAAGGCGCTTACTGTATAATCGAGGGAGGAGACCATCCAATCATCTTCGGTCGGAAAAATGATCCACAGTCCCTCACCATAGAAGAAGTCGATCTCGAATCGGACACCGGAAGACAGCCTCTCTATCTATATAGCCCCCAATCCAAATATCTCATGCAAAAACAAGGGTATGATCTGGAGACTATGCCAGGTTTGAAGTACGGCACTAGTCGACGATTACCTTTAAGGTCGTCAGTCCCGGCTGGCAAACTACAGGACTACTACAACAAGACCCGATGCGTACTGGGATATGTTATGCCTACAACGACCCCTGAGAGTTCAGATGTAGAATGCGACTGGCAGTCACACTCAACCGGATCACCAACTTCTGATTCGGATATCAGCATCGGGGATGTATTCAGGAAGGTCTTGTCTGTCAACATGGCGTTCGCTGATGCTTACGAAGAGGGTGAAGACTTTCCTGAACTCCTCGAATTAGAGCCGTGGGCCCAACAGCTGGATGCGCAATGGAAGAAACCGTTTGAACAAAGAGAGCCTCCTACTGAAGATGAGGTCATGCAAGTGGATCTAGGCAGCGACTCTTCTCCAAAACCAATCTTCGTTAGTAAAAGCCTGACAGACGAAGAGCAAGAATCTCTACTGGAACTCGTCAAAGAATATATTGATGTGTTCGCCTGGAACTATGAAGACATGCTAGGGTTAAATCCCGATATTGCTCTTCACAAACTCAACATTCGGCCAGATGCAAAGTCAATCAAACAACAATAACGACGCTTCCGCCCAGGCATCATGGATGCAATCGAAGCCGAAGTCAACAAACTGATAGCCAGCGGCTTCATTCGTGAGGAGCAACATCCAGACTGGGTCGCCAATATAGTACCGGTCCTCAAGAAGAATGGAAAGATTCGAATCTGTATCGACTTTTGCAATCTGAACGAGGCATGCCCCAAAGATGAGTTCCTCCTCCCTATCACAGACATCATGATTGACAACACCTACAGTTTCGAACGTATATCATTCATGGATGGTTTCTCGGGGTACAACCAAATTAAGATGTCTCCCGACGACGAAAAGCATACATCGTTCCGAACACCAATAGGCACGTTCTGCTACACAGTCATGCCTTTCGGCTTAAAGAACACTAGCGCCACCTATCAAAGAGCCATAAGTATCATCTTCAGGGATCACTTGCGCAAGACCGTGGAGTGCTATGTTGACGACATCGCCATCAAAAGCCGCTCTAAGGAAGATCATCTACATGATCTAAGGACAGTGTTCGACCTAATGCGAGCGCACAATTTGAAAATAAGCACTACGAAGTCCTTTCTGGGCATATCCAGCGGGAAGTTCTTGGGTTTCATCATCACCTCCCAGGGTATCCACGTAGACCCTGAGAAGACGAAGGCAATCATGGAGATGGGTCCCCCGAAAAATCTCCGAGAACTTCGAGGCCTCCATGGAAGGCTAGCTTACATCAGGAGGTTTATTTCCAACCTCTCCGGACGTTGTCAGCCATTCACCCATCTCATGAAGAAGGGCGTCTCATTCGTATGGGACGAAGAATGTCAGCGTGCCTTCGACAGCATCAAAAAATATTTGTCGAACCCTCCAGTCCTGGTGGCCCCGATTGCTGGAAAACTATTCCTGCTCTATGTACGAGCAATGGAGCATTCCCTTGGCGCTCTGCTAGCACAAAACAACGATGCAGGCCACGAGCAAGCTATATATTACCTCAGCCGAATGATGATCGGGCCAGAGCACCGATATACCGCCGTGGAGAAGGAATGCCTCGCCCTGGTGTTCGCCATTCAAAAGATGCGACACTATGTCACGGGGCAAACCATACATGTGATATCACGAGTAAACCCCCTCAGGGTCCTCATGACCAAACCAGGGGCACTCAGCTCTCGCCTCGCTACATGGACAATATTACTGTCCCCCTACCATATGATCTTCGTCCCACAAAAGGCTGTTAAAGGTCAAGCTCTGGCAGACTTTTTAGCAACCCACCCAGGCCCGGAGTCGGCCAGAATATACGAAGATATCCCAGATGAGGTCGCCGACTCGCATGCGACCTCTCACGATGATATATGGCGAATGTTCTTCGACGGTACTTCGAGGACCGGATCCAAAGGCAACATCGTAGTCGGAGTCGGGGTGGTACTGATTTCTCCTTCCGGACTGGTGATCAATCGTGCTTACTCCCTCACGGAACCGTGCTCTAACAATGTGGCCAAGTACAATACTTTAGTCATTGGCCTCCAACTTGTAAGAGAGCTGGGGGTAGAATATCTTGAAGCATACGACGATTCGCAGTTAATCGTCAATCAGATCCGGGGTTCATATGAGGTTCGCCATGAAGACATGATCCCCTATCACCAAATAGCGATCAACATCATCTCGTCATTGGAAGGGTTCTTCATCGAACACGTCCCCAGACTCTAAAATATCGAAGCCGATGCCTTAGCTGGCCTTACCGCTTTCCTAGCGGTTCCGAACTATGCTCATCAATCGGTGGATGTGATAGGCTATGAACTGGTCTGTACCAAGAACAATGTTCAATTCGTGGCGAGTTATTCCGCTTAGACGATCGACTAAGCACAATACTGAAGGCAACCATTTATTGACTTCGTAGTCTACGACATTCCGCCGGAGGACCCAAAGGAAGCCACCTCTATCAGCAGGCGTTCTATCAGATTCTTCTACGATACAGAGACGAAAATGCTGTATCGCCGATCCTACGATGGATTATTGCTTCGATGTCTGTTAAACGCAGAAGCCAAAGAAGCCGTACGCGAAGCTCATGACGGTATCTGTAAGGCCCATCAGCCTGGCCCAAAATTGCAAGACCGTCTTCGCCGAATGGGCTACTACTGGCCCACGATGGTAGCAGATGCGATAGACTATGCAAGAAAGTACAAAGCCTGCTAAGTCCACGCGGACTTCATCCACCAACCATCCGAATTTCTACACCCGACAGTGGCGTCCTGGCCATTCGAAGCATGGGGAATGGATATCATCGATCCGATCGCTCCACCTTCTTCCCGAGGACATCGCTTCATACTTGCCATCACAGATTACTTCTCCAAATGGACAGAAGCTGTTTTGCCTACAGAAGTAAAGACTTCAAACGTGATCAGCTTCCTCAAGCATCACGTCATCTATCATTTTGGACTACCCCGAAGGACCATCCACGATAATGGTCCGCAGTTCGCAAGCCACGCCTTCTATCGGTTCTGAGACAAGCACCGCATCCAAAATATTGCTTCAACGCCATACAACCCAGCAGCGAATGGGTTGGCAGAAGTATTCAACAAAACAATCATCAAACTTCTCAAGAAGTTCGTATCTGAAGAACAGATGGCAACTCTAGAGGGGGGTGAATAGAGTTTATAGAGATAATACCCAATTAATAATTCAACCCTATCACAATCAACACTAATCAGAGTAAATGCGGAATTTAAAGTAAGAAGAAAGAGAGCATACGCAAACACAGCCGATTTTAACCTGGTTTCCCTCGTGGAGGACTAGTCCAGGCCTGAGAACTCTAGCTCAGGATTAAATCCACTATTTGTGAAATAGTAGTTTACAATCCGTGTCTTTTCTTCAGAAGAGCATGTCAACTTCTTACACAGGATCGCAGTGGCGATTTGCTTGGAATTTTCCAAGCGACTTCTTCAACTCTTGCACAAGACTCCTAACTGAGAGATGCTGAGCACTCGAGACTTAGGAACCTTGTGGCTAGTAGATGGGAAGGATATGGCTTATCTGAGCTTTAAGAGAGAAGAGAAGAGAAGATTGGATGATTTGAAATGAGAGAATTCATGGCCTATTTATAGGGTTTTTGTAGGCAGAATTCGGCCAGAACTCGGGTAGGAAATTTCAAATATTTGGCCGTTGGACAACTTGCAACCAGCTAACCCTAAAATTAAGGTTGCTGATTTTTAGGGGACAGAGTTCGGCCCGAACTCTGTGTGGAGGCAGAGTTCGGCCCGAACTCTGTCTCCAGAGCACAGAGCTGGTCTAAGTGGCCAGTGGGTATTTTTCTGGATGGTGGAGTTTGAGGATTATTGGGTAGGCTTTAGGTCAAGTCTCAAGAGCTCAGCATTACACAGTTTACATCAGTCTAGACTCAATAAAAGTGCAAAATACAGACTCATATACAACTGAAAAACAGAGACAGAGCTGTTGTCTGACTTGAGCTTGATGTAGGCGTCGTGTGTCGTATTGAATTATTACAAGTATTATTTAGTCAGAGTTATCAATATTTGGTTGACTGTGACTTTGTGTCAACAATGTCCCCCATATTGATAATTGACAAAATAATAGATGTATATTCAATATTCATACCTGGACACAGTTGATGACAAAATCATAGCTCCCCCATAATCAGTACCGAGCTAGAAACAATAGCTCCCCCATAATCGGTGATCGGTGCCGAGCTAGAAACAATAGCTCCCCCGTAAATAATGCGTTGAACCTGTTGACCTGATAAATAATATCTCCCAAAAGCACCAAAAAAGCACATATATACCAAAAAAATATATATATATGACAAGAATATACATATTTCTTCCCCTTTTGGCATTAGCAATATAAACTGCATATGAATAAACTACATATAAACTGTAAGATAAGTAATAATGATGCAACCACACCAAACAGAGAAGAAACTGTATATGAATGATCAAAACAAGCAACTAGCATAGAATAATAAACTACCATAAGCATAAAAGTGTCATCACACATAACCAGAGTCATCAAACTACCAGAGTTTTAGTACTACCCAAGTACATAAATCCAAATAAAACTAAATAACTGGAAATCAGAAATCATAAACTAGGATCATCAGCAGCATCAGCAGATAGTAACCATCTCCATCACGGAGCACGAGAAGGCCCAACGGAGTCGGAAGGATCAGAGAAGGAACGGCGGGGGTCCACAATAGCAGCACCCGGATCCAGGTAACGCATGACCCAAGGATCGTCAATGCGATATCCCTCACGACCAGGATCCTGCTCCATGGAAATGGGCATAGAAGGATGACGGGACATAGAATACCGAATATCGTACAGCGAGTTGCTGAGGGCACTTATCTGCAGGATAGTACGGTAGTCCATCTGAGTCCAGCGATCGTCCTCCAAGGCGAAACGGTCTCGGAGCATGGTCTGGATGGAGTCAAGAGTAGCAGGAGGAGGTGGCACATCCTGTCCAAGTGGAGGGGCGTCGGGCTCCTCATCATCAGAATGCTCAGAAGTGGCAGGAGAGGATACGACTGCCTGAAGACATCGTGCCTTAGAAAAGAAGGCAGGAGCAGGCAAGAAAGGACAATCATGAAGAGGGACAATGAAAGCACGAAGGACCATAGGAAGATACAAGGGATAAACCAGGGCTCGTGGTTTCTTCCTACAGTTAATCATCCAGTCCATCATGGTACGTGAAAGATTGAAAGGGATGCGATAGTGAAGGTGATACAAGGCTGGGATCTCAAAATATGTGACTTCATTGGTGGAGCCGGCTTTTGGCAGAATGGTGTTGAAGATAATTCGATGAAGTTCATAGAAATAAGGGTTGAGGTGCTTGGCCATAAGCTTGCGAGGACATATGTTAGGGGCACATAGTTCCTCCTTGAAGCTCTCAAGGGAAGTTTTACCAACAAATTGGAATTGGCGAGCTTCCACAAGCTTATCCCAAATATCAAGATCTTGAAGGTCAAGATACCCGCCCAACTCAGAATCATCAAAAGCAATATCAATGCCGGCAACCCAGGAATAGATGTGAGTGGCATCGTGAGTCAAGTTGCAATAGAACATTTGTATGGCGCTTCAATAAATAACAAAGTTGGAGGCAACTAACTCATCAATGCAAAGATCACGAAATATAGATTCATATTGTGAAGAAATTGTGAAGTTAATGGGATGTCCTGCGAATACCGAACGAGTTCGAAAGTCACTAAACCACTCGTTAGAAGCGTCTAATGATACAAATAATCGGTCGTCATAAGTATTAGGGTCGCAGGGACGAGGTGGGTTGAACAACGGATGAGGGGGTTGTTGTTGTTCAACGGGTTGCTCAATGGGAGGAGGAGGATTCGAAGAGGAAGCACCCTCGGTTCGAGTCCTCTTCCCACGATTGGGCAAGCGAGGAGCGATTGCACAAAATAGAGAAATTGAAATAGAGAAGAAGAAGGAGTTATACCTCAAATCAACAATGAACAGTGAAAGAGAATGAGAAAATAGCCATTCTCCTTGATTTTGGTGAATAATGGAGCACTATGGAGAGAAAATTAGGGTTAGGGTTTGAGACAATAGTGGTAGAGAAGTAGAAGAGGTGGTAAGAATGAAGGAGAGAGAGTAAAACCCGAATATAAGAGAAGGGTTTTCTTTGGTCGGAGTAAATCTGGACCGTAGGATCTCATTTGATCAAACGGCTGGAGCTGTCCCCGATTCTGGAACAGGGGGACCGAACTCGGCCCGAACTCTGGTAGAGGCAGAGTTCGGCCCGAGTTCTGGGTCCATGTCCCAGAACTTAAGTCTGGCTAAAAAAATGGTTAAGTAAGGAAATCAAGTAAAATATGAGGACAGATGCTAGAAAGATTTAATCAAATAGATAGAGAAGTAGAAGAATAGCAGAATGAATTTAAAAAATAGCATGTCAGCAGTAATAAATCACAACGTACCATATAATAAACAAGGAAATATATTATAATTTACTAGTTTGAAATTGCCATGGGTTAGCTGCAGGGGCCGGATCCCAGCTAGCGGTAGTCCAGAGGACTAGTGCACCGTGTCGCTTAGGCTTTTACGCCTTATTGTCAGAAGGGCCCTTTCGGCTTGTACCCATAGCAAGTTCATCGTAAGAGAATCATAATATAATCAATATTTATGCAGGTGAGTTTTAATTTATGACAGCTTCATCTAAAATTCCAAGTTCACGACAAAGGAAATTGAAGCGCTCTTCGGATAATGGCTTAGTAAAGAAGTCTGCTAGCTGATGATCGGTGTCAATAAACTCTAAGTTAATAGTGCCATTTTGCTGATGATCACACAAAAAGTGGTGTCGTATCTCAATGTGCTTCGTTCGTGAGTGACAAATGGGGTTCTTAGTAAGATTTATTGCACTAGTGTTGTCACAAAAGATAGGAATATGCATGAAAGATAAATTATAGTCTTCAAGGGTTTGCTTCATCCACAGAATTTGTGCACAACAACGCCCAGCTGCTATGTACTCAGCTTCTGTTGTGGATAGTACAACAGAATTCTGCTTTTTGCTAAACCAAGAGACTAAAGCCTTTCCTAATAAATGGCACGTACCGCTCATACTTTTACGGTCGACCTTGCATCCAGCAAAGTCAGCATCAGAATAACCTATGAGGTCAAATGATGTTGACTTGGGATACCATAGGCCCACTGTAATCGTACCCTTAAGGTATATGAAGATACGCTTAACTGCGGTCATGTGCGATTTCTTAGGATTTGCTTGATATCTAGCACACAGGCAAACGCTAAACATTATATCAGGTCGACTAGCAGTAAGATAGAGTAGACTGCCTATCATACCTCGATACTTATGTTGATCTACGGGTTTGCCGCTTTCATCTGGTTCAACTTTGGTTGAAGTAGCCATAGGAGTGCTGATTGGTTTGACATTATCAAGTTCGAATTTCTTCAGCATGTCCTTTGTATACTTCGACTGACAGATGAAGATTCCATTTGACATTTGTTTGACTTGCAGCCCAAGAAAGTAGTTGAGCTCCCCCATCATGCTCATCTCAAACTCGGTCTGCATACACTTGGCAAAATCTTGACAGAGAGTCTCATCAGTAGAACCAAAAATAATATCATCTACATATATCTGTACTAGAAGAATAGTGTCCTTCAAAGACTTTATGAAAAGTGTAGTATCAATTTTCCCTTTTGAAAAACCTTTCTCAAGCAAGAAGTTGCTAAGCCGTTCATACCAAGCTCTAGGGGCTTGTTTGAGGCCGTACAGTGCTTTCTTTAGCTTGAACATGTGGTCGGAAAACTTGTGATTTTTAAAACCAGGAGGTTGTTTTACATAGACTTCCTCCTTAATAAAACCATTCAAGAAAGCACTTTTAACATCCATTTGAAATAATTTGAAATTTTGAAAATTTACAAATGCGCAAAGCATCCGAATGGATTCTAATCTAGCAACAGGAGCATACGTCTCATCGTAGTCGATACCTTCCTCTTGGTTGTATCCTTGGGCTACTAGACGAGCTTTGTTGCGTGTAACTGAACCATCTTCATTTACTTTGTTTCTAAAAACCCACTTAGTACCAATAATGGAGTGATTAGCCGGTCTAGGAACGAGTTTCCATACTTGGCTCCTCTCGAATTGGTTGAGTTCTTCTTGCATAGCAGAAATCCAAAATTCATCATTGAAAGCTTCAGAAATGTTTTTAGGCTCAATTTGTGAAATAAAGGCAGTGCTAGCAATGGAGTCTCTTAATGATGATCTAGTAGTTACTCCTCGTGAAACCTCACCGATTACAAAATTTTTTGGATGTGATGGCTTGAAAGAGAATTTCTTAGGCAAGCTTTCCAGAGAATTGGTTTCGGTTGTGGTGTTCATTGGAGTAGACGTTGATGGCTCAACATCATCATCAAGAGTAGTTGCTGCACTGTTATCTTCATCAAAAGTCACATTTGTAGACTCTTCCACAATTAAAGAGCGTTTGTTAAAAACTCTATATTCCTTACTCTTGGCGGCATAGCCAAGGAAAATACCATCGTCAGCTTTGGCATCAAATTTGCCTAAGTTGTCTTTGGTGTTAAGGATAAAACATCTACAGCCAAAAACTTTAAAATAAAAAACATTTGGGGTTCTCCCAAACCAAAGCTCATAGGGTGTCTTTTTTGTAATAGGACGAATAAGTACCCTATTTAAAATGTGGCATGCTGTACTGACAGCTTCAGCCCAAAAGTATTTCGAAAGTGAAAATTTGTTCAACATGACTATAGCCATATCGCCAAGAGTCATATTCTTCCGCTCCACAACACCATTTTGTTGGGGAGTTCTAGGACAGGAAAACTCATGATCAAAACTATTGGAATCACAAAACTTTTCAAAATCAGAATTTTTGAATTCGCCTCCATAATCACTTCGGATTCGAGTGATCATGTAGCCTTTTTCGTTTTGAACTTTCTTGACAAAAATCTTAAAAACTGAAATAGCATCACTTTTATAAGTAAGAAAGAAAACCTAAGTAAATCTAAAAAAATTATCAACAATAACAAATGCATAGAGTTTTCCACCAAGACTGGCTACTCTACTAGGACCAAATAAATCCATATGGAATAGTTACAGGGGTCTAGTAGTACTTACAGAGTTTATGGAATGGAAAGATGATTTGGTTGCCTTATTTAACTCACATTCGGCACATACGGTGTCCTTTTTGAATGTGATGTCGGGCAAGCCTCTAACTAGCTTCTTGGTTGATAGCCTGGATATAGTATCCATGTTGGCATGACCAAGTCGCTGGTGCCATAGTAACCGTTCATCTTTGTAAGCATATAGGCATCTTCCTGCATGGTTAGAATCTAGAGACAAATAGAAAATATAAATATTGTCCTCTCTTACCCCTTCAAAAGCAATGTCTCCTGTTGACCTATCATAAATAAGGCATTTGTTTTATCCAAAGTTAATGTCATAACCATGGTCAGCAAGATGACTGATGCTGAGCAAGTTATGCTTTAACTCGGTCACTAGGCAGACATCCTTTATTACGGGAGAGGGAGGATACCCAATAATACCATTACCTATGATATAACCTTTTAGGTTATTTTCGAAGGATACATATCCTTCTCTCTTCATCGATAGTGATGCGAAAAGATGTGCGTCTTCTGTCATATGCCGCGAGCATCCACTATCGAGAATCCACTTACTCTTAGTTGAGGAGGGAAGGTCCACCTACATCAAGAGTAGATGTGACCTTTGGTACCCAAATTCTTGAGGGTCCTGAAGAGTTAGCTTTTGGAAACCATACATATATCTTTTTATCAACTAATCTTCTGATTCTACATTGTGGTGATATGTGTCCATGTAGACCACAATAAGTGCATGTAGCATTTCTATCACATTTGGAGCATGCTGATGATGTCTATAAGAATATTGATGATATGTAGATTGATATGGCATGGCATGCTGATGTTGTCTATATGGCATGGTGTGATGAGGTTGTCTATATGGCATGACATGATGAGGTTGTCTATGTGGCATGGCATGATGAGATTGTCTATATGGTATGGCATGATGAGATTGTCTATATGTGGAGTGATGTTGATTGTGTCTTTGTGCAATATGATGATGACTCTGTGTAGCATAATGTTTATGTGACATATGATGATTATTTCTACGTGTATGAGGTTTGTGAAAGTGTGTGTATATGTAAGCATGGTTGTGAGCAGCATGAGTATGACGTGGTTTACTAGTATGAGTAGTGCTATGCTTTGTGTGTGTCTCATGTGATGGGGTTTGAGGTTGAGCAGCCTGTTTTCCCAATTTAGTCTCTAGTTTCTTAGAGACAGCTTGCAATTCAGTGATTTTAGCATTTAAACCATAGAACTTAGTAATAGTGATCTTGTGTCTATTCTTTTCATCTGCAAGCTCCGTGTTGAGTGTTGTAATCTCTTTTGTTTATAGCTCAATACGTGCCCCGACATCATGTAAGCTTATTTTAAGCTTAGATACCTCATCAGTGACATCCGTGGGTGCAGTGTCTCTAATATTATCAAGTAAAAAAGAAAGTCTTTGTACTTCAACTTCATGACTTTTGATTTTGTCCTTGGCTTGTTTGTATTTACCAATGACCTTTTTATGGTCACTGAGTAAATCAGTGAAAGTATCGCCAAGTTCATCAAAAGTGAAGTCGTCAAGAGTGTCGTTAGATACCTTGTCGGATGTTGCCATTAGGCAAACATTAGCCGTATCTTGAGGAGAGTTCTTTTCTTCCTCGGAGTCACTGGCATCGCTTTTATGCCAGATGCTAGAGTTGGCATATCTCTTTGAAGTGGTCTTCTTGTATGGCTTCTCATAGCGGTTGCTTTTCTTTGAGAATGGACAGTCTTTTCGGACATGTCCCGTCTTCTTACAACCATAGCAAGTAGGCTCTTCTTCTTCATCTTCTTGTGGTTCCTTCTTTCTTCGGTTGAAGCGAAGGAATTTCTTGAAGTTGCGAACCATGAGGGCTTGATCATCATCTTCTGAGTTGTCGTCATCCGTCTCTTCGGGTTCAGCCCTCCGTCGGTGAGCTTTGAGTGCGATATCCATAGCCTTAGGAGCAGGCTCTTCGAAGTCCTTGAGGTCAAGCTCATGAGTCATTAGCTTTCCCATCAAGGTCTCCATAGACATGGTTGTGAGATCGTTTCCCTCTATGATGGTTGTCACCTTAGGGTTCCAAATTTTTGGTAGTCCCCTAAGTAACTTGCGAATCTTCTCATGATTTGAATATTGCTTTCCAAGTAAAGACAGGGGGTTGATGATGTCGAGGAATCTTGTGAACATCTGCGTGATCGTATCGTTTGGCTTCATCTTGAAGGCCTCGTATTCTTGAGTGAGACGACTTATTTTTGATTCCTTGACTTGGGTGGTTCCTTCATGCGTCACTTCTAGAAGCTTCCATACTTCGTGGGATGTGGTGCATGTGGATACCCTGTTGAACTCATTCCTGTCTATAGCACAGAATAAAGCATTAATAGCTCTCGCGTCTAGACTTGCCTGTTTCTTCTCCTCGTCAGAATATTTGTCATGTGATTTCTCAATGAGATCACCGTTGACAACTATCCTGGCGGGCTTTTTGTAACCGTCAGGGACGATAGTCCACAGGTCAAAGTCTAGAGACTTGAGATAAAAACTCATCCTTGTTTTCCAATACGTGTAGTTAGTTCCATCAAATAGGGGAGGCCTATGAGTGGACTGTCCTTCACCGTGATTGGAAATCAAGGATTGTGTGGTTGCCATGGATCAGCTCTAGGATGTAAATCCTTGTAAAGAGAACAGAGCTCTGATACCAATTGAAGAACAGATGGCAACTCTAGAGGGGGGTGAATAGAGTTTATAGAGATAATACCCAATTAATAATTCAACTCTATCACAATCAACACTAATCAGAGTAAATGCGGAATTTAAAGTAAGAAGAAAGAGAGCATACGCAAACACAGCCGATTTTAACCTGGTTTTCCTCGTGGAGGACTAGTCCAGGCCTGAGAACTCTAGCTCAGGATTAAATCCACTATTTGTGAAATAGTAGTTTACAACCCGTGCCTTTTCTTCAGAAGAGCATGTCAACTTCTTACAGAGGATCGCAGTGGCGATTTGCTTGGAATTTTCCAAGCGACTTCTTCAACTCTTGCACAAGACTGCTAACTGAGAGATGCTGAGCACTCGAGACTTAGGAACCTTGTGGCTAGTAGATGGGAAGGATATGGCTTATCTGAGCTTTAAGAGAGAAGAGAAGAGAAGATTGGATGATTTGAAATAAAAGAATTCATGGCCTATTTATAGGGTTTTTGTAGGCAGAATTCGGCCAGAATTCTGGTAGGAAATTTCAAATATTTGGCCGTTGGACAACTTGCAACCAGCTAACCCTAAAATTAAGGTTGCTTATTTTTAGGGGACAGAGTTCGGCCCGAACTCTGTGTGGAGGCAGAGTTCGGCCCGAACTCTGTCTCCAGAGCACAGAGCTGGTCTAAGTGGCCAGTAGGTATTTTTCTGGATGGTGGAGTTTGAGGATTATTGGATAGGCTTTAGGTCAAGTCTCAAGAGCTCAGCATGACACAGTTTACATCAGTCTAGACTCAATAAAAGTGCAAAATACAGACTCATATACAACTAAAAAACAGAGACTGAGCTGTTGTCTGACTTGAGCTTGATGTAGGCGTCGTGTGTCGTATTGAATTATTACAAGTATTATTTAGTCAGAGTTATCAATATTTGGTTGACTGTGACTTTGTGTCAACAGTATCGTCCAACAAACGCGACTGGAACGAGAAGCTTGGTGAATGCTTATGGGCGTATCGTACCACAGTCCGAAAAGCCACAGGAAACACACCATTCTCCCTGGTGTAAGGGAGTGAGGCGGTTCTCCCATTGGAGACTCAAATACCCTTGCTCCGTGTCGCTCTCACTTACCAATTGACGACAGACGATAACTATCGTCTCCGGTTACAAGAGTTGGAGGCCTTAGATGAAAAGCGCCTCCTCGCTCAGCAACGAATCGAGCTTTACCAAGCACGCATCTCCGGAGCCTTCAACAAGAAGGTTAAAGTCAGAACATTCCAAGTGGGCGATCTCGTTCTGGCAGTTCGGAGGCCGATGGTCATGACTCACAAAACCGCCAGCAAATTCCAGCCAAAATAGGAAGGTCCATTTATCATTGAGGCCGTATTATCCAACGGTGCTTACCGCCTCATAAAACAAAAGGAGACTTGCTCATGTTGCCCGTCAACGGCAAGTTCCTGAAGAAATATTATGTCTAAACGACATTTTCCCAATTCCAGATTATTGAGTTATTTACCCGCCGGTACCGCTGAACTCACATCTACAACACTCTAGATTATTGAGTTATGTACCCGCTAGTGCTGCTGAAATCACATCCACAATACTCCAGATTATTGAGTTATGTACCCGCCGGTACCGCTGAACTCACATTCATAAAATCCCAGATTATTGAGTTATGTACCCGCCGGTACCGCTGAACTCACATTCTCCAAATTCTAGATTGTCGAGTTATGTACCCTTCGGTACCGCTGAACTCACATTCACAATCTTCCAGATTATCGAGTTATATACCCGCAGGTGCCTCTGAACTTACATTCCAGTCACTCTTTCAGATAGTAAGTCATGTATGACCATACCTCTGAACTTATTTCTCTGAAAGAGCTCCTCGTTCATGATCCACTACCCGCACTCTCAGTGCACAAAAAGGGTAACAGATCCACAAAATTTTCAAAACGACCATGTCGATGTTACCTCTGAGTCGTTTCACTTCCGCCAAAAATAAATCACCCCTCTACATAGAACTTCCATGTCCTCATTATCTCTGATTCGTCCTATGTACCCCTTCATGGAGCCCACTCCTGCCATGTCCTCATTACCTCTGAGTGGGAATGCTCCATCGAAGAAACCCTCATATTTTCATATCCTCATTACCTCTGAGTAAATATGTTGGTCCTCCCTCGACTTATTATCTGTACCAAAAAAACCCAGGGTACGCCAAGGATAATAGGTCCACAAAAAGTCTCCCATTGGGACAACAACTACAAGCAAAGAACAGAGCGAATGTACTCCGTTCAAAATCGGTGACATTCATATGACTACGTCTCATTAGCAAGCGAGAAAAGTTCTCTATTATTTCATTCATACAAGAAGGGAAAGAGATTACATCGATGTCCAAAAGAAGCAAGACATGAACCGCAGCTAAAGACGGACAGAAGTACCAAAACAAAGACGAACATTTGTGAGAGCCCACGAATCCTAATTGCGGGGACGCATATACCAATCCCTCAACCATTTTGCATACGAAGGATGTACTTGAGCAAGATCCTCGTCTGAAATAGGAGGATCAGGACTCCCAGTACTACCGCCGTCAAACTGGGGCTCCTCCTTTACAGCAATGGGCGCCAACTCTCCTTTCTGTTCCTCCGCTTCTGGTGTTACCTCCTCCTTAAAAAGCGATAATTCTTGTTTGGAAGGGGGCAGCAACTCTTCCTTCATAATGATCTCAGCCTTCGGCAGGGTTGCTGCAAGAATCAAAGATAAACCAAGTCAAAAGATGGTCAGAGCCTTACGCAGCGGACTCATGCGAATCTGATCGACAGGTCATTATGCGATTCGGTTTACGAAGTGTTCATATGGCCCACTAAGATAACTCCCATATAGCTCGGACATGGGGTATACCCCCATGCGGCTCGGTTATGGGACATGTATGCGACCCATATAACTCAAAACAGTTTGCATTAAAGGCTTGTGCATACAGCAGGCAACAGAGCCGTCGTTAGGGTTTCGAAGAATATGACTTTCCTAAATGCTTACCCTTAATAGCAGGACAAACGTCGAAGTGAGCTTCGGGTGCTGCAGCCGACGAAGACGCCGCCTTCTTACCCTTCGCCGCAACAGTCTTCTTGGGAGCCATCGGTGATCGAAGAAGAGGATGACAATCAGGATAGGAAAGGTTTGAATTGAAGGAGAGTGTAAAGAAGTTTCTTCTCTTAATTCCTCTTATTTATAGGAGGACAAAAGAGGGGGGCACATAGACCAATAAACCGCTTCGGGTCGTGTGCTGCAGGCAAAACAAAACCGACTCCTCGAATTTTGCCCCCTCTCTCATAAAGAAGATTCACCCATGGCATAAAATCTAAAGATTTAATGAACCGACCCTTAGGATTCCCCCAAAAGATGACTCTAAAACGAATTAAAGGCAATTAATGACACGCACACGTGGCAGGGAGCCCATGCGGCTAGGAAATGTATACGGCTAGACAGGCCATGCGGCAAGGAAGCCATGATGCTCAGAAATCCATGTGGCTAAGGAGGTCATGCAGCTGAGATATCCATGCGGTCTGAAGAATTTTCACATAGCCATGCTTCTTATTCAAAGTGTTTCAATTTTGCAAATTGAAAACTTTGAAGGGGGTCTTGTAGAAGCATAAAAAAGAGCATGATTGCCCATGCGGCTCAAAACAGGAAAATCCATACGGTTCAAAAATAGACGAGCTTTATGCGGCTCAAGAGCATCATGCGATTCAAAAGTTACCAACTTGGACATGCGGCTCAAGCAAACACCACGTGGCCTTCTGCAGTTCGCTCCTGCAATTGGCCATTAAGTAAAGGCCCTATTTAATGCTCTGACATAAAGGAGAACTGACGGCTCTGACATAAAGCTGCCATAAAGACCCTGTCATAATGGTAGACTTCTAGGGAAACGAAGAAAATCTCTGACACAAACCCCAAAAATCCTTCATGCAGCCTTGACACGTGGACAGTCGCATGTGGCTCAGGCAGAAGGCCACCCCATGCGGCTCAGGCAGAGGCCATCCCATACGGCTCAGGAAGAGGCCACCTCATGCAGCTCAGGCAAAGCCTACACTATGCGGCTCACGAAGACTATCTTCATGCGGTTCACTGAGAAGCCACCCATCATGCGGTCACCTACGCTCATGCGGCTCAGATCATTTCCATACGTGGCCAATCTTATGCGGCTCAGTAGGGAACAATCCTCATGCGGTTCGGATTTCCTAAGTGGCTCGTGGTTAAGACACGTGGCAGAAGATTAGTTTTTCTTGCGTCACTACATCTAGCAGTATAATAATAATGGGACACGTGGCATCAAATCGATCAAGATTCATCAACAAATCCCAACAACCAGGTCTAGTGTCATCCTCATAATTACTGGGATCAAATCAGATTATTTGCAATCATACAAATTGAACACGTGGCGGGAGATCCGAGCTTGGCATAAAAATCATAAAGATTTATGGCAATTATCATTAATTGCCCACAGAATTTGATGCAATCTACATTAATTACCTAGATTTGCTACAATCAGAATGAAGGGCCCAGATTAATTGATCCTTAACCGCCGACTTATCAAGGAGGCAATCATTGTAAACCCTAATGATTGCATCCCTCCTATAAATAGCAAAGTGCTATTCCCTTGCGAAGAGAGGACTTTTTTAAGGAGCACCAGAGCACCTGGAGAGACTTGAAGAGAGAGAACAGAGAGACAAAGGCACGCACAGAGGGCATCCTGAGAGTATTTCTTCCCCTGAGCCAAGGCTGCATCTGATCATCCAAGGAGTAAGGCAGAGCTGCCGTCGCTTTCCCGAGCCTCTACCGTCACCCCCCAGAATCTAAAATAAACAATTGTACTTAGATTGCTGTACCTAGGTTTTCGTTCCAAGGCTTTCTTTGTACAAGCGAGTTTGTATTGTGAAGTAAAAGTCCAGTCCTCCGATATAATTGTTCTGTTCTTTTATATTTCATGGCAAACACATTCCATCTTGTAAGCCACTTGGCACGCCTTTTATGTTTCAGAGAGAGAGAGCTTGAGCGATTTGTAATCTCGGTATAGCGCCGCTTGTAAACTTCTTGAATGTCAAATAAGGTTATGAATTTGCCTCAATTTATGTTCATTTACTTTCCGCTGCAAATGGGAACACTCTGTGTGACTCTGTGGCCTAGCTCAAATCGGCCATTTTTGGATATAGCCTTACACGAGTGCAACCTAGGCCCGTGCGGCATCATGCCTTAGCGAGGACGATCGCTCCTGTGGGAGCGGGGCGTGACAGATTGGTATCAGAGTACGGTTTTACGTCCTTGGACTTTATTTCGACTCTCTCCGTTTTGAAAGCTCGTTGAAACAAAAGAAGTGTACGCTCTGTCTCGTTGTGCCTTGGGATGTTTCATACAATAAGTCTAATATTTTCAAAAGCTTGTACGTGTACTCGGTTGAACGGGATCGATAGACGAAAGCCTTTGTGCCAAACCGTGACGAATTTGAGTTGAAAGAAACCAAAATGCTAAAATTAGCAAATGCAAGGCGTGCTTGAATAACCTTACGCTGACAATAGTGAACGAGCACACGAGACCGCAGTCTAGTTCAAACGAGATGATTGCAGCCTTTTGGCTAAGTTGTGCCAAGTGTCGCGCACCTAGACCTTTTGGTGCAAAAGAGTTTGCAAACGAGACCGACTATCGCTCGGATGAGAATAAGTGAGACTTAGAACATATGTTGGTAGAGACGCTACTTGACCAACGCTAAAGCGAACACGAGAAGTGGTTCTTAGACTTTGAGGAATGGGCAAACGCACAATTGAACATATTGATTGGAAATCGAATGACCTTTTGAGGATTTGTAGAGTGACTTGACCCCGAGTGGTGTATATGATAGCTTCGAAGAAGAATAAGAATGAGTGTCGATGACTAGTCGAGTAGCTCGAACCCTGAGTGGTGTATGGACGTCATAGAATTTGTTCGAGCGAAACTAAAGGATATATAGATAGAACGAGTATGTCGACAAGCGATGACATCGCACAAGCCTTAGAATGAGTGACGCTTAGTTGGTTTTAACTTCGATAGTCTCAAACGAGATATTGTTTGGACGAATTAAGAATGTATAGTACGAATTACAAAACGATTGAATAGAGAGTCGGAACGATAAAACGAATGGAGGTCTTGGTCGAGAAAACATAGAAGATCGTGCATGCGATTTTGAATTTAGTCGAAGGGATTGAAACTTGTGCTAAGGTAAAATACCCATGGACGAGATCGAAGATAGCACGATAGAAAGATAGCGTGCATAGAAAACGTTGGTTTGGAGATACGAGAACGACTAAGATTTAGAATAGATGTTGCTCAAAGACTTGAGCTAGCATGAGACAATGCGACTTAAGGAAATTAAGTTGCATGACTCAAAATTTGTTGCAAAAAGAAGATCGTAAGGTTATGTACACCATCGATGGTATTGATGCGTATCAAAGATCGATGTACGATAACTCGGGGTACTCCGATTCGATGAATGATGATCGTGTTAGAAGTTATTATTTTGAAGGATGCTATGTTGAAGATATGTTTGTAATGAAGAAGAGAAGTGACTTGATGGTTCTGTGATAACCACAACGACAACAATCTTGTCTTGTATGAGCACAACTCCAGTCTCGTACATGCATCACATCGGATTTGGGACGATTGTTCCGCGTGAGCGTTGGCATGGTTATTCATGTCCAGCGGGAATGATCGAACTCAAAATACCTTGACATGGCAATTTTGATCGCTTTGACTTGTGGTTTGAAGCGAAGGCGAAATGGAGGATTGATCGGACTTATAATGGACTACGAAGTAAAGTTGAGGATTGAGTAGGCTCAATTCGCGTATCGAAAATGAGTAAGTCTTGACGCAACGTAAGAGTTACGTTCCGATGAGGACGATTATTCTACGGGAACGTTGACATGGTAATTCATGTCCGTTATGGATAATCAGACTTGCGTGAGATCGGGGCACGACATATTGCAAGGCTAGACGACCTTGTGTACGTGAATTGGATAAGATGGATAGGTGGATTGTATCAAACACACTTGAAGAGATAGACTACGATAGTTACTATTACAAACACACGATAATAACATGTCGAGGATTTGGTTGAGGACAACCTATCGTAGGATAACTTTCCTGAACGAGCTCGGACTTGGAACGGAGAATGTGTTGATGCGAATAGGGTGAACGCTGCTTGATGTTTAGAAATTTAAGCGAAACGAACTTGGGTAAAAACTCCCGTACGAACGAACAAGATGATTTGACCATAGGATTTGGGGCGAGCGTCGTGCAACGACCTTACACGATAAGCCACGGACTTGACTTGTAACTATGACCATGTGAGACGACCTAGCGGATAGGCGGACGACCCTATGCCGAGTGATTGAACCTGTGCAATTGATATTACAGTATCGTCTGGACGGACGATAGACTTAAGGCAACAAGACTTAGAGTAGGACATGGAACTGGGGGTGTGCATGAACGACAACGAGATTGGACCTAAATAAGTGAATGATATGAAATCGATATTGTGTAAGTAAAAGTTGGTATAATGAATTGAATCATTGATTGGAAGACGTACTCGATGATAGTGCGATACTTGGTCTAGAATCGGATGGGAATTACTTAGACTTAGTCGAGTCCGCTAAGAAGAAATCGTATTGATTTCATAGGCAAAAGCGCTTGAGAAGCAAATCGGGTCATCTCGATGACCGACATAACGATAGTGAGATGCACATGAGTTCGGTTTTAAATCAAAGTTAGTAAAACGATCGGAAAATCGAGACTATCACGAGTAGTTTCTCCTACTTTGCTAATCGCTAAGCTTGGTTGAAATATACGTACTCGGGGGACGCCTTGAATACGTGTACGATCCAAACTCAGCGATATGATGAACTCGAATGTAGCTGCAAGTGGGTGTTACGATGCGCATGAACGAATGAGTGAGTTTGCCTCAGCCTACGACTCTCGCATTTGATGAATTACAATGCACAACGTGCGACCATTACAAGTCCCGTGACAGGGCACAATAGCAACCAAGTAAAAGAAACACGACGATTGAATAAGCATCATCAAGTCTAAAATGAATGGACAGTCATTCAATAAAATTCACCAAACGCGTGCAACATAAAACTTGGAAGGATAATCGAGCATAGTTCGATACCATCGAGCAATAAAGCCATTCGATAGGGATTGTCTAAGATACGCACACGACATGAGTTAAAGAATGGTAGGATGACCTGCACTCAGGAAGTCTCAAGGACGAGACTTGTTATGAGTGGTGTATTATGTAATGACCCGCTCCGTCCTAGCGGAACGCCGATTCAAACGGCAAGTGCAACGACTCAAATGAGTCGTCGACCCAAAGAACTGGCATCGACCTGATGAAGAATCGATGTAAGACTTACATTGGCCTATCGAAGATGTATCCAGACTTAGACTTTTAAAGGCGCGCTCGGAGTATCGCTCGGCCGATGCGAACATCGCTAAGGTGGGTAGCTGGGTGGCTCCGATGAACCCGTCTTTGCTTAGCCTAGACACATAACAATACGAACACTATGGCTAGAATCAATAGGCGATAACACCGTGCGTGTTAATAAATGACTCAACGCACCTAGCTAAGGGAATAATCCCATCTGGTATGCTTGTGTAGAACATGGAAAATAACTTGGAAAATATGCGAACTCTCGTACCGCACTCCAAGCTCGTGCTAAGGCACGAACTTACATTAAAGTTCCTTATGCGTTCAAACAATGAAATAATGAATGGTTTAAAATAATAAAACGGGAAGACTATCAACATAGTCGTTCCGAGTAGAGTATAGCAACATTGAAAGACTATGGGACCGATGGGTCGCCAAGGCGACTCCCGCACGGGGAGTGGCATAATGATGAATGAAAGAAAGAATGAACGAATAAGTGAATAAATGAATCAACGAATGAATGAATGAATATGTGAATGAATCAATGAATGAACGAACAAGTGAAAGAAGGAAAAGAAAGAATGAATAAAAGATAAGAAAGAAAGAAAAGGATAGCGACAGGTATGACGGGGACGTACATCGAGGCTCGCTACCCACGCTGCACGGATGCCGCCGCCAACCTGGTCGATAACGTATTAAGGCTAAGGGTTAGCCTACGGCTCAGAGACAGATGTTAATTTAAAATAACAAATAAAACGAAATGGTCGTGGACAATCCCATCGTATACGGGAGGTGGGAGCAATAAGGGATTTCCAGCGGCACCATCAAAGGAAGGATCGTGGCCGGCCTAGGCGGAAATCAAAATGGCTTACTGTCCGTGCCTGGGTGCGGGCTTGGCCACCCAGAAGACGTAAGGCCGGGTATTTCAAGAGACTATCAAGGTGTTCCTGCCGCATGCTTCGATAGGTGAGAAATTACCAAGGGTGAAAGGGTCCAAAATGGCTTGTGATGCCAGCGACTGATACATATAGATTAAGTAGGCTTTGCTGGTGGCAATCCACATGCAAGTCCTTGCATTGACATAAAGTAATCTAAGTTAACTAATGAAGTGTCTTCTGAACAGGCTTGAAATGTAACACACCAATGGAGAAAGAGTACTTCGTGAAATTGAGTTAGAAAACACGCCTACGTTGTGCTAGGACCTGAGGTAGGGACACGCCCTTGGTATTGAAAGTTTATATGAATTGTTGACTAACTTGGTTTACTTTGGACAGGGAAGGCCGGACGGTAAGTATGGGTAAGTCGTGCATGTATTTCCATGCAACACATCGAAATGGGTAACACGAGATAGGTCATAAAATATGCCATGAAACTGATCCTAAGGCAAGATTAAAAAGACAATGAATAATAGACGGTGCACAAAAGCAAATAGAACGTATTTGGTAATGATAGCATTGTGGGCGAGCTAGCCTCCCCACTAGTGCATAACAATGTACTGATAACCCCACAGTTTTCTTGCAGGACGCAGGAGGCGTCGTCGGGTGCGGAGCTTCCCTCGAACGTGCTAAGGCGCGGAGCCAACTCTGGAGCCTTGGAGCGTTGCAAGGAGATGAAGCACCATATACAGGACATAATGTATCGGAACATTGCCATGAATCATTCTATCTTGTAAGCCACTTGGCACGCCTTTCATGTTTCAGAGAAAGAGAGCTTGAGAGATTTGTAATCTCGGCTTAGCGCAGCTTGTAAACTTCTTGAATGCCAAATAAGATTTTGAATTAGCTTCAATTTGTGTTCATTTATTTTTCGCTGCAAATGGGAACACTCTGTGCGACTATGTGGCCTAGCTCAAATCGGTCGTTTCCGGATATACCCTTGTACGGGCGCAACCTAGGCCCGTGCGGCATCACGCCTTAGCGAGGACGATCGCTCCTGCGGGAGCGGGGCGTGACAGTAACCCTTTATAGTTAATTCTTAGTTTTTTTTTATAATTACCAGTTTTCATATGGATTGGTAGACTGCCTTACAGCCTTGATGATTTGTTGTTTCTTTATCTTTTTCAGTTTGACTCCCCAGATTGCTTGTATGTTTTGATACCCAATGACTATTTTGATATAGTATGACTAGTATACCTAGATGAGACCCTCAACTGCTACTGTATGCCATGACCCTGTATGCTATTATTTTAAATTGCATGATTAAAATAAGTTGTATTAAGACTTTAATTGTTGGAAGATTGACCTAGAAGGAGTACTACCAACCTTAATTTCGAGGACAAAATTATTTTAAGGAGGGTAGATTTGTAACCAACACTTTTCTAAAATAAGGATATTTTGGTAATTATGTGATATTTTTGGATTCATTTATAATATTTTAATTGGTGTCGTGTTAGCAGTCGGTTTAACCTTAGCTAACCAAGATTAGAGACTAACCATGGCATTAGAAACCTAATTACCAAGTTAAATTTGAATTTTAAGTTTTTAATCCTAATTAGGAAACTTCTTGAATTGATTTTTAGGGTTTAAATTATTTGACTTTTTGGCGTTTTACTAAAAGTTTCACTCCCACTTTTCTAGATTAGGGGTATTTTAGTCTTTGTGTGCGAATTTAAATTTTTATTATTATATTATTAAATTGATTGGTGTGTTGTTCTTGATTAGTACTTTTGGTAGTAGCAAATGGTTTAACCTTAGTCAACCTTGATTAGAAGACTAACCAAGTGATTAGAATCCTATTTGGCTAATTAGATTTTAATTTAGAGCTTTAGTCCATATTAGGAAACAAATTAAATCAATTTTTGGTTATTTTTACTTGTGGCTTTTTGGCCATTTTCCTAATGGGCTGCACATGGGTTTTAATTGCATGGTGGCCCATCCTAAACCCTAACCTAACCCAAGCTAACCCCTATGGTCGGCCAAATAGTAGCCGTTTTTGTTCCTCTTTTATGTGAAAAACTTGTAGCCGTCAAGTTTCACAAACCCTAGAATTCTCCCTCTCCTCCAAAAGTCCACTTTTCTCAATTATCATCCAAATCCTTCCAAACAAAGTGCATTGCGATCGTTGGGAGGAGAGAAACTTTCTAGAGACTTGCTAGCAAGGAATCAGAGGATTCGGACCGGAGGAAATCGGTATCGACGCATTTGGAGGCCCGTTTTATTGAGATATTGACTCTCAATAGATAAACCCCTCTAAACACCTGTAAACTTTTATTTTTCTTCGTAGATGGATCCATATAGGTACCCCGGACCTGTGCATGAAGTTTGGTAGGTTTTTGTGTTCGTTTGATAGGCGTATCGAGCACGTGTCGGTTTATTGGAACACATGTTCGACGGAATGCTGCTTAGAATTGAAAGTTTGTATTTTTCTCTTCTATTTTCACAAATTTGTTGCCATATATATTACAAACAACTTTCGTGGAGACGGAACTTGATTTGACACATTTTCGGTGTCCAAATCGGACACGAACACGCTTGCACGAGGCCCGTGCACAGCCCATGCACGCCCTGCTGTTCGAAAAATTTCATTGACACGTGGGGGCAGCCTCTTCCCATGTGCTCCTATAATTTCACGGGATTTCGTGGAGTGTGCACAAAAAAATCCAACGCGCACGGGTTCAGCCCACTGTGCAAGCATGCAAGAAATTGCCGCTGACACGGCCTTCGTTCGTGGATACGACACGACGAGGACTCATTCTAGGAGCACGAAGAAGAATCCCTTGACCTAATCTGCCCAGGGAGTTGACCACGTGGCACGAGTGGCTCGTGTCGCGAGCCACGGACGTCGACACGCGCCCATGTGGCCGCGCGTGCGTACGTACAGCCCCTGCAGTCTTAGTGTCATCGCTCGATGGATATGATACGGTTTGGCATAAAATTTTATGGACACATGGGGACAAACTCTGCCCACGTGCTCGTAAAATTTACAAGATTTTGTTGAGTATTCACAAAATTATCGCGTCTACTGATTCGGCTGATACCGTACACGTGCGTATGTGCCCGTGCGATACGCACTCACTGGACACGATACGGACACGAATTCGACCCTGTGAGTATCCGAGCATTTCACACACCTATAAACCTTCGTGTTGCCAAGTTTCACGAGTTCTGGTTGTGTATTTTGGATTTTGGGTATCGAGTTAGGTTGAGTACGGTTGGGTTATTTTCGAGTTGATTTTAGTTGGAATTAATTTCTGAGATTTAAACTCAGATTTCTGAGTTTGGGAGTTAGGTTTAGCCTAGATTCTAAATTTGATTTATATTTAGACATAATGTTTACTTTCAATCATATTTATACTCTCTATGTTATATAGTTTCCATGTATATATATATATATCTATGTCATATATATGGTGAGTATATATATATATATATTATATATATATATATATATATAGATATATCATATATATATATATAT
>JANAVB010009994.1:2647656-2780128 GCA_029216955.1 Iris pallida
AGGAAGGATAGGCATCCCTACAATTTTTTATCCCATGCATCCCCATATTCACATCCGTTGGATGTGCTTTAAGTCATCTAATTAACCATGGTAAATCAACGGTTAAGATAGATGACTTAAAGCACCATCCAACGGTGCAAATAGGGGAATGTATGGGGATGCAAAAAGTGTGGGGATCTTGATCCTCCTCATATATATATATTAATATATATATATATATATAATATATATATATATATATATATTAGAATGTTGGTTAGAATGTTAGCCTAGTTGTTTGGAAAATGGCCCAATAGGCTAAGTTAGGCAAGTTGGCTAGCAAGTTGACGAAGTGACAAAAGTCAACTTTGGGTCAAACTCGATCTAAATTGACTCCGCGGACTTGAAATGCAAGATAACTTAAGTTGACCTAACTTGGGATAATGGACTAGTTAACTTAGGGTGAACTAGTATGATCAGAATGGTGAGCAGGGTTGACCAGAGTTGACCAAAGGTGACTTTGACCTAGAAGGACCTAGAATCATTTAGATTGTATTGTAGATTACTCTTATCTCTATTAGACACTTTGTAACCTGTGGTTGGTCTAAATGGACTCTGTGACTCCAGTTTGGAACTTGTATTCTCATCACACGTTCGAGATACCACGCGAGTACATTCTATGACCATTTCATACTTGTAGAATTATATTCTTGTTATAGACTAATTACTTGATGTGACACGATTTATCATGGATAGTACTATATGGATCTTTACGTGAGTTGTTATCCCCCTCGGGTGCATCAAATACATCATGTCATGTGCTTTTCACAAACATCATGTATCCATGGAATTATTATTCATGTAATCATGTGCTCTTATGTACTCTCATGATCTCATGAGCTTCATGGATAAAACTTGTCACTCCCGATCCCAATAGACGTATTCTCTCATAAATTCTGTACATGGTATCCTGTATTTAGCATCTGTATAATTCTATTTATTATTAATGGTTGCATAGTTTTAAGCATGTCATAGTGGAATGGTTATAGCATGTTTAGAGGTTAGGGTTTTCTTAAGCCAACCCAACCCCTATTTATATTCTCTTCCTCACTCTCTCTCCTCATTCACTCCTCCATTTATTTTTCTCAACCACCATCCTTAGGCAAGTACAACTTGCTCAAAAGTGGAGATTTGTGCATTTTCATTTTAGATTTTTTTCTTTGATATTATTTGTCTATATTGTTCTTCTCTTCATTCTCTACAAGTTTAGTTCTTGAGTTTTTAATTTTAAAGACTAGTTTGGTGTAGATCTAAGTTCTAAAACTAGGGTTTTATGTATTTACATGGTTTTGATCTACCAAACTTGGTTATTTTCGAAAACTAATGGTCATAGGTGTAGGAAATTTGATTCTACACAATTTTGACCTTTGAAAAGTTAGATTTCGACTTGTTTTGAGGAAGTTATGGCCAAAACAATATTTGGATATTTTCTATGTCATCAGTCCTGATTTTGGCAGGGACGATGAATAGTGCCGCTGCATAGTGCCGCATAGTGCCGAGCCGCATAAGGATTCTGCATAGTGCCGCATAGTGCCGAGCCGCATGAGAATGCTGCATAGTGCCGAGCCGCATGAGGATGCTGCATAGTGCCGAGTCGCATGAGGATGCTGCATAGTGCCGCATAGTGCCGAGCCGTATGAGGATGCTGCATAGTGCCGCATAGTCCGAACCGCATGAGGATGCTGCATAGTGACGCATAGGCCGAGCCGTATAAGAATGTTGTATAGTGCCGCATAGTGCCGAGCGCATGAGGATGCTGCATAGTGCCGCATAGTGCCGAGCCGCATGAGGATGCTGCATAGTGCCGAGCCGCATGAGGATGCTGCATAGTGCCGCATAGTGCCGAGCCGCATAAGAATGCTGCATAGTGCCGAGCCGCATGAGAATGCTGCATAGTGCCGCATAGTGCCGAGCCGCATAAGAATGCTGCATAGTGTCGCATAGTGCAGAATAGTGCCGCATAGTGCTGAATAGTGCCGCATAGTCGCATAGTGCAGAATAGTGCCGCATAGTGTGAATAGTGCCGCATAGTGCCTATTTGGTGTTTTTGGCTATTTTAAGTCCTATTTGGCTGAATTGTGGCCAGAATTTCTCCTAACTCCCAACATGAAAGTTGTACATCTTTGTCTTGGCTTCAAGAATCTTCATGACTAGCGAGCTCTTCACACCCTAAGTGCATGGTACCTTCTTGTTCTATTTTCCTCTTGTGTTTTGGTCCTCATTCCTGATCTAACTCCTATGCGTATGCTGGATAACCCTATGTGTGTACTAAGGTACAATCTATGTGAGCATCGATGTGCTATCCTATGTGCAAAGTGTTCCTATGTGATACCTGTCAGTACCTCCAAGAGTCCAGCATTTATATAGCAATTGGTCAGTAGCGATGACGTGGCATTATTGTGTGTCGCATTACACCAAGAAGGGGGTACATACGTATGACTCTATGAGCCCGTAAGGATCACTTCTTGGAGTACTCGTACAATGTACGACATATAGGGGAGTGAGCATGTGACCACGACATGTGAACTCCGAGAATAACCTAGGGATTAACTAGGCAACTAACTTGGTAGATGCATTGGGTGGGAAGAATCCCGAGATCGTGCCATACTAGCCACCCCAGGACCAGTCCTGACGTGTCGGATTGGCCACCACGGATATGGTTTCACTCGCCTATAGCGGATGGCTATATCCGACTCCTACGAGCTATGTGTTATATGTTTTAGCGCGGTAGCCCTCCGGGGGACCGGTGCATAGTCAATGTGCTATATGTCTTATGGTTTTGGCTAGCCCTGCTGGGTTGACACGATCTGAGGATTCCTTTTAATCATTATCGCGAGGATAACTCCGCCAAATATAGAAAGCCGCATGAATGAATGGCCGCTTGAAAAATGACTTGACTGTGCCTTATAACTTCCGTTAGTAGCCAAGGGACATGGACTGTCATGGTGCGTGGTCCAACCCATGTCCTTGTTTGGTTGTTGGGTTGGACTATCGTGCTAGGACAGGCTGTGGACCGAGGTTACGACCGGAAGCTTTTATTATTACTAGTATTATTATTATTATTTGCTTGGGTTTTATCTCACACTTTTGTGCTTTCTTGCGGTACTTGCTATTCGGGGCTGACCCCGCTGGTTTTGTTTGGCCAGATCTCGTAGCAGCGCCTGAGGATCCAAACTTCCTCTCCGACGCCAATGGTGCATACTAGGAGCATGGCTGGTGGGGGACTCGAGTGGGTTTCTTCTTCACCACTCTAGTATCTTTACTTATGTTCTGGCGTTTAGCCACCGGCACCTGTTAGCCGGCTAATCTGGATATTTTATCTTGCATAATTTGTAATTAAATCAGACTGCAGCTGAAAACAATTATGTACCTATGACTCTCTGGGTTAGCTAACTTATAAAGCTAGATCCCCATGATCATTTTGATGATGCGTCGGGGATGTCTTACTGTTTTATCTTATATGATCATTATTTACTGCTTCTTGTTTGATTGATTGAGACCTAGATGCTCTGTGAGACCATAGGAGACTTGATTGTAGCATGCACCCCCTTGTCTCTTGACAGCCACGATCGCCGTATGACGTTTATATACCTCGTACGGAGTAGCGGGCCTAGTCCGTCTCCGTATTTCGGTACTGGGGCGTGACAAGGTTTTATTGGTGGCCCATGCAGGTCTGATTTTTAGACTTGTGGGGTGTTATTATTATAGGAGTCTCAATCAAAACTTGTTCCCTTTGAATCTCTTGCCTCGATTTCTCTTCCCTCATCTTGATTGATAACTTGAATTGCATCCTCGAATCTTCCTCGTCCTGTCATTTAAATATCATGTATCTTTTCCTATAGGGGTGCTTCATTCTCAGTAGCTGGTGAGGCCAACATGGAGGAACGTCCAGTAGAGCATGGCTCGATGGGGCAGCAGCCGGAAGGAATGCCTTCTCCCGACCAGATCCGAGTGGAAGTGATATCAGAGCCAGTGGAGCCGCAGGTTCTAGAAACTCCCGCAACCCCGGCGGTACCGGCAGCGACGACAGTACCTGATGCTGCAGCACTCCTGGAGGTCATCCGGGGATTCCTGGCCACTCAGCAGCGTCAGGTGGCAGCCCATCAGCAACAGCAGACCCAGCAGCAGGAACAAAATGTGCTATTGAATCAGGGGTTACAATTAGCCCTTGAGAGAAGTGTCAGAAATGATTCGGGAGTGTCAGGGAGGTTTTGTCGACTTAATCCGAGATATTTTGACGGCACGGAGGATGCCATCACGGCGGATGCATGGCTTCAGGATACTGAGGCCATATTGACTGCAGCTAAGGTTCCCGCAGAAGAGAAGGTTGACCAAGTCAGACTGTTACTTCATGATCTCGCCCGTGACTGGTGGGCATCGGAAGAGGTTGGAATGCGGCGTCCTGTTCCTTGGGATAGCTTCAGTACCAGATTCAAGGCCAACTACTTTGGCGTGGTAGCGCGGTATGAGCTACAACATAGATTTATCAGTCTCAAGCAGGCTGGTAAGACGGTGGATGGTTATGCAGCAGAGTTCTGCAGACTGAGTCGGTTTGCACCAACGATGGTGGCTACCGAGCCAGAGAAGGCTATGAGATTCCAGCAGGGACTTCATTTGGAGATTCTACAGCTAGTAGAAGGGCACGACTATCAGACTTTTGACGCCGTTTTAACGGCTGTTCGGAGGCATGAACTCACCCAACAAAGGTTGGTGACACGACATGGGGGCCAGAAAAGGTCATATCCCCAGAGTAGGGGTGGAGGAGCAGTGCAGCGAACATCGACGCCAGCACCCGGCATCCGTATTCATGAGTCAGGAGCGCCGCGGAGGACGGCAGTATCAGAAATAACAGCACCAGCTCGGCATCAGCCGCAGAGGAACCAGCAGCAGCGCCAGGGGGCGCCCATTGGATGTACTTACTGTGGTAAGGGAGGGCACACTAGGGATGTGTGTCATTCAACTAACGGATTGTGCATAAGGTGTGGCAGTCCAGACCACAGGATTGCCAATTGTCCTATGATGCAGAGGCCAGGAGGGCCAGTTCAGCAGTTTCCGGCGTTGCCAGCTCCGGGGGCAGTACCGAATCGAGGACCAGCATTGGCCGTAAGGCCGCTAGCCCAGCGTCTACCGACACAGGCTCAGATGTTTCGTCAGACGCAGAACTAGGAAGGCCTGCAAAGGCCACAGCAACAGCATGGTCGAGGAAGGCAGCACCAGGGAGCTCAGCAAGGCCAGGGCCAGGCCTTCACCTTATCACTGGAGGATGCACTAGCTTCAGGCGACGTGGTTGCAGGTAATATTTCTGTTACCTCTTTTCCTGCAGTAGCATTGTTTGATTCGGGGGCTACCCACTCTTTTATATCTGCACGATTTGCAACACGTATTGGATTGGAGTTTGAGACATTGCCAGAGAGGATGAATATACTCACTGGTAATGGGCTCGTAGGAGTTAGCAGGGTATGCCTAGCGTGTCTGGTCGTAGTGAGTGGGCGATTATTGCCCGTATCTTTGATTGAGTTCCCTATGGGCAACTTTGACGTTGTCCTAGGCATGGACTGGTTGAGAGACAGTCATGCGACTATAGATTGTCGGAGAGGTAGGGTAGTATTTAATGTACCTGGCATTGAGGAGTTCGTCTTTGTTCGATCATTGGAGGATCGACCCAAGGGCATCATTACAGAATCATTGGCAGAGCAGGAGCAGATTCCAAGAGTGGTCAGAGAGTTTCTTGATGTATTTCCAGATGAGCTTCCAGGTTTACCACCGGTAAGGGATGTGGAATTTTGCATTGAGTTGAATCCTGGGACGGAGCCTAAAGTCGGCAGAGTTTATAGGATGTCGCAGTCAGAGTTGGACAAGTTGCACCAGCATGAAGAAGAACTGAAGGCGAAGCAGTTTATCCGAGACAGTGAATCACCCTGGGCAGCACCGGTGATTTTAGTACCCAAGAAGGATGGATCGACGCGAATGTGCATTGATTACCGACAGTTGAATGCAGTGACAGTAAAGAACAAGTATCCATTACCAAGGATTGATGACTTATTTGATCAATTGAGTAAGGCCTGCGTCTTCTCTAAGATTGATCTTCGATTTGGATATTATCAAGTGAGGGTCCGGGAGCAGGACATACCTAAGACAGCATTTAGATCGCGGTATGGACATTATGAGTTTCTGGTGATGCCATTTGGATTGACTAATGCCCCAGCCGTGTTCATGGACTTGATGAACCGCATCTTTCTATCCTATTTGGATAAGTTTGTAGTAGTGTTTATAGATGACATCCTCGTTTATTCCAGTAGTGAAGAAGAACATGAGAAACATCTTCGGACAGTTTTGCAGACCTTGAGGGAGCACCAACTTTATGCGAAGCTTAGTAAATGTGAGTTTTGGTTGGATCGTATTTCGTTCCTGGGACATATTATTTCTGGAGCAGGAGTGTCAGTAGATCCGAAGAAGGTTGAGGCAGTAGAGAATTGGCCAGTTCCGAAGATGGTCGCAGAAGTGCGTAGTTTCTTGGGATTGGCAGGTTATTATCGGAGGTTCGTGGCAGATTTTGCCAGGATTTCGGCACCCTTGACGCGTTTGACGCATAAAGATGTAGAGTTTGTTTGGTCAGCAGAATGTCAGACATCATTTGAAGAGTTGAAGAAGAGATTAATCTCAGCCCCGATCTTGACACTTCCAGTAGGATCGGAAGGGTTTACAGTGTATTGTGACGCATCCGGAAAGGGACTTGGGTGTGTATTGATGCAGCATGGTAAGGTGATAGCATATGCATCTCGACAGCTTCGGGACCATGAAAAGAACTATCCGACCCACGACCTGGAATTAGCAGCAGTAGTGTTTTCGCTTAAGTTATGGAGGCACTATTTATATGGGGATCGAGTAGAGATTTACACTGATCATAAGAGCTTAAAGTATGTATTTACCCAGAGGGACCTGAACATGAGATAGAGAAGATGGTTGGAGTTACTGAAGGACTTTGATGTAAATCTTCAGTATCATCCAGGCAAGGCGAATGTGGTAGCAGATGCCTTGAGCAGGAGAGGTGGTGCATTCGTTTTAACCTCGCAAAGGCATATTTTGGAAGACCTTCAGGAAATGGGAATTGAAGTGATCTTGCCACAAGATACAGGAGTTATGGCCAGTTTACAGATTCAGTCTACTTTAGTAGAGAGGATCAGAGCAGCCCAGGTAGAGGATCCGCGGATCCAGAAGCTTCGATCAGAGTGTGAGTCAGGTCTCAGGAAGGAGTTAGTAATCCATGAGGATGGTACACTTAGGTTCGGAAACTGTCTTTGTGTACCAGGTGGAGACCTTCGACAAAAAGTTATGTCAGAGGCTCATAGTTCTCCTTATTCCATTCATCCCGGAGGCACAAAGATGTACCAGGATATGAAGCAGCACTTTTGGTGGAATGGCATGAAGAGGAAGATAGCGAGGTTCGTATCCAAATGTTTGGTATGTCAGCAAGTGAGGGCAGAGCAGCAGAGACCAGCAGGATTGTTACAGCCGCTTCCTATTCTGGAGTAGAAGTGGGATCACATCACGATGGACTTTGTGACCGGTTTACCTAGATCTTCGACCGGTCGAAACGTAGTTTGGGTAATCGTGGATCGGCTCACGAAGGTTGCTCATTTTCTTCCTTTCAGAGTAGGACAGTCTACTGAGCAGCTGGCAGAAATGTATACGAAGCAGATTGTAAGGCAGCATGGTGTTCCAGTTAGCATAGTATCAAATCGAGACACACGGTTCACCTCTCATTTTTGGCGAAGTTTGTATCAAAGTTTGGGTACTAAGTTGAGGTTCAGTACAGCCTATCATCCGCAGACGGACGGACAATCGGAGAGAACCATTCAGACCTTGGAAGATATGTTACGGGCTTGTACTTTGGACTTCGGCGGAACTTGGGAAGATCATCTTCATTTAGTAGAGTTCTCTTACAATAATAGTTATCAGGCAAGTATACAGATGGCACCGTTTGAAGCATTATACGGAAGGAAGTGCAGGTCCCCTCTGGCATGGGACGATGTGGGAGAAAGAAAATTGTTGGGACCAGAGATGATCACGCAGACAGTGGAGACAGTCAAGTTGATCAGAGAGCGGCTTCGAGTCGCGCAGGACAGACATCGACACTGGGCAGATCAGCATCGTAAGCCTCTAGAGTTTGGCGTTGGTGACCAAGTATTTCTGCGGATTTCGCCTACTCGGGGTGTCATTAGATTTGGAAACCGAAAAAAGCTTAGTCCGAGATTCGTTGGTCCTTTTGAGATTCTCGCTCGGGTAGGCGATGTTGCTTATCGGCTTGCCCTTCCTCCCTCGCTATCTGGCATACATGATGTGTTTCATGTATCTCAGTTGCGTGGGTATGTCCCGGATCCGAGTCATGTCCTCGATCATTCGGAGTTAGTCGTTGGTACCGACCTAACTTACGAGGAACAACCCGTGTCTATTTTGGACCGGCGAGAGAAGGTGCTTAAGAACCGGACTATTAACCTTGTCCGTGTCGCTTGGGGCCATCACTCTCCGGAAGAGTCAACCTGGGAGCGCGAGGACGAGATTAGATCTCGATATCCGCACTTGTTCGACTCAGAAGGTATGTTTCTCCTCATGCCTTGGTAATCCGATTACATGCATGTTTTGCACCATTTTGAAATATGTGATCAATGACTGCTAATGATAGGTTGCTTGTGTATATTGTAATTACACCTTGCTTGCCCGAATTTCTCTATCTTGTCTTGGCAGAAATTCCGAGGACGGAATTTTTCTAAGGAGGATAGAGATGTCACTCCCCGATCCCAATAGACGTATTCTCTCATGAATTCTGTACATGGTATCCTGTATTTAGCATCTGTATAATTCTATTTATTATTTAATGGTTGCATAGTTTTAAGCATGTCATTAGTGGAATGGTTATAGCATGTTTAGAGGTTAGGGTTTTCTAAAGCCAACCCAACCCCTATTTATATTCTCTTTCTCACTCTCTCTCCTCATTCACTCCTCCATTTATTTTTCTCAACCACCATCCTTAGGCAAGTACAACTTGCTCAAAAGTAGAGATTTGTGCATTTTTTATTTTACATTTTTCTTTTGATATTATTTGTCTATATTGTTCTTCTCTTCATTCTCTACAAGTTTAGTTCCTGGAGTTTTTAATTTTAATGGCTAGTTTGGTGTAGATCTAAGTTTCTAAAACTAGGATTTTATGTATTTATATGGTTTTGATCTACCAAACTTGGTTATTTTCGAAAACTAATGGTCATAGGTTGTAGGAAATTTGATTCTACATAATTTTGACCTTTGAAAAGTTAGATTTCGACTTGTTTTGAGAAAGTTATGGCCAAAACAATATTTGGATATTTTCTATGTCATCAGTCCTGATTTTGGCAGGGACGATGAATAGTGCCGCTGCATAGTGCTGCATAGTGCCGAGCCGCATAAGGATTCTGCATAGTGCCGCATAGTGCCGAGCCGCATGAGAATGCTGCATAGTGCCGAGCCGCATGAGGATGCTGCATAGTACCGCATAGTGCCGAGCCGCATGAGGATGCTGCATAGTGCCGCATAGTACCGAGCCGCATGAGGATGCTGCATAGTGCCGTATAGTGCCGAACCGCATGAGGATGCTGCATAGTACCGCATAGTGCTGAGCCGCATAAGAATGCTGCATAGTACCGCATAGTTCCGAGCCGCATGAGGATGCTGCATAGTGCCGCATAGTGCCGAGCCGCATGAGGATGCTGCATAGTGCCGTATAGTGCCGAGCCGCATAAGAATGCTGCATAGTGTCGCATAGTGTCGAGCCGCATAAGAATGCTGCATAGTGTCGAACCGCATGAGAATGCTGCATAGTGCCGCATAGTGCCGAGCCGCATGAGAATGCTGCATAGTGCCGCATAGTGCCGAGCCGCATAAGAATGCTGTATAGTATCGCATAGTGCAGAATAGTGCCGCATAGTGCTGAATAGTGCCGCATAGTGCCTATTTTGGCTATTTTTGGCTATTTTAAGTCCTATTTGGCTGAATTGTGGCCAGAATTTCTCCTAACTCCCAACATGAAAGTTGTAGATCTTTGTCTTAGCTTCAAGAATCTTCATGACTAGCGAGCTCTTCACACTCTAAGTGCATAGTACCTTCTTGTTCTATTTTTCTCTTATGTTTTGGTCCTCATTCCTGATCTAACTCCTATGCGTATGCTGGATAACCCTATGTGTGTACTAAGGTACAATCTATGTGAGCATCGATGTGCTATCCTATGTGCTAAGTGTTCCTATGTGATACCTGTCAGTACCTCCAAGAGTCCAGCATTTACATAGCAATTGGTCAGTAGCAATGACGTGGCATTATTGTGTGTCGCATTACACCAAGAAGGGGGTACATACGTATGACTCTATGAGCCCGTAAGGATCACTTCTTGGAGTACTCGTACAATGTACGACATATAGGGGAGTGAGCATGTGACCACGACATGTGAACTCCGAGAATAACCTAGGGATTAACTAGGCAACTAACTTGGTAGATGCATTGGGTGGGAAGAATCCCGAGATCGTGCCATACTAGCCACCCCAGGACCAGTCCTGACGTGTCGGGTTGGCCACCACGGATATGGTTTCACTCGCCTAAAGCGGATGGCTATATCCGACTCCTACGAGCTATGTGTTATATGTTTTAGCGCGGTAGCCCTCCGGGGGACCGGTGCATAGTCAATGTGCTATATGTCTTATGGTTTGGCTAGCCCTGCTGGGTTGACACGATCTGAGGATTCCTTTTAATCATTATCGCGGGGATAACTCCGCCAAATATAGAAAGCCGCATGAATGAATGGCCGCTTGAAAAATGACTTGACTGTGCCTTATAACTTCCGTTAGTAGCCAAGGGACATGGACTGTCATGGTGCGTGGTCCAACCCATGTCCTTGTTTGGTTGTTGGGTTGGACTATCGTGCTAGGACAGGCTATGGACCGAGGTTACGACCGGAAGCTTTTATTATTACTAGTATTATTATTATTATTTGCTTGGGTTTTATCTCACACTTTTGTGCTTCCTTGTGGTACTTGCTATTCGGGGCTGACCCCGCTGGTTTTGTTTGGCCAGATCTCGTAGCAGCGCCTGAGGATCCAAACTTCCTTCCCGACGTCAATGGTGCATACTAGGAGCATGGCTGGCGGGGGACTCGAGTGGGTTTCTTCTTCACCACTCTAGTATCTTTACTTATGTTCTGGCGTTTAGCCACCGGCACCTGTTAGCCGGCTAATCTGGATATTTTGTCTTGCATAATTTGTAATTAAATCAGACTGCAGCTGAAAACAATTATGTACCTATGACTCTCTGGGCTAGCTAACTTATAAAGCTAGATCCCCATGATCATTTTGATGATGCGTCGGGGACGCCTTACTGCTTTATCTTATATGATCATTATTTACTGCTTCTTGTTTGATTGATTGAGACCTAGATGCTCTGTGAGACCATAGGATACTTGATTGTAGCATGCACCCCCTTGTCTCTTGACAGCCACGATCGCCGTATGACGTTTATATACCTCGTACGGAGTAGCTGGCCTAGTCCGTCTCCGTATTTCGGTACTGGGGCGTGACAAAACTTTTATGTATAATAACATAATCTGTCTAGATCCTTGTGTATTGATTGGGGTACGGAAGAGTATAAGTAGTCATGTGAACAATTCCAAAGTAGTATAATTATGTATAAACTCTGTAGTGTAATCATGTATAACTCAAGCCGTTCACATAACTATCTTATACTTTAAATCACATAGTCACTTACAGTTCTCTATTATCATATATAGATAGCTTTGTTTATCATTTTCTCTCTTTCTTTTCAAGCTTATTTCTTACAACGTTTTACATATCTTATTCTATCGCATGGTTTATATTTTATGTCATGATATGAACTGCGTGAGATGTATTGTGCTCGTCCTGTCATGATTGGACATGTTGATAAAATTTTACAAGTAACTTGGAGGATCACAGCTAACCTAGAAGACACTAGTAGAGCTTGGAGTAGAGGTCTAGAGTTTTTTTTATCTTTTCTTGTTGTCTTATAGATGTATTTTATTTTAGATATTAAGATTTTGTGTTGTTGAACAATTGACTTATTTCACTTCTGGTTGTATCCCTTTTGTGGATTTCTTATCTATTTCATCGTGCTAATTATCTACCTCTAGTTTGTGATTGAAATTGTATCCTCCTGTGATTATCCTTCGTTTGGAGATTATATCATAGTTGTGATGGTGACCTAGAACAGCGTTCTACCGTCGACACTACGGCATAGGCTGGACGTACCCACTTCTCGTATCCTTACACTGGGTGCGGGTCATGATATATATATATATATATATATATATATATATATATATATATATATATATATATATATATATATATATATATATATATATATATATATATAGCTCTTTTAGACGTCATCCCCTCGGTGATCTCCGCGGAGGATGATGAGAAGCTTATGGCACCTACATCTCTCGAAGAGATTTACACAGTTGTGAAGAGCCTGAATAACTGTAGTTCCTCGGGGCCCGACGGATTCACAATAAACTTCCACTTATATTGCTAGGAACTGATCAAGATCGACTTGTTGGAGGGTATTCAGTCATTCTTCGAAGGTAATCAGTATCCGATAGCTATTTCAAGCAACTACCTGGCCATTATTCCAAAGTCCAAGAATCCATCCTCTTTTGCGGATTTTCGTCCGATCAGCATTGGTAACTTCTTTGACAAACTCGTTTCCAAGGTTATCGCTAGACGCTCGAGTTTTTTTCTCCATAACATCATATCGATTGAGCAAAGCAGATTTGTGAAAGGAAGAGGCATCATCGACAATATCCTACTAGCCTAGGAATTGACTAGTCAGTTGGGGAAAGATAACAGATTGGGGAACATGATCATGAAGTTAGACATGTAAAAGGACGACCGTCTCGATTGGCAGGTTATTATATGGGTTTTCAGGAAGTTCAGATTTTCTGAGAAGTGGATTAGCTTGATTTGGAGATCGATCAGTAACTCTTGGTTTTTCGTCCTTATCAATGAAAATCCTTGCAACTTCTTCAAAGCGTTCCGAGGGGTTCGTCAGGGGGACCCCCTGTCCTCTTTGATATTTTATTATTGTTGTAGAACTGTTCATCCGTAATATCATCCAATTGAGTTCTCGACCTTCTTTCTTTCGATATCGGTTAACCAGCAGATGCCCCCTTATTTCGCATCTTGCTTATGCCGATGACATCGTGATCTTTTTCGCCACCGACCGAAGGACTATTTCTGCCATTAGCCAGCTATTGCGGATGTTTAAAGCAAGGTCGATGTCACGACCCGTACCTATTTTTTTCGATGCGAGTGCATGTCCAAGCCAGCCTATGCCGTAGTATCAACGGTAGAATATTGTCTAACCGCAATGCTCAAAATCACATAAAATAAATATAAACTAGTTAATTAGTTTATGCATGTTCGTTATCTCAAGACGAAACTTATGCCAACAGGACCGTATCATTTTTCTGGTCTTATATGCCAAGTTTGGTCTGATTCTGAAAAGGTCGACCGGAACGCTATTTTAGCGGACCTACAACCTGACCCAATAGGCAGAATTGTGCACGGCCGACCGAAATCCAACTTTGAACATACGGTTGGATTCGTGTCATCAAACCAAACCCGTAGACATATAGTTCAATAACTTTAGAGACCGTAGGTACTGGCACAATTTTCGGTGCAAAGCGGATCTAACGACGGACGTCATTTTGATCCAAAATTATAGTTTTGCCCCTGTGTCCAGAATTGGACTTTTGGGCAGGCATTCTTAAAATTTTCTTTTATACCAAACACATTGGTGGTCTGTTTCAGTATCTGGAGACTGTTGCACGAGTTTGACTTTCGTAGCTCACGGAGTGGTTTGTACTATCGGTTTTACCAGCAAAGGACCTCAGGGGAGTACATTTATTGTTTGTTTTGAATATTGCAAATTCCTATATCAAACGATTTAGTTATATCATACTTAGTTTCTTAACACGCTCATCATAGGATAACACCTCATGTTTCTTGTTCATGTCATGTTTCTTACCTTGTACTTGGTGTCGGGACAGAGAAGTACTAAATAGATATGTGATCATACCTTAGCCCATGTTTTATTTCCTGCACAGTAGACCTTATAGACCTTGTTAAATAAAGTAGACCTTATTAAATAAAGTAGACCCTGTAGACCTTGTTAAATAAAGTAGACCTTCTAATTAACTTAGACCTTGTGGTATAACTGCCCCAAACCGATCACATATCGAAAGAGTGCTTCAAAGCACACAGATAGTTATATTCTCCCGTTCTACTCGTTACATGCTGCCATATTTTTTTTGCCCAATATTTTTTACGTTTCTTGTACTTTTCTGGATATTATCGCCATGTATTTTATGACTATTCATTGTCTTATAGTCGTTAATATTATATTTTTCGAGTGTAAGGCTTAAACATAAAAGTATGTACATGATATTACTATTTATTTCATACAAAATACACAATCACCAATTATATTTTTTTATAATTATAATAACAATAATGATAACCATAATAATGTTAATGAATTAGGGTAACCAAAAATAGGGTACATAGCATTATAGATATAGTCTAAAAATCTCAAAAGTACCCGAGGATATCTAAGAAAATATTTATCCTATAATTGTTCCTTGAAAATCGAATAATATTGATTTCAATAATATATATATATATATATATATATATATATATATATATATATATATATATATATATATATATATATATATATAATAATTTCTTAGGAAAATATATCTAATAGATCATTAAAGTAAAGTACGACATACACTCATAAAATATATCGACATGGATGTCTTTGGACACACCGGATGACTACATGGGCTTGAGTTTGGTTGGACCAAGCTAGTTTGGTACAACCGGATTTCCTATAAGTTCAATAATCTAATTAATAATTAATTAATCATCTATAGGGGTAAAGTCGTAACTTGGTCTGATTTTTCTAGTTAGAATCCACCTATGGCTCGGCCTTACCTACCATGGCTAATACACTAGCCAAAGTACGCAACTGTACTATCCGTGCCATGATTTTTAGTCATCTTGCACTCCAAATCTTAACCATGACTAAGGCCTTCTATAATAATAATTAATTAATTAATTATTAAAAAAATTTAAAATCACCATTTAGTTCAAATAAATAATAAAAAATATTTCAAATTTCAGGAAGAGTGGTCACAGTCGGGATAGAGAGTCAATATTTCTAAATGCAGGTTTTTCATCCATGAATCGGTTTCTCAGGCGAAACGCGACTCAATTGCGGAGCAGTCAAGTATTAAGGTCATGACCCCCCCTTATTTACCTCAGATGTCTGATGTCGTACGGGAGACGGAGGACAGCCCTGTTCGAACCCATCATATTGAAGATTACGCTCCGTATCAGTGGTTGGCAAAATAAACTCCTTTCACCGGGTGGTAAACTGATTTTAATCACTCATGTCCTCAATTCCACCCCTATATATACGCTGGCCGCCTAAAATCCTTCCATTAAGGTACTTCACTCCATTGATAATATGTTCAATAGTTTTCTATGGGGCAACACTATTGGCGTCGATCGTAGGAACTGGGCTCGTTGCTTTGACATTGCGAGGCCTGCGAGTGAAGGAGGCGCGGGCATTAGGAATCTTTGGGACATAATCTACGCATTATCGATCAAACTCTGGTGGTCGCTCTACACCAAGCAATCTTTTTGGGCGACGTTTGTGCACGCTAGATACTTTCGTCACAGTCATCCAAACGTAGACTTTGCTAATTCTGAAGCATCGTCGGTCTGGCGTAGGTTGCTCTCTGGCCGAGAATTGGGAGAGAGGTTCATCGCAGTCGACATTGGCGTTGGTAGGGTGGACGCCCTTGAGAAGAATTGGTCGGGCATGGGAAAGCTTAATGCTCGAACACCAGTGGACAGGACGATATGGATCCGAGATTTCTAGGTCAACGACGAGTGGAGCGTGGAAGCTCTGTCCGATATGTTCGGATCAGAGGTTGCGTCGGCCATCACCCGATTTGGGTTAAAGATCGATGACCGGCCGGATGTCATGACTTGGAACGCTTTCGGACAGACGTCCTTCTCTTCTGCTTCCACCTGTCGCGCATCTCGGCAGCCTGCGTTTGGCTCTACGGAACCTCAACCGTCATGGTGGAGGTGTATCCCAAGGAAGTGGTCGCCGCTTATTTGGCAGATTTTATTGGAGTTTTGGTTTTTTCTTTAGAAAAACTTTAGTCCCACATCGGAAAAAACAAAGAGTTTGTATCTCTATATATTAGCTTTGCTTTTATTGAAGATGCACATGTGGTGTGGAGGTGCACATGGGTTTGCCATGTGGGGTTATTTTTCTAATGGAAAAAAGGCTAAATCAACAATAAAAGCATTCATGCTTTTTGCTCTTGGGAAATTTATTTCCATGGGAGTTAAGCCCCGTAGGGGCTTAGCGACTCGGGCTCGAACTCGGACTCGGACTCGGGCTCGGACTCGAGCTCGGGCTCGGACTCGAGCTCGGGCTCGGACTCGGGCTCAAGGGCTCATGAGGCGTAATGTGGCATTTTGTTGGCGCACTTTGCACTTAGCACGTCAGCATCGTCGCTAGGCGCATAGTGCGCTTAAGTTGCGCGAGCCACTTGCGCGACCACGTTACGCGGCCCGTTACGCGAGCCCAGTTACGTTGGCCCGGTTACGTAGCCCAGTATGCAGCCCGGTGCACACAGTGTACGCAGCATACGTAGAGTGCACAGTGTACACAGCGTACGCAGTGTGCGTAGAGTACGTAGTGTGTGCAGGTTGCGTAAAATGGCTGTGTGCGTAAAGTGCAAATCATGCTGGTTACGCGAGTGGCACAACTTATGGCAGAACGTGTCATTGCATGTTCTGAGCGGTTACTCCATGTTTGGGATGGTTATTACCACGTCCCTAACATTGTGCTAACCGGGCAGTTGTTGCAGGGGCCTATATAAGGTCTCCTCCTTCTCTCTCACAGTTGGGTACACAAGTAGTAGACAAAAAGTTTACAAGTGCTTAGAAGCTGTGAGAGAAAAGAGAGGTTTTGTACCAGCATTGAGTTTTGTACGGGAGTTCGTGTTCATCCGAGGAGTCAGAAGAGCAAGAGTGTTCCAAGTTCTCCGACGAACTTGCTAGTTCCTGGAAGCTATTCGTGTGGGGCGAATAAAGTTTTGAGCAACGGTGATCATTCACCCCAGCAGGAGTTTTTCCATCTTTCGCCTGTCACCTTCTTCGTTTAACATAATTCTATTAGCACACCTTCTGTGAAGTGTAGCACTAGTGGAATTTCTCTTACGTACCTTCTGTGAAGTGTTACGTTCTGTGCACCTTCTGTGAAGTGTAGCACTAGTAGAATTTCTCTTACGTACCTTCTATGAAGTGTTGCGTTCTGTGCACCTTCTGTGAAGTGTAGCATTAGTTGAAATTTCTCTTACGTACCTTTTGTGAAGTGTTACGTAATAACGATTGTTTATACAATTGTTACAAAATTTCTGTTTTCCATCAAAAAATTGTGCCCCGGCATTAACATTCTCAAAGCTTTAATGCTACGATGGAAAACGTTAATGTTTCACTCTTCAATTCTGACTTTTGCAAGTTAGAAAAGTTTGATGGAGAACATTACCAAAGTCTGGAAGAGGAAGGTATATCTCATCCTTCAACTCAAAGACGTAGATCACGTGCTTCTGGAGGAAGAACCTACTGTTCCAGATGTTGGGTCTGCTGCCGCAATCACCGCGGCTACTAAACTTCAAGCAAAATGAAGAAGGAAAAATAGTATTTGCAGGCTGCTTAACCTGAATGCCATGGAAGATTACCTTGCAGAATCCTATTCTAAGAAGACTATCGCTAGAGACATATGGGAATCTCTAGAAAAACTCTACGAAGAAGACAAGAACCGTAGTAAAATCTTTGTGGTTGAAAAATATCACAAGTGGTTCTTTGAGGACGAAAAGTCTATGCTGCCGCAGGTGAAGGAGTTCCTGAAACTGCGACAGAAGCTGGAAGACGAGGCGATGCCCCTCCCCGACAAGTTTGTTGTTGGAGGGATTATCTCAAAGCTCTCCGCTGGATGGAGCAAGTTCTATGCAAACATGCATAGGAAGAAGCTGGAGATCACCCTTTAAGATCTCCTGCAGAAAATCTATGTTGAGGACCAGATGCGGGCTCAACTGAAGGTGGACGCACTGTCCAAGCAATTGGCTAACGCCAATATGGTTCATACCAAGGAAGCAAGGGGAAAGCAGGCGGCTTCCCACAGCAAGAAGAAGGACCCTGACAATCTAAAAGTCAAGGAAACTTCTTTCAAGAAAAAGAAGCCAAAGTCTCAAATACCTTACTTCAAGTGTGGCAAGAAGGGCCACTTTAAGAATGAGTGCAAAGCAAAAGCCAAGCAATCGGAGCAAGGAGAACCTAGTAAGGTAACTATGATCATTGATGTTGTTGCTATGATTGTGCAGGTTGATACGGTAGGAACTGATGCTGACTGGTGGGTAGACACTGGAGCCACCTGCCATGTTTTCTCTAGCAAGGAGTGGTTCACCACCTACACCCCTACTTCTGATGTGGTTATGGTGGCGAACCAGGCAAAAGCTGAAGTACTAGGGATCGGGACTGTGCTGTTGAAGCTGACTTCGGGGAAGTCTCTGACGCTTCAAGGCGTGAAGCACGTACCTGCTATCACCAAGAACCTGATCTCAGAAGGCCTACTCTGCAATGCAGGCCTCAGAATGGACATCAATGCTGGCCAGATGGTGATGTCTATCAGGAGAATATATTTCGGAAAAGCTTTTTATACCGAAGGAATGTTCAAAATTCAGCTTGTAAATCAGTTCAATGTTGTTAATACAATCATTCATTCTGCTTATACTTATGAGTTGTGGCATAATAGGCCAGGACATGTTCATTCTAAACGAATTAACAGAATGTCTAATCTAGGGCTTATCTCCAAGTATGGGGGTAAGGTAGAGAAATGTGAAGTTTGTGCTCAAACTAAGATCACAAGAAAAATCCTTTCCTCGGGTTAATCGAAGTACAGATCTTCTGGAGTTAGTACACTCAGATATCTGTGACTTCAAACAGTTCTCTACAAAGGCCGGGATGAAGTATTTCATAACCTTCATCGATGACTTCTCAAAGTATGCGTTCGTCTACTTGTTGAAGGCTAAAGACGAAGCATTCAAGAAGTTCAAGGAGTTCAGAGCCGAAGCTGAGCGGCAGACTGGACAATAACTCAAAAGAATAAGAAGTGATCGAGGTGGGGAGTACAGGTCTCATGAATTCGCATCATTCTGCAAAGAACATGGAATTGTCAATGAGACTACGGCTCCGTACTCTCCTCAATCAAACGGAGTAGCAGAGAGGAAGAACAGAACGTTAACAAAAATGATTAACTCAATGTTGTTGACTGCTGGCCTTCCTAAGTGCTACTGGGGTGAAGCTGCATTGACGGCCACTTTTATTTTAAATAGAGTGCCTCATGCAACTTCAGACGTTACTCCTCATGAACTCTAGTTTAAGGTCAGACCTAAATTGAATGTCATTCGAGTGTGGGGGTGTCTGGCATATGTCAAGCTTCCAGAACTGAAGATTCAGAAGCTTGGGATAAGGACTACTAAGACAATCTTCTTGGGGTATGCCGAGAAGAGTGATGCTCGAAGATTTCTTGATATTGAGTCAAATCATATCATTGAATCTTGCGACGCAGAATATTTTGAAGACAAATTTGCAAGGCACAAGAATATTGTTCTTACGGATGTACCGGAGAACAATGAGGGTGCGCAGCAAACTGAAGTCTGCAATGAAGATGTGGTCCAAGAAGATGTTGTTGAAACATCGATTGAACCAGAACAAGCTGAGCCGTCAGCTAAGCGTATGAGGAGGCCGAAGGACTTCGGAATTGACTTTGTCACCTATTATGTGGAAGCAGATCCGCTTACCTATGATGAGGCGATGAAGACCAGAGATGCAGTTTTCTGTAAGGAGGCGATTGACAATGAAATTGATTCCATCACCTAAAATAACACTTGGGTGTTGGTTAATCTTCCTGAAGGAGCGAAACCCATCAGATGCAAATGGATCTTCAAGAAGAAGATGAAAGCAGACGGAACTATTGACAAGTTCAAGGCTAGGTTGGTAGCCAAGGGGTTTTCTCAGAAGCAGGGTATTGACTATTTTGACACGTATGCTCCAGTTGCCCGGATGACCACAATCAGGATGTTGATTGCTCTTGCAGCGATACATAAGATGGTGATACATCAGATGGATGTGAAAACAGTTTTCCTAAATGGCAAGCTGACCGAAGAGATATACATGCAACAGCCAGAGGGATTTGTCGTCAAGGGTCTTGAAGACAAAGTCTGCAAGTTGGTAAAATCTTTGTACGGTCTTAAACAGGTTCCCAAAATGTGGCATGAGAAATTTGACAAGGTTATAAGGTCAAATGGCTACGTGGTCAGCGAGATGGACAAGTATGTTTACACGAAGTTTGCTAATGGAAGAGGTGTGATCGTTTGTCTGTATGTGGATGAAATGCTTATCTTAGGTACGGATATGAGCTGTGTCACAGAGACAAAGAGGTTCATCTCGAGCAAGTTCAGTATGAAGGACTTGGGGGAAGCTGATGTGATCTTAGGGATCATGATCATCCGGACAGACACTGGACTAGCGTTGTCATATTCTCATTATATTGATAAAATGATCACTCGTTATGGGTATCGGGATCTTCCAGGGATCGATACGCCGTACAGGTGTGATCTAAAGCTGAAGCCTAATTCAGGAGAAAGTGTCAGGCAGCTGGAGTATACAAGCATAATCGGGAGTTTGATGTATGCTACTACTGCCACAAGGCCTGACATAGCTTTCGCCGTGGGAATGCTGAGTCGTTTCACGAACAACCCTGGTGTTGAACACTGGAAGGCTGTGAAACGGGTTATAAGATATCTCAAGAAGACTCAGACATATGCACTGTACTACAGCGGAGATCCGCAGGTAGTGGAAGGCTTCAGTGATGCCAGCTGGTGCTCAGATTTGGAGAGCGAGAGGTCCATAGGTGGATATATTTTTACAATGGGTGGAGCTGCTATATCATGGAAGTCGAAGAAGCAGACAATGCTCTCGCGGTCATCCATAGAATCTGAGTTCTTTGCACTTGACACCGCAGCCGAGGAAGCAGAATGGCTTCGGGAGCTCATGTATGATCTTCCAGTGGTTGGGGCGCAAATACCGGTAATATCGATAAACTGCGACAACCAGGCGACTGTGGCGGTAGCATCAAATGACCTCTTCAACGGAAAAAAAAGGACTATGCGATTAAAGAACAGGACAGTACACGATCTTATTAAGAGAGGTGTAATTGCAGTGATTGATGTTCGGAGTCAGAAAAACCTGGCGGTTCCGTTCACCAAGGGTCTCAAGCGCCAGCTGGTCGATGACTCAGCATGTTAAATAGGCTTGAAGGCATTTTGATATTAGTTATTGTATTCCTACCATAAAGTTTTATGCTATTAGTTCAAGGATTTATCTACTAGGCATCTAGCTTTTGGTTCAAGGGAGGACCATTAACTGAAAGAATATCATGAACGGTGGGTACATGTTCTATTGGGCATGGAGAGGTTACGGACCTATAACCACTGTTGTCTACTGGTGTTTTCTGCGGAAAATGGTTCCTGTGGGAAGGTTGGCTTAATTGCCTTAATGAGTTCTCAGGCAGAGCGAATGCTTGGTGTGCTTTACAGAAAGTACGGTAGAGCAGCACTACAAGGAGTGAAACTTCATGCTACAGTGGGGTGACTCCACAATGAGGTTCCTATATGTGGAGTGCTGTCCAGGAATAGGATAAAGCCTCGGCTTTGCAGGCCAAGTCACAGCGACGTAGCACCGCAATAGGCAGTTAGCCTAATGCTGTATGTTAAAAATAAAGAGGGTGTAGTCAGCACTACAAAGAGAAGGAGTTCCTCATGTTATATTAGCTCGACACCACGATAAGGTACCCGGTTAGGGATAAAGCCTCGGCCTTGCAAGCTATGTCGTTGCGGTGTAACACCGCAAGGGAGCCTAAGGCTTCATGCTGGGTAGTTTGGTACTACAAAGAGGCGGTTGTCTCATGCTACAGTAGTATGACACTACGATGAGGTTTTCGGTACGGGGTAAGGCTTCGGCTTTAAGCCATGTTATAGCGGCGTAGCACCGCAAGGGAAGCACAAAGCGCTTCGTCGCTAGGCGCCTAGTGCATTTAAGTTGCGCTCGTTACGCGAGCCACTTGCGCGACCACGTTACGTGGCCCGTTACGCGAGCCCGGTTACGCTGGCCAAGTTACGCAGCCCAGTACGTGTAGTGTGCGCAGCGTACGTAAAGTGCACAGAGTGCGCAGTATGCACAGTGTACGCAGCGTACGCAGTGTACGTAGAGTACGTAGTGTGCTCAGGTTGCGTAAAATGGCTGTGTGCATAAAGTGTAAATCTCGCTGGTTACGCGAGTGGCACAAGTTGTGGCAGAATGTGTCATTGCATGTTCTGAGCGGTTACTCCATGTTCGGGGTGGTTATTACCACATCCCTAACATTTTGCTAACCGGGCAGTTGTTGCAAGGACCTATATAAGGTCTCCTCCTTCTCTCTCACAGTTGGGGACTAATACACAAGTAGTAGACAGAAAGTTTACAAGTGCTTAGAAGCTGTGAGAGAGAAGAGATGTTTTGTACCAGCATTGAGTTTTGTACGGGAGTTCGTGTTCATCCGAGGAGTCAGAAGAGCAAGAGTGTTCCAAGTTCTCCGACGAACTTGCTGGTTCCTGGAAGCTATTCGTGTGGGGCGAATAAAGCTTTGAGCAACGGTGATCATTCACCCCAGCAGGAGTTTTTTCATCTTTCGCCTGTCACCTTCTTCGTTTAACAGAATTCTATTAGCGCACCTTCTGTGAAGTGTAGCACTAGTAGAATTTCTCTTACGTACCTTTTGTGAAGTGTTACATTTTGTGCACCTTCTGTGAAGTGTAGCACTAATGGAATTTCTCTTACGTACCTTCTGTGAAGTGTTACGTTCTGTGCACCTTCTATGAAGTGTAGCACTAGTTGAAATTTCTCTTATGTACCTTTTGTGAAGTGTTACGTAATAATGATTGTTTGTACAATTGTTATAAAATTTCTATTTTCTATCGAAAAATTGTGCCCCGACATTAACAGATTTTGCATTCCAGAATTCTATCTGACGACCGCCTCCGACACATCGGATTTTCGCTGTGCTCTCATTGCTATTGATGTACGGAGCCAAAGGAGGAAATGACGGAGCATATTTTCTCTTCCGGGTGTATGGCCAAGGGAGTATGAAAGCATTTTCATGACCATTATAGAATCGGCGAGACGGGCAACTCTATTCAATCTAGATTTCATGCGTAGAGCCTTTCACACCACAGTATCAATGATCATATCATCAGGTCGATCATCTGGGTACTATGGAAGAACAGGAATAAGACGAGGTACGAAGGAAAGAGCTTTTCTTTGTCCCAACTGATTGAGGAGGTCGAAAGACATGAGAAGAGATTGAGAATCGGATGCAATTTGCGTGAAGATGAGGAAGCTACTAGAGTTGGGTAGGGTGGGCTTAGCTTCGGTCCGTCTACTTCATTTTGTTTGAGTTTATTTGGTTTGTATACCCTTTTGGGTAGTCAGTTTGGGTAGGTGTTATTGGGAATTAGTTCTTTCGTTAGTGCTGCTGCGGTTAGCACTTTTGTGGCCCACACTTCTTGTAGTTCTTGGTTGATTTTATATCATATTCGATTTTGTTATATATATATATATATATATATATATATATATATATATATATATATATATATATATATATATATATATATATATTGTTGGAGTGGGTGGGGTTCCCAACCTATATGGAGAATATCCCGGAGAGCGACGAACGCCATCCGTGTGTCGGAGAAGCTCGGGGAGTGCATGGATCCTATTTTGGAACATATATGGTAAGGAAATATATGATTGGATTTCCATTTTTTACTTTGATCATATATTTATGATTGGATCCTTCATATAGTAGCTTTCCATATAGTTGGACTTCTAATTATGGCAAGCCAATTATGATTGAATTTCCATTAAATATATGATTGATGCATATTGGAAGTTTCCATATATATTGGCCTTCCATGTATGGATTACCAAGGGCTTATAAAAGGGTGATGCATGCTAGTTGTAAAATTATCTCATAAACAAGAGTGCTTACAATCTTTGAGAGAGAGAGGGGATTAAGGACTATTATGAAAGAGAGATTGCTTCAAATAATTTTTTGGCATCTCTTGTTCTTCGGAGTCCGCAATCAAAAAAATTCTTCTTTCAAGTGAGTTGTGGTGATCCGTGTTGGATCGGGAGAAGCTTGTAAAGGGTGTATTCTCTTTTTTCCATTAGTGGAGGTTCTTCAGGGTTGGACTCCGATAGTCTCCTTTTTTTCCGCAAGGGTTTTCCATGTCAAAAATCTTTATGTCTGCGATTTTGTTTGGCATTTTTTGGTTTGTGTGCTTTTGCTTAGTTCTCTCATAGGATTTTTTGGTTTGGGGAAACGGTTTTCGCGCTTCGTTCCCAACAGAGTGGTATCAGAGCTTTGGGTTCAAAGAAGCGTCAGAAGTTGACAGTCAAACACGTTAGCATAGATGGATGCGAAGCCGGTGCGCATGGTAAACCTGAACGGTACCAACTACCATTTTTGGCGGAGCAAGATGAAGGATTTGCTGTTCGTCAAGAAGCTGCATCTTCCAGTATTTACATCCGAGAAGTCCAGTGACAAATTCGATAAGGACTGTAACTTCGAGCATATACAGGTATGTGGGTACATGCGGCAGTTCGTTGACGAGAACGTGTACAACCACGTTGCCAATATTGAGCATACAAAGACGTTATAGGAGAAGCTGGAATCTTTGTACGCAAAAAAAAGACCGAGGTAAACAAACTGTTCCTGATCCGGATGATGATGGGTCTGCGGTACGAAGATGGTTCATCCATTACGGATCACTTAAGTGAGTTCCAGGGTATGGTGGACCAGCTATCCTCGATGGGAGTCAAGTTCGACGATGAGGTTCAAGGGCTTTGGTTGCTATGTACATTGCCAGACTCGTGGGAGACCGTACGAGTATCTATGATCGCTTCTGCTCCGGAAGGCGTGGTCAGTCTGGAGTTTGCCAAGATTGGGGTACTGAATGAAGAGATGTGGAGACGTTCTCAGGACACTTCATCCACATTCCATCACTCAGAGGCACTAGTTTCAGAGAGCAACGGAAGAGGCAAAAGCAGGAGTCCAGGTGGTGGCAGAGACAAAAGCAGAGGAAGGTCCAAGGGTCGGCACGAGGACTCAGAGTGTTACCATTGTGGCAAGAAGGGCCACATCAAGCGAAACTGTTTCGCTTGGAAGAGAGAGAAGAAGGGCGACAAGGGGAAGCAAGATGAGAACACTACAGCGACGGCTTCGATACATGGAGGCGATATGATCTTCGTAGGTGATGAGGTTGCCATAAACCTTGCCTGCGATGACAATTTTTGGCTGGTGGACTCAGGGGCTTCAGTGCATGTATCTCACAACAGGGCACTATTTTTCACTTACACGACAGACGACTGTGGAGTGTTGAAGATGGGCAATGGAGATATGTCAAAGGCGGTTACCGTTGGAGATATGCATTTGAGGACGAAGACGGGTGCAGTTCTTGTTTTCAAAGATGTTCGTCATGTCCCTGATATCTGTTTCAACCTGGTGTCGGTTGGAAGATTGGATGACGAGAGATTCTTCAGTCTCTTCGGAAATAGTCAGTGAAAGCTTTCCAGAGGTTCGATGGTGATTGCCAGAGGAAGAAAGAAGTCTGATCTCTACTATATGAGGAGAGCGTACAGGGATCACAGGAGGTGAACGCCGTCAGTGATGCGTCTACCGAGTTGTGGCACAGGTGGCTCAGTCATATCAGCGAGAAGGGGATGAGCTACTTGGTGAACAAGAAAGTGATTCCAGGGCCCAAGTCTACAAAGTTGGAGAAGTGCATGCACTGCTTAGCTGGGAAGCAAAATAGGGTATCTTTCCAAAGTCACCCAAATTCAAGGAAGCCGGCGTTGCTCGAGTTGATTCACTCGGATGTCTGCGGTCCTATGAAGGTAAAATCTATTGGTGGTGCTTCTTACTTTATAACTTTTATTGATGACTATTCCAAAAAGGTTTGGGTCTATGCCTTAAAGACCAAGGATCAGGTGTTGTCCACTTTCAAAGAGTTTCAGGCCTCTGTTGAAAGAGAGACGGACAAGAATTTATTGTGTGATCGGTCCAACAATGGCGGCGAATATATTGGTCCCTTTGATGCATATTGCAGAGAGCAAGAGATACGACACCAGAAGACTCCGTCCAAGACACCTCAGGTCAATGGTGTAGCGGAGCGCATGAACAGGACACTGATGGAGAGGGTGCGGTGTTTGCTGTCAGAAGCAAATTTGCCAGGCAGTTATTGGGGTGAGGCTTTTTTCACAGCTGCTTATGTTATTAATTTATCTCCTAGTGCTCCTTTGCAGGATGATGTGCCTGACAAAGTATGGTACGGCAAAGAGCCGTCATACAATCACCTGCAAGTGTTTGGCTGTAAGGCCTTCGTGCATGTACCGAAGGACGAGAGGTCCAAACTTGAGCCGAAGACGAGGCGATGCGTCTTTGTCGGCTACGGTTGGGATGAGTTTGGCTATAGACTCTATGACCCGGTGGAAAGAAAGCTCTACAGAAGCAGGGTCGTAGTATTCGTCGAGGATCAGACCATGACCAACACTCAAGATTCTGAGACGCCTTCTGAGGCTGAGGAATTGCCTGAGTTAGAGTCATTTCGCTTCGAGCAGTTTCCAGAGGACATCGCATAGGATCCAATTATGGAGGAGCCAGTACATCGAGTTGCTCCCAACCTTGATCATCAGCCTACTGATGGTGGTCAGGATATCCCTCAGAAGGATAAGCATGCCGGGGAGGCGGTTCCTGAAGAGGAGGAGGCTGTTGGTATACAGCCAGCACTAGTGGCTCTACTGAGAAGGAGTGACAGAGAGCATCGACCATCTACGAGATACTCACCGGGTGAGTATGTGCTATTAACTGACGGGGGAGAGCCCGAAAGTTTTGCAGAGGCTATGGAAGAAGAACACATGCAGGAGTGGATGGAGGCTATGTAGGAGGAGATGAGTTTCTTACACGCCAATTCTACTTATGAGCTGGTGCGGTTGCCAAATGATAAGAAGGCTTTGAAGAATCGATGGGTGTTTAGAGTGAAGCAAACGGATGATGCTACTCGCCCTTGATACAAAGCGAGGCTGGTAGTTAAAGGCTACGGTCAGCGGAAAGGCGTAGATTATGATGAGATCTTTTCACCAGTCGTCAAACAGTCGTCTATTCGGGTGGTACTAGCATTGGCAGCCAGTTTCGACTTGGAGGTCGAACAGATGGACGTAAAGACGACATTTCTCTACGGTGATCTTGAGGAGGAGTTATACATGGAGCAGCCAGAGGGATTCTGTGAAAAAGGCAATTCACATTTGGTCTGTCGGTTGAGGAAGAGCTTGTATGGTCTGAAGCAGCCTCCGAGGCAGTGGTACAGAAAGTTCGAGTCGTTTATGGGGGAGCATGGTTATGCACGGACGACGTCAGACCATTGCGTATTTGTGAGGTACTTTGTCGAGGATGATTTTATCATCTTATTGCTCTATGTTGATGACATGCTATTAGTGGGTCGGAATGCCACTAGGATAGCGGAGTTGAAGCGCCAACTGGACGTGGCCTTCTCTATGAAGGATTTGGGTGCAGCAAAGACTATTCTTGGGATGGAGATCAGCCGAGAGAGAGAGTACAAGTTGCTACACTTGTCCCAAAAGAAGTAAATTCACCGGGTACCTCAGCATTTCGGTATGGACGGGTCGAAGAAAGTGAGTTGTCCCTTGCGGCCCACTTTAAGTTTACTGAGGAGCAGTGTCCATCTACTGAGGACGAAAAAGAAGATATGAGCGGGTTTCATATGCCTCAGCTGTAGGAAGTCTTATGTATGCTATGGTGTGTACGAGGCCAAACATCGCTCATGCAGTTGGCACAGTTAGCAGGTACCTTTCAAATCTTGGAAGGGTACATTGGAGTACAATCAAGTGGATTCTACGATACCTTCAGGGCACTACTGATTGGAGACTTTCTTTTGGTGGTGATGAGCCAAAGCTGGTTGGGTATACCGACGCTGATATGGCTGGAGATGTAGACACGAGTCGATCGACTTCGGGCTATGTGATGATGTTTGCTGGAGGAGCGATATCGTGGCAGTCACGATTGCAGAAGTGTGTTGCCTTGTCGACGACAGAGGCAGAGTACATTGCGACGACGGAGGCTTGTAAGGAGTTATTGTGGATGAAAAAGCTGTTGCAGGAAATGGGACTAAAGCAAGAGCAGTATACTTTGTTTTGCGATAGCCAGAGTCTATTCACCTTGTGAAGAATCAGACCTTTCATAGCCGGTCCAAGCACATCGAGACTCGGTATCATTGGATACGGGATGTGGTTGAGAAGAAGGACACAATGCTTGAGAAGGCCCATACTGATGACAATGGAGCGGACATGCTTACGAAGGATCTACCAAGGGGAAAGTTTGAGTACTACAAGCGGATCGTCGGGATGACGAGTTTCTCCACCTATTTGTCAAGGGGGAGATTTGTTGGAGTGGGTAGGGTTCCCAACCTATATGGAGAATACCCCGGAGAGCGACGAGCGCGATCCGTGTGTCGGAGAAGCTCGGAGAGTGCATGGATCCTATTTTGGAATATATATAGTAAGAAAATATATGATTGGATTTCCATATTTACTTTGATCATATATTTATGATTGGACCCTTCATATAGTAGTTTTTCATATAATTAGACTTCCAATTATGGCAAGCCAATTATGATTGAATTTCTATTAAATATATGATTGATGCATATTGGAAGTTTTCATATATATTGGTCTTCCATGTATGGATTACCAAGGGCTTATAAATGGGTGATGCATGCTAGTTGTAAAATCATCTCAAAAATAAGAGTGCTTACAATCTTTGAGAGAGAGAGAGGATTAAGGACTATTGTGAAGGAGAGACTGCTTCGAATAATTTTTCGGCATCTCTTTTCTTTAGAGACCGCAATCAAAAAAAAATTTCTTTCAAGTGAGTTGTGGTGATCCGTGTTGGATCGGGAGGAGCTTGTAGAGGGTGTATTCTCTTTATTCCATTAGTGGAGGTTCTTCAGGGTTGGACTCCGATCGTCCTTTTTTCGCAAGGGTTTTCCACGTCAAAATCTTTGTGTCTGCGATTGTGTTGGCATTTTTTTGTTTGTGTCCTTTTGCTCGGTTCTCTCGCAGGATTTCTGGTTTGGAGGAACGGTTTCCTCGCTTCGTTCCCTATATATATATTATATATATATAATATATCTATATATATATATATAATATATATATATATATATATATATATATATATATATATAGATTAATGTATATATATATATATATATATATATATATATATATATATATATATATTATATAATATATATATATATATATATCATTAATCTATATTATATATCTATATATATATATATATATATATATATATATTATAATATATATAGTAGGAATGCTTAATCTATATATATATATATATATTTATATATATATATATATATATATATATATATATATATATATATTAATGCATTCCTACTATATTATATATATATATATATATATATATATAGATATATATATATAGTAGGAATGCATTATATATATATATTATATTTATATATATTCTATTATATATATATATATAATATATTTATATATTTAGATATATTATATATATATATATTATATATATATATATATCTATATATATATATATATATAGATATAATATATAATAATATATATATATATATATTATATATATATAGATAAAGATATATATATTATATATATATAATATTATTTTATATATATATGTATTATATATTATATATATAATATATAATATATATTTATTATATATATATATAATATATATATATATATTAGCTAGTAATAAAAAAAAATATATATATATATTATATATATATATATATATAATATTTATTTATTTATTTTATTACTAGCTAGTATATATATATATATATATATATAGAGAGAGAGAGAGAGAGAGAGGGGAAGATTAATGCATTCCTACTAAATAATTACTAGCTAGTAGCTACTAATATTTACACATTTCTAACTACAATAAATATTTACCATCACAAAATAAAATTTATCTTCCAATATTTTATACTATTTTAAAATAAATTGTTTATGCAAGCATACATTTAAAATGTAAAGGAAAAATACATACAAAAAATACGCACAATGGATGGACGTGCACAGGGACGGACCCAGAAATTATAGTTGGAGTGGATTACCAAAATTTTTGGTGGACTGAAAGTAAATAAATCCATATAAAAAAAGCAAAAAATATATATATGAAAAAAATGTAAAAAAAAAAATTGGACGGACTCCAGCACACCCCAACACACCCTTGGATTCACCCATGGACGTGCAAAGCACGTGCACAACTTCTTGTCCTAATAAAACGCAACCTAGAGGAGGTTAAGAGAACCTGAGCTATGTACTTCTACTTTCTCTGCTGGTACTCAATCTATGTAACATGCGAAGATCTGGAACCTCTGAAACTTTCAAACCTAGTATTCTTTTCTTCGTGTCCACGCGTAGGCAATCCAGAGGGAAAGCAGTCTTGGAATCAAAACTCTCTTTTGTTAATCATAAACTAACTAATCAAACATATGTACAGTTCTAAAAAATGTTATCAGTGCAGAGAGCACACAGCAGAAAGTGTTTAATTAATCCCTAACTCCTCGAGCAAGGGAAGAAAATTGTAAGAAAAGGAGCGATAAAGAGGGGGATTGGCTGCTCACTCTGACATCCGTTTGGTTGAACTGCCCTTCCAAATTTATACACTGAGCTAAAAAGGAAAAGATTATTAAAAGATTATTATAAGTAATATCTAAGTTTTTTCACAAGGCCATCATCAAGCACCGAGAAGAAGGAGAGGAGAGCCTTGCATCGATCCCTTTCTGGTACTAACAGAAGGTTTTCCTCTAGACTTCTATTCTTCAATCAGTTTTCATTGATTCTTGGTTTTGTCGCGGGTTTAGTGGCTTTGGTAGTTTGATCTTTGATTTATATATAATGGCTATCAGAAATATCTGATCAATCTGTCAGGTTTTTTTGGTGAAATGGGTAGGGGGAAGATCGAGATTAAAAGAATCGACAACTCGTCAAGCAGGCAGGTGACCTTCTCCAAGAGAAGGAATGGGCTGCTCAAGAAGGCGAAGGAGCTCGGTATCCTCTGCGACGCGGAGGTCGGGGTCATCGTCTTCTCTAGCACCGGCAGGCTCCATGATTATGCTAGCACCAGGTCATATTTCTCTCTGTTTCTAGTCTCATACTGATGTTTTAAATGTGTGTTACGCAACAACTATTGTTGGTTCTTGTAGACTTGCTCTTAGAGCATCATTAGTAAGGCCCATTCCATTTTCTAGATTCTAGATTTAGAATGTAGGAGCTCATTTTGTAGAATAATAAGTCTCATTCCTAGTTCCAATTTCTACAATTTCGGTTCCAACCCATCCATGGGTGCTAAGGGTTGGGCCTCCCAATTTCTAGATTCTAGATTGTAGAAACTCGTTTTGTAGAATAGTTCCAATTTGGAGCCCAACTTTCTAGATTCTAAACTTTATATTATTTTTTTCTACATTAATTTTGACCACACAATTTTTGGGACCGGAGCTCACTTTATCATTTCCTACTATTCTCATACAAACCCAACACATTCTACATTTACCTTTTTTTTGAAATTTTGGGCTCGAAATTGCATTGGAGAGTCCCAACTACTAATGATGCTCTTAGCAATTAATAGACATAAGGAGTGAAAGATGGATCTAACCACCCAGAAATCCCTTTTTGAGATGTGCATTATTCAACTCTAGGACTCACCAATAGTTGGTCATTTTATTTCAATCTCAAAAGAAAAGAAAAAAAAAATAACTGGTCATTCAAGCATGTGTAGATATATATATGAGGATGTTTACATATGGATTCCTATATGTCTTTACACTGTTCATAATTTTCCATAAAATTTCAATCTCTAAATCATAGCAATCTATTGTCTGTTTGTACACTAATATAGTCATATATCTGATTCTAACTCCTGTGAAATTATTTTCACAATCATTACTGAGTGTAACTCAAACAGTAACTACCCAACATTCTCACTTTGACAGATGGGTTTCAAACTTCCCAATCTAACAAAACAAGACCTTAGCTTCCCTAAAGCATAAAGATCATATATGTATGTCAACATGTTATAATGAGATATAGTAGAAAATTAATAATAACAATTAATACACAATATTACAAAATGCCAATGGACAAGTACTTGTAGCAGCCAAGGTTATAATTATCCTACCTGGCCATCAAAAAACAATAATCAGTACTATATACACAATATTAGATGCCAATGCACAATTACTTGTAGCAAGTACACAGTTTAAACCTAATTAACGTCCAGAGCCTTGTTAGCAATTCGGCAAATGGGAAAAATTCGGGACGACAAAAGTATTAATATAGATTGACTAAGTGTAAATAAAATACGTTAAAAAATTCGGTCAAATATTCAAAATGGAAATATTGAGGTTAGAAACTTCACATTCTTAAATATGTTGTCAAATTTGGTTAATTAAACAGGTTCCCACCATGTTTTTTGTACAAACTTTTTCAATAATTTGTACGGAACACGTTTAAAATTTCGCTTGCTTGAAATTTACGTACTGATTCGAATCTTTCAAAAGTACACAAGTATTATACGTATCTGAAAGATACGAAAAAATTTGCGTATAATACGAGTTTTATTCGGGTGATTGCTACCAAGGGTCCAGAGCCCCCCCTTCCATGAGGCAATTGTCTCCTCACAAAGCTGACATATTTATGACTAAACAACAACGAGTAACAAGCAAAAGCAAAAGAAAACAAAACAATGACAAAGTACACAGTTAACGAGTTCACTGAAAAACACTATGTTTAAAGTGAGAGATAGTAATAATTAATGAGAGGAAGAAGAGATAAACCTACTGCTTCATATATAATGGATATATAATTTGGTGCTGTCATACACAAAAAAAAAAAAATTGTTATTGGTTTTACATGACTCATACTCCCAAAGACCATGGACTTCATGCTCAGCACTTTAGATAACTACAATTGTAAACATGCAACAAGTCCTGAATCGTGATCAATTTTGAACATCTTCTAGAGAATTCGTGTAAATGAAGTTTACACTCTGGTCTTTATATATATATATACTAGTTACTTTTATGTGCAACGCACTTTTAAAAAAAAAATCTAACTTATAATTAAAATATAAAAATTTAAATTATGTTAGAATATTTTAAATATAATTTAAATTACTGGAAATTGCTGAGAAACCCAATTTCGGAGTGGGCTTTTATGAAATGTCCATCCGCTGGATGAGTTTTATGAAATACCCAGAATTAAGTATTTTCACGTTAAATATTCCAAGATTCCCTTTTAGATGTCACCCGCTGGAAACTGCTATTTTTATAATACCGAAACTACCCCTCCGCGCGAATTGGTCATCTATATGTATTTGAATTCAAAAAACTCAGATCTGGATTGCGATTTTCGTCTTCTTCTTCTTCACGGAAAATCTGAATTCCATTGCTCTCATCTTCAGCAGAGATCGCAAAGATCGTTCGTAGTTCGGTGTACTTTTCTTCAGTCGAACTCAGATCATCGCTCGTCATCAACATCACCATCATCATCATCTTCATCGTGGAGACATTTGAAGTTTTCCGACGATTAGGTCAATTGTGGAGAGATCTTTCTTCTTCTTTTCCATAAGAATTATCATCGTTTGAAAGAAGAACGAAACTCTTTATTCCTGACAAAATTTTTCTAAAAAAAAATATATATTCTCCGTGTTAAAACCACGGAGAATGACCATTCTCCACCACGGAGAATAACCATTCTCCGTGCTAAAATGACGGAGAATGATCCTATTCTCCGTTTTAAAAACCACGGAGAATGGCATTCTCCGTGTTAAAAATCACGGAGAATGACAATTTTCTATGGGTTTTAACACGGAGAATGCCATTCTCCGTGGTAAAGTGACGGAGAATGGCCATTCTCCGTCATTTTAGTACGGAGAATAGCTATTCTCCGTGGTTTTAACACGGAGAATGGTCATTCTACATCTTTTTCAATACGGAGAATGATCATTCTCCTCCATGTTAACACGAGATTGGTCATTCTCCGTGTTAATATCATGGAGAATGACCATTCTTCCTGTCGAAAAAGACGGAGAATGACCATTCTCCGTTGTAAAAAATGACGAAGAATGTCCATTCTCCGTGTAAAGATCACGAAGAATGATTATTATCCGTGTTAATATCACGGAGAATGACCATTCTCCGTGGTAAAGTGACGGAAAATGGCCATTCTCCGTCATTTTAGTACGGAGAATAGCTATTCTCCGTGGTTTTAACACGGAAAATGGTCATTCTCCGTCTTTTTCAATACGGAGAATGACCATTCTCCTCCATGTTAACACGAGATTGGTCATTCTCCGTGTTAATATCACGGAGAATGATCATTCTCCATGTCGAAAAAGACGGAGAATGACCATTCTCCGTTGTAAAAAATGGCGGAGAATGTCCATTCTCCGTGTAAAGATCACGGAGAATGATTATTATCCGTGTGTTAATATCACGGAGAATATTGACCATTTTCCGTGATTTTACCACGGAGAATGGCAATTTTCCGTGGTTTTGACACGGATAATGACCATTCTCCGTCATTTAGTACGGAGAATGGCTATTCTCCGTCATTTAGTAAGGAGAATGACTATTCTCCTGCGTTTTAACACTAGAAATGGCAATTCTCCGTAATTTTACCACGGAGAATGGCGAGTTGAAAGTTTGGAAAGTCATAACTTTTGACTGGGAGATCGAAACGAGGTCCGGTTTGTCGCAAAACGAGCGTATTTCCGATGAGCCTGAAAGTAACCGATTTTTCGTTAGACGGACTTTCGAAATTTCAGAATCGCAAAAAAATGATGTTTTGACCTCCGTTTTGACATGGAAAGATTTTGGAGAAGAAAACCTAGATTCGAAAGTGAGCAGCGTATCGAAGAAGAGGAAGAATAGAAAGTGAGCAGCGTAACGAAGAAGATGAAGAATCGAAATCTATTTTTTTGAAGAGTATGTTTCGCGGGTGCTTTGAATAAATTAGAAGGGTAAAAGGGTCATTTGGAACCCGCTTTGGATAAGTTTCTCTAATTCTGGGCACGCGATGAAAGTTTTTTTAGCGGTGGGTTTTTCATGAAACTGTTTTAGTTTTTGGGCATTTCATAAATTTCCCCTTTAAATTATTTTAGTTATAATTTATTATAAATATATTTTTAAACTTTTGGATATGTGTTTAGTTAGATAATATCATTTAGTTAATATAATTTAAATTGTAAAATATTTTAGTATTTATACATATTCATACAATTAGGAGGATTTTATGTTTTAATTTTAGTTTAAACTATGTGAGAAAAAATACTACGGTACTGGACTTTATTATTATTTTTAACGAAATGGTTGATGAAATACTTACGGCTTAGACGGCTATTCTTGAGCCATTTTGAAGTCCTATATTAGTAGAGATAAAAGAGAAAATGATCATCAAAGTTCCCACATTTTCACTCTTCCTCCAGTACAACCCAACCCGCATCAGTCTTCCAAATAATCAGGCCTCCCGTCAAATTTGGCGTGATATGTATGGATCTACTGCATGCTGGAATTTATGCTTCAATTGTCAATGTGGACTACGACCTAAAAGTGTAGAGAACAAGTAGATTCTATTATAGTAGCAGAAATAATAGGTGGTTGTCACCACAGCAAATGTAAGGCATTACAATTCCATAGGTACAAGAAAACAAGGAGACCCATGTACCATCGAGAAGATGTTTGTGAAGCGAATTAAGCACTACTAAGGTCTCGTTTGGTTCGCGGAATCATCAGAATGGAAAAAAAAAATGATTACTTTTCTATGCAGGACCGGTTCGAAGTATTTTAATGTCCAGGACGAAATCCAAAATGATGCTCCTTGTTCGAATATATTAAAAATAAAGTGTTAATTTTTTGGAGAAGATTCATTGTTTCATTATCATGAGGGCATTTTACGTTTAGGGTATTGTTAAAACATCGTTACTCTTGAAAAAATAGTACCATATAAATTTAAGTAGAAGCGTCTTGATCACGTTTAAACACAATATCAGAAAATATTCTTCAAAATCAATAAAAACTTCTAGATACAAACTCCTGCACCATTTTTCACATAATTGAATAATCAAACACCATAACTCATTCCAACTCAAGTTCGACTAAATAACATCTAAAAACTAGATCAATCTGGCTTTTCCGCAATGGTTAACTAGAACAATGAAAATGACATCTTTGTAGTGAACATTTCATTCCCGCACATGATCCAAATCCAAATACCAAATCCAACAATCCTCAAATCAATCCAAATACCAAATTCAACAATCCCTAAATCATCTTATCACTAATATTTGTTAAAATCCACTACGTAATACAACATTCCAAAGTATGTTATGCAAAAATTCGAAATCAGTTTTCTCAAAGTTCAATAATTCATCAGTGCAACTCATGATCGTTAAAGTTATTGTCGCTAACAATCAAGTTCATCATTAAAACTCGAATTTCAGACCTCAAATTTGTTATCTGGAGATTGTTCAATAAAACTTGCGTCATCGTTTCAGTGAGTAGTTGTTGTCTTAGCTGCAACTCACGTCAATTCAATGATTATAAAATCATAATTCTTAACTTCAAATCCTTAAGTAGATTTTAAAATTATGGACAGTAGAAGAGGACATGAAGGATAAATTGAAAAAAAATAGGAGTTTGGGATTCAATTATAAGTAGAAGAAAGAAGCGAGAATTAAAATTAACAATTTCTAGAAATACTTATCGTTGGCCATCAATTCTTCTCTGGAATTGGAAGACAAGAAGTTCTTTTCTCTGAAATCGGGAGGGACAAACTTTCACTACCGTAAAAGTAAATGCCATTTTTTTTTCCTTTTACCAACTCTTTTATTATATATTAATACTATATAATATATATTACTAACTATTAAAATTATTTGGGGTCCCATGGATCTTGGTGTCCCGGACCCACGTCCCGTTTGCCCCTCCCCCGGGCCGCCCCTGTTTCTATGTTTGGGTGCCAAAGAAATTGATAAGGAAAAGAAAGTAATTCCCAATGGAAGAAAAATTATGGAAGAAAATGATTCCATCTATTCAAACAAGGAATCACTTTACCACGTTGAAGTATTCACTTTCCTTTTCAAATTCCTTAACATTTCCAAACATCGGAAAGAAAAATCAATAAAAAAATTAATTTTCCAAGAAAAAATGCCAAGGAATTGATTTCCTATCTTTTCCATTTCGCGAACCAAACGAGACCTAAGTTCCAACCTCGCATTACCAAGGCTCTAGATCACAACCTTTGCTTCCTTTGCTTGCTTTTGTTCATACCTGGCATGAAACTAGGGTTATTTCATCATAAAAAGTTCATCCAGATGATGACATTGATTTAATAACTAAATCAAACATCCATGTTCCCATCTTAGGAGTTCCGATGCCTTTAAAATTACCATTATTTATTTTATTTTGACCTTAGCATTCAATTTTGAGTTCGAATTAGATTATGAGAGATAACAAGTTAGAATGTTTGAATAATATAAGTTATAAACCATCAACGCATGTAGTTTTTCCCAGCTCCATCTGGGCCTTACTTCTTCGATCCAAATACCTTCGTTCCTCTAATTTTTGGTCTGTCACTCCTTCTTCCAACTCATCCTGTGTATGGACTAGCATCTTAAAAAGCAGGGACTTGCTTCATGGTAATGTGATCTGGTCGGTTGGAAATGGGTCCAATATCAATATTTGGACAGAGCCTTGGGTCCCGGATTTGCCAAATAACAGAGTATATGGCTATGATGTTGATAATAGAGCATTCCATACTGTGGCAGAATTGATCAATGATGACTCTTATACCTGGAAGGAACATCTTCTCTACATCCTTTTTCCTCCTCATGAAGCTCAGGCCATCCTCAAAATACCATTATCAAGGAATTGTATTCATGACAAGCTGGTCTGGATTCATACAGTCAATGGAGAATTTACCACAAAATCGGGTTATCGGACTATCTATGAGAGACTTCATCCTGCATCCCCTTCTTCTGTTGCTACTACATTTCAGGATTGGAAGATTCTTTGGAAACAAACTAATATCTATCCTCGTGTTCTCTTATTCGCATGGCGAGTGCTGACTAACTCACTTCCCACTAAATCCAATATCCATCGTCGTATCAATGACATAGAAGCAACATGTCCAATCTGCAAGGTATGTGATGAAACTACTAACCACCTTATGTTACATTGTTCAATTTCAGGTGCATCTTGGCAAAGTATCCCTGCAATCTCAAATCTGATCCATCCTCTTACCTCTATATCCTCATTACTATCCAAAATCCTTAAAGATGGTGATAAGGAAACAATTACTAGATGTTTGTATCAGCTGTGGTCCATCTGGAAGGCAAGAAACAGTTACATCTTCAATAATACAACAATCAGTAGCACAAAAATTTCACATGATGCATTGACTCTCAAAGGAAAATATGAATCAGTGTGTGGTTCAACCCCTGCTGCAACGATTTTGTGTTCAACCATTCCACCCACATCTGCATTTTGGAGACCACCTGATCCAGGGAGCTACAAAATCAACTTTGATGGCGCATTCTTGGATGGCAAAATGGCAGCATCTGCAATTCTGCGAGATTCACAAGGGGCTTTCATTACTGCATTTTCAAAATGCCAATTTGGCGGTAATCCGATTGATGCAGAGGCTCTTGGGGTTCACCTATCTCTTGTACTCATGGAGAGAAATCAACTGATGAACATAACAGTGGAGGGTGACTGCAAAGTCCTCATCGATGCTATCAATCTTCAGGAGGAATGCTCAGTCTGGACTGCTCGACATACAATTGCTAATGCAAAAAGATTTCTCTGCATTCATCCGGATACCATCTTCTCTTATGTGCACCGGAGTGCTAATGTATGTGCCCATACATTGGCTTCCCATTCCCTGCTTCATGATTCTATGAATCTTCTGCAAGTTTATGATAAGCTTCCTACATGTATAGAAACTCTGATTACTCGTGAGAGTACTGTTTGTAATTCTGGTATTTCTTTTGAATGAATGTTATTACCCTGTTTACTCAAAAAAAAAAAAAAAACGCATGTAGTTTTGGGAGTGTATAGGACTTTAACACCGTATAAGAGCAACACATGTAGAGTGTATGGGACTCAACACCATATAAAAGAAACCCATGTGAATCTAGTATCGCATTCCATTCTAAGCATATTTTATAATATTGTGTGCATTCAACTCTCATACCACAAAGCGGGCATTTGCCCTATGCGACATTGAAATATCATAAATTTACGAACCCTCATCACAACTAGAGAGTTTTGGTGCTAGTATAATAAGAGAACATTGGAAGAAGATTATCTCCTTTTGATATGAATTTAGATTTATCACATGCTCCTATAGCACGGTCACATGGTACTCTAAGCCAATAAAAAATGGTATATTTGTTTTGTTATTGTTGGGTTACAAAGATCGTACAAAATTAAAGTATGTTAAAAATCAAAGGCTAATTATAAGGGCACATATCTTTTTGATCGGGGCTAGCCAGGATTAGGGCTAGCCAGGTTGGGAGGAACTTTTACTAGGGCTATCAAAATATTTCACTCAGGGGGCTGTCCAAAGCCCACAGCCCCCCAAACCCAAAAAATCACTCTCATTTCTAAATTTCACTCTCTCTCTTCACAAACCCTAACTTTCTTCTTCTTCTTCTTCTTCTTCTATCCATCTTCTTCTTCTCCACCATTTCCATTCTCACATCTTCATCAAAACCCTAATTTTTTTTCTTATCATCATCATCTTCTTCTTCTCCACCATTTCCATCATCACCATCTCCATCAAAATCCTAGTTTCCTTCTCTTTTCCAATTTCGATGGCACCCAAAAAATTAAATAAACCCTAAAATGTATGGAAATAAAGGTTAAATACTTTTTTCCTCACAAAGAATGCATGAAAATAAATCCTAAAATGCATATTTCACTCTATTATCAAGATTGAAATAAACCCTAACATGTTTTTTTTTCATTCGGGAATGTCGACTTTAGGACTGCCAGAAATTGTGGCAGTCCTGAAAGGAACTTGCTGTACAGCAAGTATCTTTCAGGACTGTCTCAATTTCTGGCAGTACTCAATATGTCTAGGACTGCCAGAAATTGTGGCAGTCCTGTTGTAGAGCATGTCCCTTTCAGGACTGCCACAATTCCTGGCAGTCCTTGAGGACTGCCATAATTCCTGACAGTCCTGTTGTACATCGAGTCTATTTCAAGACTGCCACAATTCCTGGCAGTCCTTATTACTTCTAGGACTGCCAGCAATTGTGGCAGTCCTGTTGTACATCGAGTCTATTTCAAGACTGCCACAATTCCTTGCAGTCCTCATTACTTCTAGAACTGCCAGCAATTGTGGCAGTCCTGTTGTACATCGAGTCTATTTCAAGACTGTCACAATTTCTGGCAGTCCTCAATACTTCTAGGACTGTCAGAAATTGTGGCAGTCCTGATATGAACCCAATTATTCTACAACTAGGATTTCTTCCATAGTTTTCTTCTACAACTAGGATTTCATGCATAATTCTTCTATTAATAAAGAAAAATTGGTTAATAGACTAATAGATTAATAGATTTGATAGATTTGATAACCCAATTTCTTCTACAACTAGGGTTTCATCCATAATGCCCAAACAAGAAGAAGAAAAATAAAGTAGGATTTGGAGAAAGAGATCTGAGAAATTAGAAGAGATCTGAGAAATTAGAAGAGAGCAAAAAATCAAAATAAACTAGGTTTGCAAAAATTGATGTTCTTGTTCTTGTTTTTTTTTTCTTCTTCTTGTTCTTCTTGTTCTTCTTCTTGTGAGGAATGGAGAGTGAGAAAGAAAACAAAAATTATAACACTTATCTTTTATACCTACCACTTGGATAGCCCTGAGTAATTTTTTCAGTGGCAAACTTGTAAATAATGGAAAACTAATACTTGAACAGTCCTGATCAAAATGTGCTGTGCCCTTATAATTTACCAAATCAAAATACAATGACTAAAACTCCTTGCAGATTACAATAACTTGTACGGATATAAATATTACAAACTGACTTATCTGAACAATGATCTTGAGAACAGAAACTATGCAACACAGTTGTTAACAGCAAGAAACGAAAACTTGGAAGAAGAAAGCTCGTTGGGTTGATAAAGAATATTATCGTTGTTCAAAACAAGAATCGATCCTTTCCGACAATATGCTCCTAGGAACTAACAAGTTCGAAGAATAGAACTTCTGGAATGCACCTTGACATCCCTCGCACGAACATAACTTCAGCTCTAGGAATGATGGACGGACAACATTTCGTTGATCTTTGGCTGCTGCTATCTCTCCTCTCATAATATAATTTTCTAACTCTTTTTTTAAGGAAAGAGAAGAGAATCTATATAGGGAAGGCACAAGACAACCCTAACAGACACTAACCATCCAATCCAGAGTGGATCCCAATGGATAAGGGACGGTTACAACCCGTTATCCTCCGATCCTTATACGTAAAAGATGGTTACAACTGATGGTCCACTCAAACAGTCGCCACACATGATTTTTGTAGAGCAGCATTTTTACTCAAGCTTCCTCCATGCAAAAATGACATTTTTTGCGATAACAGCCTCTTGAGCAAAAATAGCTATCCGTGCGGTAATCGTGTCCTACTGTGCCCTCGCGATTTTATGCCATCTCGTGTCCAATGCGTACATGTGAAGTGCATAGTATGCATACCATCAAAATGTCACTTTGAACCCTTCGTCCGAGTCTGAGTCGCTAGGCCCTTTGGAGCCTAGCTACTAAGGAAAATTTTCAAGAAATGAGTGATAAAAACATAAATCTTGCTTGGAGGTCTTGAACCTTACCCTCTAGGAAAATATCCCACCATAATAATCACATGGGCTACCACTACCTATGTGCGCAAGTCAATAAAAAATACTCTCATATTGAAATACACACTTGGGGTTGACAGATGGATGTGGGACTATTTTCTAGAGATCAATCCCAATAATTATCGACATATCTTAATATATGAGCAGAGTGTTTCCCACATTGATTGTACATCATGCATTATGATAGATATCACTTAGAACTTGAATATTTTCGTATGGGTCAAATAATGGAATATGTCTTGAATTCAATACCATAACGATTATCCTTCCCACTCACACAATAACACCAACTGTGTCTCGTGTCGCACTTTAGGGGCCTTGTGTTGACCTATTATATGTGTACGTATCTTATGTGTCTAAAGTTTTACCTCAAGAGACGGCATATTTACATCTATGTACATACACATAGGTGAGTACTTTTAGAGAGAATAAATTTTCTAGCATGAGGCTTTTTGCCTCCTTGCAGTGGTACACCACTATGATATGGCCAAAAGCCGATATCCAACCTCTTTGTGGTGTCGTACTGCTATAGAATGAGGTCCCCGTCTCTTTGTAGTGCTGGACTACTAGTATTTGTCTTTTAGCATTAGGCTAACTTCCTCTATTCGGTGCTATGACATGGCCCAAAGCCGAGGTCACACCTGATGTAGTGTCACACAACTGTATAGGTTACTACTCCCTTTTGTAGTGCTAAGCTGCCCGTCTTTCTATAAAGTACACCAAGCATTCCAAATGCTCAAAAATTCATTAAAGCATAAAGATATCCTCTCACAAGACTTGCTTTATATAAAGAGCAAATAGTAGACCTGCACAGAGGTTCCAGGATGCAATCCCAACAAAGTTCCTAGGGACTAACCTCTATACCTGATACTTTTCTAGTCAATGATCATTCTTTGAACCAAAAGCAAGATGGCTAGTAGATTTTTTTGAAATAATAACATAAAACTTTATGGTAGAACTTTAAATACATAATATCAGAATTCCTTCAAGCCTATTTTCTTTGTTGTATACTCGACCAATTGGCGCTTGAGGCCTTTGGTGAATTGACCTGTCAATTTTTCTGGCTCCGAACATCAACCACTACAATGATGCAATCCTTGATGCATTTATTCAATACTGTTTGACGAAGTTGCATAGTCCTCTTTTTATCATTGAAGAGATCATTTGATACCACTGTTGCAGTCGTATGGTTGTCACTGTATATCGGTATAGCCAGAATTTGTACCCCAATCCGAAGAAGGTCATACATGAGCTTTCAAAGTCATTATGCTTCATCTGTTGTGGCTGTCAGAGCATAGAACTCAGACTCCATAGATGAGTAAGGAAGCAAAGTATGCTTCTTTGACTTCTACGATATAACGGACCCACCTATAGAGAATATGTATCCTCATGTGGATCTTTCACTATTTTCTTCTGAGTACCAATGTCACTGAAGCTTTCCACCACAGTCGGGTAATCATTGTAGTGCAAATTGTGCATCATCAAAGCTCCATTTTGTGCCATTCTCTTGAGTCTGAGTCACTAGGCCCCTTTCACACTAGGGCCTTGCTTCTAAGGAAAATTCGTAAGAAATCAATGAAAAAACATAAATGTTGCTTGAAGGCCTTGAACCTTGTCCTCTAGAAAAATATTCCACCATACTAACCATATGGGCAACCACTTTCCATGTGCACAAGTCAATACAAGAAGAATCTTATATTGAAATACACACTAGGGTTGCCAGATGGATGTGGGACTATTTTTAGAGATCAATCTCAATAAACCCCAACAAGTACTATGTGGGAACTATATAGCTCAACAACTTGGTACTTCAAGCCAATAAAATGGTACATGGTTCAACAATGTCACGCAAACATACCATACTTATTAGCATAAAGTACCACATGGCCATGTTCTAAGAACATGTAATAATTTCTACTTGAGATTGAGGCCTAATAAAGAGACTAACCACTTGCTTTTGAAAGAAATGTAAGGAAAAGAAATTTGATTCTAACGGTAGTGAAAACCTATGTACGAATCTTGGCCGCAAAGGAACAAATGCGTAAGATCTCAAAACGAACACGAAGTAACACAATCAACTCATGCGAGAGTGATCATCAATATAAGTAGCAAAATATCTTAAACCAAATAAACTAGTACGTAGTGTCATGCCCTGCTCCCGGAGGAGCGATCGTCCTCTCTAAGGTGTGATGCCGCACGAGGCTACGTTGCGCTCGTGTAAGGCCAAGTCTAGAAACGGCCGATTGAAGCTAGGCCACAGAGTCACACAGAGTGTCCCCATTTGCAGCAAAAAGTAATTGAACACAAATTTGAAACAATCAATAGTCTTTATTGAGATTCAAGAAGTATTACAAGCGGCGTTAGGCCGAGATTACAATTCGCTCAAGCTCTCTCTCTCTCTCTCTCTCTCTCTCTCTCTCTCTCTCTGAAACATAAAAGGCGTGACAAGTGGCTTACAAGATGGAATAATTCATGGCGATGTTCCGATACATTATGTCCTGTATATGGTGCTTCAGTTCCTTTGCAACGCTTCAAGGCTCCAGAGTTAGCTTCGTGCCTTAGTACGTTCGAGGGAAGTCCCCGCACCCGACGAGGTTCTCCTGCACCTTGCAAGCAGACTATGTGGTTATCAGTACATTAATATGCACTGGTGGGGAGGCTAGCTCGCCCACTCGCTATCATTACCAAACACGTTAATTTTATTTTTGTGCACCATCTATCATTTATTGTCTTACTAATCTTGCCTTAGGATCAGTTTTTATGGTATATCATTCAAAGCATATCTCGTGTTATCGATTTCAAGTGTCGCATAAGAATAACATGCGCAACTTACCATACTTACCGTACGATCTTTCACGTCCATGGTAAACCAAGTTAGCCAACATTATCATACGTAACGACTTAACAAAATTTGTGTAAGTATTCAAAGGTGTCAAGGGCGTGTTCCTGCCTCAAGTGGACGAAGTAATCGAGTTGTCAAGTATGTTATAATCAAGCTTTGTTAAATGTTCATTCAGTTATTCAATTGTTCAGCCTACTCAACTTGTCAGTTTGTGTTATAATCAAACATTGTCTAGATATGTTACAATCAGTAACTTAGCATGTTCAGTTTAGTCAGATTACTTGTTTCAATGCAAGGTCTCGCACGCGGATTGTCGCAATCGAGCCAACATAATTTATATGCACCGGTCGCTGGCACCACAAGCTATTTGGACATTTACTCCTCTTGGTATTCTCACCTATCAAGCGTGATGGCTGGTACACCTTGATAGTCTTTTGATATACCAGGCTTTACGTCTCTTGGGTGGCCAAGCCCGCACCTAATCAGCCAATAAGCTATGATTCCACCTAGGCCGGCCACGATGTCGTTGATCGTTGCCTTGGAATCTTTAATCACTTCCTCCCCCCGTATACGAGTGGGTTGTCACAACCATTTCGTATTATCTTGTCATTTTTAACTTAACGGCTGTCTTTGAGCTATAGGCTGTCTGTGAGCCATATTCGATTTACGACTAGGTTGGCGGCGGCATCCGTGCAGCGCGGTTAGCGAGTCACGTTGCACGTCCCCGTCATACATGTCGCTAATACTTCTTTCCTTTCTTTCATTCATTCATTCTTTTCTTTCTTTCACTTGTTCATTCATTCATTGATTCATTCACATATTCATTCATTCATTCATTCGTTGATTCCTTCATTCACTTATTCGTTCATTTATTCATTCATTCATACATTATGCAACTCCCTGTGCGAGAACCGCCTTGGAGACCCATCGGTTCCGAAGCCTTTTAATGTTTATAGTGCTCTATTCAGAACGACTATGTTGATAGTCTTCCTCTCATTTTAGTGAACCATTCATTGTTTCATGTCTCAAGTTGTGATATGATTCTAAGTGACAAGCCTTTCGTTCATAATTGAATGCACAAGTAAATATACTCGAAATATAAGTTGTGCGTTTGCACGAGCGTGGAGTGCGGTACGAGAGTTCGCATATTTTTTAAGTTCTTTTCCATGTTCTATACAAGCATACAAGATGGGATTATTCCCTTAGCTAGGTGCATTGAGTCATTTTATTAGCATGCACGATTTTATCGCCTATCGATTCTAGCAATATTGTCCGTATTATTATGTGTCTAGGCTAAGCAAAGACAGGTTCATCGGAGCCATCCACCTTAGCGATGATCGCATCGGTCGAGCGAGACTCCAAGCGCGCCTTTGAAAGTCTAAGTATCGATTCTTCTTGAAGGGCCAACTTAACACTTGCATCGATTTGCATCGATACTTCATCGGGTCGACGCAACTCTTCGAATCAACGATTCATTTGAGTCGTTGCACATGCCGTTTAAATCGGTATTCCGCTAGGACGGAGCGGGTCATTACACGTAGTTATATAAGTACTCCAAATATTAAAGAACTAAAGAAAATGGAGCATCTCTTCTAGAGAAATAAGGGGAAAAAAAGTAGGGCGGTATTGCATCTTGAAAATAAAAGCCTCACATACGCAAAAACTGAAGGAGAATGCAGTAGCACTTTACGTAAGATACAACCAAGTCAAGCAAGAGTGATCATCAATAAAGTAACTAAATGTCTTAAACCAAATAAACTACTAGTTTTATAAGGTCCCCAAATATTAGAGTGTGCGAAAGAAAAAGGAAGATGAGGAGAAAAAAGTAGAATGATGTTGCTTCCTGAAAATGTATAGGCCTCACATAAAAAACTCAAAAAAAAGGAAAATTTTGGTAGCACGCAATGGATCATGACCTAAAGGTCGTTGTCAGTCAACAGAAGTAGTCGTCGTCATGATATAAGGTAGAATATGAAGAAGATATAACCAATTGGCCTCTTGCCCCCTAACAATAACGCAGTGCGTTTGGAGATCCCTAATCATAAAAGAAGGAAAAAATGTTATGGGGCAGTTATGATCTTGAGCACGATAACTGACTGAAAGAAGACTAAAATACGATTGTCCATTTCCGTGAACTACGGTGGTCTCCCCATCAATTAGCAACCATAATAAACTTAGAAAATGTGTTATTTGTGAATCTAACAAGCAAAGGAGTAATTTGATTAGTAGCACTAAAATCCAAAATCCAAGAGGAACAATAAGCAATTCAAGATATACATGTGATCAAAACAAAGGACACTTGTCCAAAAGAAATAAGCACACATAAATTCTGCAAGTGGTCCCTTAAACTGTACAAACTCATCAGTTGAATTACGACAACAGACGAAGTAGAAGAAGTAGTCCGTGTTGGGAAAGAAGCGCGGAAACCTTTCCCCAAACCGGAGAGTACCTGCGAGAGGACCGAACGATACAACGCACGAACCCAAAAAACAATCACACAAAACAATCCACGCAGACACAGAGAATTTTTAACGTGGAAAATCCTTGCGAGAAAAACCACGGGACGATCGGAGTCCAACCCTGAGAAGCCTCCACTAATGGAATAGAAGAATTACACCCTCTACAAACTCCTCCCGATCCAAATCAGATCCCCACAACACTCAGAAGTAAGAACAATGATTACAAGGCTACGAAGAGCGAGAACGACGAGTAGAGATTACCCGTACGCGATCTCCTTCGAAAAACGACCTTCAATCCTCCGTCTTCTCTCCCGAAGTTGCGATGGCACTCTTGCCTCCTTCTCTCTCTTTTTGTCAATATTCTCCGATTGTGTTACAATAGATTAGGGTTTGGAAATCCCAACTTAACTCCCTAATCCCGCAACAAATTTGGACCATTTGATTAGATCCAATGGTGAAAAATCACCCCAAATTTCCGCTCAGCCCCGACGACACAGAGTTCGGCCAGAACTCTGTGTCGGGCAACCAGAACCTACTGGCAACATTCTGGAATGGCCAGACCGAGTTCGGCCAGAACTCGGCCTGGGACCGAGTTCGGCCCGAACTCGGTGGCCCAGTTCCAGAACCTCCCTCTGGGTTGGCAGCAGCAGCAGCAACTCCGCGTCGCCTACTTCCCGACCTTCTCCGACATCGGACGGCGCTCGTCGCACTCCGGGATCTTCTCCACATAGGTTGGGAACCCCACCCACTCCAACAAATCTCTTCCTTCACAACTATGGGAAGGATGTCGTCATCCCGACGATCTGCCTGCAGTACTCAAACTTCTCCCTTGGTAGAATCTTCGTGAATATATCAGTCCCGTTGTCATCTGTATGAACCTTCTCAAGCTCCGCGTCCTTCTTCTCAACCACATCCCGTATCCAATGATATCGAGTCTCGATGTGTTTGGACCGGCTATGAAACGTCTGATTCTTCACAAGGTGAATAGCACTCTGACTGTCGTAAAGCAAAGTATACTGCTCTTGCTTCAGTCCCATTTCCTGCAGCAGCTTCTTCATCCACAGCAACTCCTTGCAAGCCTCCGTCGCTGCAATGTACTCTGCCTCTGTCGTTGACAAGACAACACACTTCTGCAACCGCGACTGCCACGACACCGCTCCTCCCGCAAACATCATCACGTAGCCCGAAGTCGATCACCTCGTGTCAACATCTCCAGCCATATCAGCGTCGGTATACCCAACCAGCTTCGGCTCGTCACCAGCAAAGGAAAGTCTCCAACCAGCAGTGCCCTGAAGATATCGTAGAATCCACTTGACCGCACTCCAATGTACCCTTCCAGGATTTGAAAGATACCTGCTAACCGTACTAACTGCATGAGCAATATCTGGTCTCGTACATACCATGGCATACATAAGGCTTTCCACAGTTGAGGCATATGGAACCCACTCCATATCTTCCTTTTCGTCCTCGGTAGATGGACACTGCCCCTCAGTGAGCTTAAAGTGAGCCGCAAGAGGGGAACTCACTTTCTTCGACCCGTCCATCCCGAAATGCTGAAGTATCCGGTGAATGTACTTCGTTTGGGACAAGTGTAGCAGCTTGGACTCTCTCTCTCGGCTGATCTCCATCCCAAGAATAGTCTTCGCTGTGCCCAAATCCTTTATAAAGAAGGCCGTACCCAGTTGGCGCTTCAGCTCCGCTATCCTAGTGGCATTCCGACCCACTAATAGCATATCATCAACATAGAGCAATAAAATGATAAAATCATCATCGACAAAATACCTCACAAATATACAGTGGTCCGACGTCGTCCGTGCATAACCATGCTCCCCCATAAACGACTCGAACTTCCTGTACCACTGCCTCGGAGCCTGCTTCAGACCATACAAGCTCTTCCTCAACCGGCAGACCAAATGTGACTTGCCCTTCTCACAGAATCTCTCCGGCTGCTCCATGTACAACTCCTCCTCAAGATCACCGTGGAGGAATGCCGTCTTCACATCCATCTGCTCGACCTCCAAGTCGAGACTGGCTGCTAACGCTAGCACCACCCGAATAGACGAATGCTTGACGACAGGCGAAAAGATCTCATCATAATCCACGCCTTTTCGCTGACCGTAGCCTTTAACTACCAGCCTCGCTTTGTATCGAGGGCGAGTAGCGTCATCCGTCTGCTTCACTCTAAACACCCATCGATTCTTCAAAGCCTTCTTGCCCTTTGGCAACCGCACCAGCTCATAAGTGGAATTAGTGTGCAAGGAACTCATCTCCTCCTGTATAGCCTCCATCCACTCCTGCATGTGTTCGTCTTCCAGAGCCTCTGTAAAACTTTCGGGCTCTCCCCCGTCAGTCAATAGCACATACTCATCTGGTAAGTATCTCGTAGATGGTCGACGATCCCTGTCACTCCTCCTCAAAGGAACCACTGGTGCTGGCTGTATACCAACAGCCTCCTCCCCTACAGGAACTGCCTCCCCGTCATGTTCATCCTCCTGAGGGACACCTTGACCACCATCAGCAGGCTGATGATCAAGGTTGGGAGCTACTCCATGTACTGGCTCTCCCATAACTGGATCCTCTGCGATGTCCTCTGGAAACTGCTCGAAACGAAATGACTCTAACTCAGGCAATTCCTCAGCCTCAGAAGGCATCTCGGAATCCTGAGTGTTGGTCATGGTCTGATCCTCGACGAACACCACGTCCCTGCTTCTGTAGAGCTTTCCTTCCACTGGGTCGTAGAGTCTATAGCCAAACTCATCCCGACCGTAGCCGACAAAGACGCATCGCCTCGTCTTCGGCTCAAGTTTGGTCCTTTCGTCCTTCGGTACATGCACGAAGGCCTTACAACCAAACGTCCGCAGGTGATTGTATGACGGCTCTTTGCCGTACCATACTTTGTCAGGCACATCACCCTGCAAAGGAGCACTAGGAGACAAATTAATAACATAAGCAGCTGTGAGAAGAGCCTCACCCCAATAACTGTCCGGCAAGTTTGCTTCTGACAGCAAACACCGCACCCTCTCCATCAGTGTCCTGTTCATGCGCTCCGCTACACCATTGAGCTGAGGTGTCTTGGACGGAGTCTTCTGGTGTCGTATCTTTTGTTCTCTGCAATACGCATCAAAGGGACCGATGTATTCGTCGCCATTGTCGGACCGAACACACAACAACTTCTTGCCCGTCTCTCTTTCAACAGAGGCCTGAAACTCCTTGAAAGTAGGCAGCACCTGATCCTTGGTCTTTAAGGCATAGACCCAAACCTTCCTGGAACAGTCATCAATAAAGGTTACAAAGTAAGAAGCACCACCAAGAGATTTTACCTTCATAGGACCGCAGACATCCGAGTGAATCAACTCGAGCAACGTCGGCTTCCTCGAACTTGGGTGACTTTGGAAAGACACCCTATTTTGCTTCCCAGCTAAACAGTGCGTGCACTTCTCCAACTTTGTAGACTTGAGCCCTGGAATCACCTTCCTGTTCACCAAGTAGCTCATCTCCTTCTCGCTGATATGGCCGAGCCGCCTGTGCCACAACTCGGTAGATGCATCACTGACTGCGTTCACCTCCTGTGCCCCCTGTGCGCTCCCCTCCATATAGTAGAGACCGGACTTCTTGCTTTCTCTGGCAATCACCATCGAACCCCTGGAAAGCTTCCACTGACTGTTCCCAAAGAGACTGAAGAATCCCTCGTCATCCAACCTTCCAACCGACACCAGGTTGAAACGGATATCAGGGACATGACGAACATCCTTGAGAACAAGAACCGCACCCGTCTTCGTTCTCAAATGCACATCTCCAACGGCAACCGCCTTCGACACATCTCCATTGTCCATCTTCAATACTCCACAGTCGCATGTTGTGTAAGTGGTAAATAGTGCCCTGTTGTGAGATACATATGCTGAAGCCCCTGAGTCCACCAGCCAAGAATTGTCATCGCAGGCGAGGTTTGTAATGACCTCATCACCTACGATGATCACATCGCCTCCATGCATCGAGGCCGTCGCTGTAGTGTTCTCTTCTTGCTTCCCCTTGTCGCCCTTCTTCTCTCTCTTCCAAGCGAAACAGTTCCGCTTGATGTGGCCCTTCTTACCACAATGGTAACACTCTGAGTCCTCGTAATGACCCTTGGACTTCCCCCTGCTCTTGTCTCTGCCACCACCTGGACCCCTGCTTTTGTCCCTTCCGCGGCTCTCTGAAACCAATGCCTCTGAGTGGTGGGATGTGGATGAAGTGCCCTGAGAACGTCTCTGCATCTCTTCATTCAACACCCCGCTCTTGGCAAACTCCAGACTGACCACGCCCTCTGGAGCAGAAGCGATCATAGATACTCGTACGGTCTTCCACGAGTCTGGCAAAGTACACAACAGCCATAGTCCCTGAACTTCGTCGTCGAACTTGACTCCCATAGAAGATAGCTGGTCAACCACGCCCTGGAACTCACTCAAGTGGTCCGAAATAGATGCCCCATCCTTGTATCGCAGACCCATCATCGTTCGGATCAGGAACAATTTGTTTACCCTGGTCTTCTTCGCATACAAGGATTCCAGCTTATCCCACAACGTCTTCGCGTGCTCAATATTGGCAACGTGGTTGTACACGTTCTCATCCACAAACTGCCATATGTACCCACACACTTGTATATGCTCGAATGTCCAGTCCTCCTCGGATTTATCACTGGGCTTCTCGGATGCAAACACGGGTAGATGCAGCTTCTTGACAAACAGCAAATCCTTCATCTTGCTCCGCCAATAATGATAGTTTGTGCCATTAAGATTCACCATGCGCACCGGCTTCGCGTCCATCTCTCATCTCTGGTTTCTGTCAACTCCTGACACCCTTCTGAATTCCAGAACCTGGCTCTGATACCACTCTGTTGGGAAAGAAGCGCGGAAACCTTTCCCCAAACCGGAGAGTACCTGCGAGAGGACCGAACGATACAACGCACGAACCCAAAAAAACAATCACACAAAACAATCCACGCAGACAGAGAATTTTTGACGTGGAAAACCCTTGCGGGAAAAATCACGGGACGATCGGAGTCCAACCCTGAGAAGCCTCCACTAATGGAATAGAAGAATTACACCCTCTACAAACTCCTCCCGATCCAAATCGGATCCCCACAACACTCAGAAGTAAGAACAATGATTACAAGGCTACGAAGAGCGAGAACGACGAGTAGAGATTACCCGTACGCGATCTCCTTCGAAAAACGACCTTCAATCCTCCGTCTTCTCTCCCGAAGTTGCGATGGCACTCTTGCCTCCTTCTCTCTCTTTTTGTCAATGTTCTCCGATTGTGTTACAATAGATTAGGGTTTGAAAATTCTAACTTAACTCCCTAATCCCGCAACAAATCTGGACCGTTTGATTAGATCCAATGGTGAAAAATCACCCCAAATTTTCGCTCAGCCCCGACGACACAGAGTTCGGCCAGAACTCTGTGTCGGACAACCAGAACCTACTGGCAACATTCTGGAATGGCCAGACCGACTTCGGCCAGAACTCGGCCTGGGACCGAGTTCGGCCCGAACTCGGTGGCCCAGTTCCAGAACCTCCCTCTGGGTTGGCAGCAGCAGCAGCAACTCCGCGTCGCCTACTTCCCGAGCTTCTCCGACATCGGACGGCGCTCGTCGCACTCCGGGATCTTCTCCACATAGGTTGGGAACCCCACCCACTCCAACAGTCCGAGCATCCTTAGCCGGTGAGATATAGAGAAAATAGAGTGGAGGGCTCAGATCCAAGAGATTATTTCTAATCCTGGGAGTATCCATGCTTGCGATATCATGTGGCCTTTGTAGTAGTCATGTCGTCATGTATATCACGGTACGATAGCAAGGACTCTTCATAGTCCAATATACAACAAAACTCAATTTTCATCATCCACACTAGCCGATCTAAGATTATAATTCACCGGAGACATAATTATAAAGGGGTTCGAAAATATCATCTTTAAAATAAAATAAAAATTAAGAACAATAATGTATTAAAAAAAAAATCAGTGGGATTGACCGAAGTGGATCCGCCATTGATCATGCAACTACGTCTCGGAAGGATTGACCGAAGGATCTCAAGTCAAGTGCTGCGATAAGCCTTAGTCCCAATGGCACGTCGAATAGAATGAGCCCACTCCATCTAACTCTTGTGCATGCTAATTGTGATCATAGTAAGATGAAAGTTCATACGGGATCATAGTATGTTATGCTTTAGTACTGAAATATAGATAACGGGGGTGTAACATGGTCAACTAAAGCAATAGAGTACACTGGCATCTTGACGATGTTATAAGAGAATATATGTTGGGTTTAATTTAACTATCATGCAAGACAATCCTATAGCCTACTAGTAATTATATATCTCAACATGTAAAAGTAAGAATAATAAAAAAAAATGATCATAATATATGAAAGCAATAAAGAATCCTCGCGTGATAATATAAATATGATCATAAAACTAGCAATATAAAATTAATGAAAATAAGCTAAAAGAGGATTTATATGTAACATGGTTACAAAAGCTAATATGTACTGGACTAGACATATACATATAAGGAGTCTAATTAAATGATAAAAGGGGAACATGTACCCTTGCTAAACTCTACAATAGATAACTAGCTGGAACAGAAAACCCACTCAAGCTATGACGTCCTCTAGGTACTCATCTTCTCCACCCAACTACAAATCTATAGTAGATCCGTAGCCTCTGGCTCTGAATTTGGACAAAGGAACCAAGATGAGTCAGAGCTCACCCAACAGAGTACTACAAAAGAAGCCCTGAATGATAGCAAAACACATGATAACATATACAAGAGAAGACTGGAAATGAAATGTTATATAAAGCATAAAATAATAAAGGAAGGACAATACCAATGTGTTGAACCATACTTGAAAGACAAGGAAGTAAACTAGCTATAAGAAAGTTAAGCCATCATAGGAAGGCAAGAAAGGTAGACAAGTCTTTTCATGGCCCGATTCCATCGCATCGATAAGTCGCCACCGAATGTAATGCCATACAATTCTAAATTGCACTTGTACAAGGCATAGATGTGTACATGTGACAATCATTTGAATATAAGGTTGGAGCAATGCAAAAACAGAAGGTTGAAGACACGGTATAAGTTAAATATCTCTTTCATTGAATAACACGGAGAGTTACGATATTTCTCATAAACAATTGAAATGTCGTATTGACTTACATTCTATGAAATTAATAACTAACTGACAAATTGTCGTAAAAATAATTTGATTGTTCCATATATCATGTCCATTTATTATATTGAAATCAAAATGCCTTCAAAACAAAAGAATTTTAAATACTTTGAACAAAAAGAGTTTCAAATGCTTCGTGAGTCTTTTACTGCGCCTGTGAAGGAGGTTAGTACATTAGAGGTGTTGGGAACGAAGCGCGAAAACCGTTCCCCCAAACCAGAAAGTCCTGCGAGAGAACCGAGCAAAAACACACAAACCAAAAATGCCAAACACAATCGCAGACACAAAGATTTTTGACGTGGAAAACCCTTGCGGGAAAAACCACGGGACGATCGGAGTCCAACCCTGAAGAACCTCCACTAATGGAATAAAGAGAATACACTCTCTACAAGCTCCTCCCGATCCAACACGGATCACCACAACTCACTTGAAAGAAGAAAAATTTTGATTGCGGACTCCGAAGAACAAGAGATGCCGAAAAATTATTCAAAGCAATCTCTCCTTCACAATAGTCCTTAATCCTCTCTCTCTCTCTCAAAAATTGTAAAGCACTCTTTTTTGAGATAATTTTACAACTAGCATGCATCACCCTTTTATAAGCCCTTGCTAACCCATACATGGAAGGCCAATATATATGGAAACTTCCAATATAAATCAATCATATATTTAATGGAAATCCAATCATAATTAGCTTACCATAATTGGAAACCCAATAATATGGAAAGCTACTATATGAAGGGTCCAATCATAAATATATAATCAAAGTAAATATGGAAATCCAATCATATATTTCCTTACCATATATGTACCAAAAATAAAATCCATGCACTCCCCAAGCTTCTCCGACACACGGATGGCGCTCGTCGCTCTCCGGGATATTCTCCACATAGGTGGGAACCCCACCCACTCCAACAAATCTCCCCCTTCACAACTATGTGGAGGAGGTCGTCATCCCGACGATCTGCCTGCAGTACTCAAACTTCTCCCTCGGAAGAACCTTTGTGAGCATGTCCGCTCCATTGTCATCAGTATAAACCTTCTCAAGCGCCGCATCCTTCTTCTCAACCACATCCCGTATCCAATGATTCCGAGTCTCGATGTGCTTGGACCGACTATGAAATGTCTGGTTCTTCACAAGGTGAATAGCACTCTGACTGTCGCAAAGCAAAGTATACTGCTCTTGCTTCAGCCCTATTTCCTGCAGCAGCTTCTTCATCCACTGCAACTCCTTGCAAGCCTCCGTCGCCGCAATGTACTCTGCCTCTGTCGTCGACAAGGCAACACACTTCTGCAACCGCGACTGCCACGATACCGCTCCTCCAGCAAACATCATCACATAGCCCGAAGTCGATCGCCTCGTGTCTACATCTCCAGCCATATCAGCGTCAGTATACCCAACCAGCTTCGGCTCGTCACCACCAAAAGAAAGTCTCCAATCGGCAGTGCCCTGAAGGTATCGTAGAATCCACCTGACTGCACTCCAATGTACCCTTCCAGGATTTGAAAGGTACCTGCTAACTGTGCCAACTGCATGAGCGATGTCTGGCCTCGTACACACCATAGCGTACATAAGACTTCCCACAGCTGAAGCATATGGAACCCGCTCCATATCTTCCTTTTTCGTCCTCGGTAGATGGACACTGCTCCTCAGTGAGCTTAAAGTGAGCCGCAAGGGGGCAACTCACTTTCTTCGACTCGTCCATACCGAAACGCTGAAGTACCCGGTAAATGTACTTCTTTTGGGACAAATGTAGTAGCTTGGACTCTCTCTCTCGGCTGATCTCCATCCCAAGAATAGTCTTCGCTGTGCCCAATTCCTTCATAGAGAAGGCCGCGCCCAGTTGGCGCTTCAACTCCGCTATCCTAGTGGCATTTCGACCCACTAATAGCATATCATCTACATAGAGCAATAAAATAATGAAATCATCCTCTGTAAAATATCTCACAAATGTACAATGGTCCGACGTCGTCCGTACATAACCATGCTCCCCCATAAACGACTCGAACTTCCTGTACCACTGCCTCGGAGCCTGCTTCAGACCATACAAGCTCTTCCTCAACCGGCAGACCAAATGTGACTTGCCCTTCTCACAGAATCCCTCTGGCTGCTCCATGTACAACTCCTCCTCAAGATCACCGTAGAGGAATGCCGTCTTCACGTCCATCTGCTCGACCTCCAAGTCGAGACTGGCTGCTAATGCTAGCACCACCCGAATAGACGAATGCTTGACGACAGGCGAAAAGATCTCATCATAATTCACGCCTTTCCGCTGACCATAGCCTTTGACTACCAGCCTCGCTTTGTATCGAGGGCGATGAGAGTAGCATCATCCGTCTGCTTCACTCTAAACACACATCGATTCTTTAAAGCCTTCTTGCCCTTTGGCAACCGTACCAGCTCATAAGTGAAATTAGTGTGTAAGGAACTCATCTCCTCCTGCATGGCCTCCATCCACTCCTGCCTGTGTTCGTCTTCCATAGCCTCTGTAAAGCTTTTGGGCTCTCCCCCGTCAATCAATAGCACATACTCATCCGGTGAGTATCTCGTAGATGGTCGACGATCTCTGTCGCTCCTTCTCAGTGGAGCCACTGGTGCTGGCTGTATACCAACAGCCTCCTCCCCTTCAGGAACTGCCTCCCCGGCATGCTCATCCTCCTGAGGGACACCCTGACCACCATCAGCAGGCTGATGATCAAGGTTGGGAGCAACTCCATGTACTGGCCCCCCATAATGAGATCCTCTGCGATGTCCTCTGGAAACTGCTCGAAGCGAAATGACTCTAACTCAGGCAATTCCTCAGCCTCAGAAGGCGTCTCGAAATCCTGAGTGTTGGTCATGGTCTGATCCTCGACGAACACCACGTCCCTGCTTCTGTAGAGCTTTCTTCCCACCGGGTCGTAGAGTCTATAGCCAAACTCATCCCGACCGTAGCCGACAAAGACGCATCGCCTCGTCTTCGGCTCAAGTTTGGTCCTCTCGTCCTTCGGTACATGCACGAAGGCCTTACAGCCAAACACTCGCAAGTGATTGTATGACGGCTCTTTGCCGTACATACTTTGTCAGGCACATCACCCTGCAAAGGAGCACTAGGAGACAAATTAATAACATAAGCGACTGTGAGAAGAGCCTCACCCCAATAACTATCCGGCAAGTTTGCTTCTGACAGCAAACACCGCACCCTCTCCATCAGTGTCCTGTTCATGCGCTCCGCTACACCATTGAGCTGAGGTGTCTTTGGCGGAGTCTTCTGGTGTCGTATCCCCTGCTCTCTGCAATAAGCATCAAAGGGACCGATGTATTCGCCGCCATTGTCGGACCGAACACACAATAACTTCTTGCCCGTCTCTCTTTCAACAGAGGCCTGAAACTCTTTGAAAGTAGACAGCACCTGATCCTTGGTCTTTAAGGCATAGACCCAAACCTTCCTGGAACAGTCATCAATAAAAGTTACAAAGTAAGAAGCACCACCAATAGATTTTACCTTCATAGGACCGCAGACATCCGAGTGAATCAACTCGAGCAACGCCGGCTTCCTTGAACTTGGATGACTTTGGAAAGACACCCTATTTTGCTTCCCAGCTAAGCAGTGCGTGCACTTCTCCAACTTTGTAGACTTGAGCCCTGGAATCACCTTCCTGTTCACCAAGTAGCTCATCCCCTTCTCGCTGATATGGCCGAGCCGCCTGTGCCACAACTCGGTAGACGCATCACTGACTGCGTTCACCTCCTGTGCCCCCTGTGCGCTCTCTTCCATATAGTAGAGACCGGACTTCTTGCTTCCTCTGGCAATCACCATCGAACCTCTGGAAAGCTTCCACTGACTATTTCCGAAGAGACTGAAGAATCCCTCATCATCCAACCTTCCAACTGACACCAGGTTGAAACGAATATCAGGGACATGACGAACATCTTTGAGAACAAGAACTGCACCCGTCTTCGTCCTCAAATGCACATCTCCAACGGCAACCGCCTTTGACACATCTCTATTCCCATCTTCAACACTCCACAGTTGCCTGTCGTATAAGTGGCAAATAGTGCCCTGTTGTGAGATACATGCGCTGAAGCCCCTGAGTCCACCAGCCAAGAATTGTCATCGCCAGGCGAGGTTTGTGATAACCTCATCACCTACGATGATCACATCGCCTCCATGTATCGAAGCCGGTGCTCTAGTGTTCTCATCTTGCTTCCCCTTGTCGCCCTTCTTCTCTCTCTTCCAAGCGAAATAGTTCCGCTTGATGTGGCCCTTCTTGCCACAATGGTAACACTCCGAGTCCTCGTACCGACCCTTGGACTTCCCCCTGCTCTTGTCTCTGCCACCACCTGGACCCCTGCTTTTGCCCCTTCCGCGGCTCTCCGAAACTAGTGCCTCTGAGTGATGGGATGTGGATGAAGTGCCCTGAGAACGTCTTCGCATCTCTTCATTCAGTATCCCGCTCTTGGCAAACTCCAGACTGACCACGCCTTCCGGAGCAGAAGCGATCATAGATACTGTACGGTCTCCCACGAGTCTGGCAATGTACATAGCAACTAAAGTCCTTGAACCTCGTCGTCGAACTTGACTCCCATCGAGGATAGCTGGTCCACCACGTCCTGGAACTCACTCAAGTGATCCGTAATGGATGCACCATCTTTGTACCGCAGACCCATCATCGTCCGGATCAGGAACAATTTGTTTACCCCGGTCTTTTTCGCGTACAAAGATTCCAGCTTCTCCCACAACGTCTTCGCATGCTCAATATTGGCAACGTTGTTGTACACGTTCTCGTCAACGAACTGCCACATGTACCCACACACCTGTATATGCTCGAAGTTCCAGTCCTCATCGGATTTGTCACTGGACTTCTCGGATGCAAATACTGGAAGATGCAGCTTCTTGACGAACAGCAAATCCTTCATCTTGCTCCGCCAATAATGGTAGTTGGTACCGTTCAGGTTCACCATGCGCACCGGCTTCGCGTCCATCTCTGCTTCCTGGTTTGACTGTCAACTCCTGACACTTCTTTGAACCCAAAGCTCTGATACCACTCTGTTGGGAACGAAGCGCGAAAACCGTTCCCCCAAACCAGAAAGTCCTGCGAGAGAACCGAGCAAAAGCACACAAACCAAAAACGTCAAACACAATCGCAGACACAAAAATTTTTGACGTAGAAAACCCTTGCGGGAAAAACCACGGGATGATCGGAGTCCAACCCTGAAGAACCTCCACTAATGGAATAAAGAGAATACACCCTCTACAAGCTCCTCCCGATCCAACACGGATCACCACAACTCCCTTGAAAGAAGAAATTTTTTGATTGCGGACTCCGAAGAACAAGAGATTCCGAAAAATTATTCAAAGCAATCTCTCCTTCACAATAGTCCTTAATCCTCTCTCTCTCTCTCAAAGATTGTAAAGCACTCTTTTTTGAGATGATTTTACAACTAGCATGCATCACCCTTTTATAAGCCCTTGGTAACCCATACATGGAATGCCAATATATATGAAAACTTCCAATATAAATCAATCATATATTTAATGGAAATCCAATTATAATTAGCTTACCATAATTGGAAACCCAATAATATGGAAAGCTACTATATGAAGGGTCCAATCATAAATATATAATCAATGTAAATATGGAAATCCAATCATATATTTTCTTACCATATATGTACCAAAAATAAAATCCATGCACTCCCCAAGCTTCTCCGACACACGGATGGCGCTCGTCGCTCTCCGGGGTATTCTCCACATAGGTGGGAACCCCACCCACTCCAACAAGAGGATACACAGGTGAGTGATACCAACCCGACTCACCCAAAACAACTTTGTGTGTGTGTGTGTGTGTGTGTGTGTGTGTGTGTGTATATTGAAGGAAAGGGTAATTGTATTAGATGAAAAATAGGGTATCAAGTTACAAAATAAGCCATCCAACCCTGCCCCGGCATATCCAAACTATCCCAACAAGTATACAGTATCTCTTTTTATATTGTTAATAATACCGTCGACTGAGAGTGCTTCACCATCGAATATCCTCCTATTCCTCTCCCGCCACACATGCCACACTGCCGAGAGGAGCCAGATACAGACCTTGCTGTATAACTCTTGACTATGATGTTTTAACACCATAATACCTTCAACTACGGCATGCATGGTGTCACCTTCCTCATATCTGATGCCCAGCACATGACACGGATTTTTCCAAATGTATCCTGTTGTGGGGCATTGGAAAAAGATATGATCGTGATTCTCCATGGCATGGCTGCAAAGAACGCATGATGTGTTCGCCATTTGAACTCTGAATCTAGCAAGTCTTTCCCTCGTGAGCAGCCGATCACGGATGGCCTTATATGCACACAGCTTCATCTTTACCACTGCGGCTTTGACCCAGACTACTTCCGCCCAGGAGACCCGTGGATACTTGGGATGGATCAATTCGTATACCATCTTAGTTGTAAATTGCTCGGCGTTGGTGCTTTCCCAGACCCAGTGGTCTGCCTGCGCATCTATCTCAATCGGGATATCCCCGATCTCTGCTTCAAACCAGTAAGCCACTGGTCTCGTCGCAAATTTCCACTGGCCGTCTTGGATTAGAACACTGACGTTCTCATTATTGCCAATGAGCTCGAAGGATGGCAAACCCAGCCGATCAACTAGACTACTGTGCGCAAGCCAAGGATCCAGCCAAAGGCTAGTGTTAGCGCCGTCATGTACAACCCGCCGGATATATATATATATATATATATATATATATATATATATATATATATATAAATAAAAATATATATATATATATATTTATTTATATATATATATATATATATATATATAAAGGACTCCCGAATGGAAAATTCTCTAGCTATGTATCTGTTGTTTTTTCCCATACGTAAATTATTTGTATTGAAAAATATATGATGATATAAATCTAGTTTGTTTTGATGATTTAAGTTTTTGTTGCAACAAAAAAGAAACCTTTTTACACAATTCCAATTTATACATGTTATAGTAGCATAGTCTGGTTTTGTATGTAACCCTTGCGAGTGACTCTAAAGGACATATATGACCACAGAAAGGGTATAGGGAATCCACAAGAGGAAAGTAAGGCTCGCCTGAGAAGTTGAGAAAACTAGGCTAAAGTTAACATGTTATTTATGATTGTGTAAAAAAAAAAACTACTATACTTCATTTATTTCTACCACCATCTTCTTAGCACCAACCTTGTGAAGCAACCTTTTATAAAAATCAGTCCTCTGGGAGATGTCCTCTATAAGCTCATCTTTCCTTTTTCTTTTAGAAAGGGATTTTCGAAAGGGAAATCCTCTAGCTATGTATCTGTAGTTTTTTCCCATATGTAAATCATTTGTATTAAAAAAATATATGATGATATAAATCTAGTTTCATTTTGATGATCTAAGTTTCTGTTGAAAAAAAAAAAAACCTTTTACACGATTCCAATTTACGCATATTATAATAGCATAATCTGCAACCCTTGTGAGTGACTCTAAAGGATATATATGACCACATAAAGGGTCTAAGGAATCCATAAGAGAAAAGTAAGGCTCGACTGAGAAGTTGAGGAAACTAGGCTAAAATTAACATGTCATTTATGATTGTGTAAAAAAAAAAAGTTTTTGTGGAAAAAACTATATGATACATATGACTTACTAGGGGAAAGTACTGAGTAGGACATACACCTATAAGAAATTCTGCTAGTTGAAAAAATATTTTTCTTGACAGCATTTTGTTTACCTATTTGGTACGTAAAAGTTATCGATTATGTAACTAATTTAGAAGAATTTATATGTCTTATAAGCCAGAAAGAAGGTTTTGCCAATTAACCCAGTCCTAACTGAGTTATACTAGTCATAAGCCAACATAGTGCCTTCGCCAGGAGAGCGGCACTACAAGTCTTAAGGGTTACGAGAATAAGCTATCTAGATGTGAGCCTAAGTAATAATGTAGTTGAGAATATCATCATAATATAGTCTAATAAAACCAAGCTTGAAAATATCATTAACATTCTCAGGGATCAAGCTAATATACATCGTTACAAATCTAGATTTTAGTCGCCAAGGAAAAGTAACAATGGACAATATCTCTGAGGGCAAAAAAGGACCTAAACCCTACACTCAATCACTCAATTAATGTAAGGTTTAGCACCCTAGGGATCGATAGAAAGTAGTCAAACAATGTCACGATGAAACTAGGGATTCTCCCCTTATAATGCAACTATGATAATCAAGCTAGTCATTACTCCTAGATCAATTAACTCGAATCCTCAATTGTGGAGAGGGGAATCAAACATATATGTTAAATACATGGTTAAGCAAGGTATCATCGGGTGATTACAAGGAAATATATCCATCAGATAATAGTAAGGGTAGTGATAAGTGTAATGCCCCGTTCCACTTGGTGCATTGAGTTAATTTATAGGTTCAAAAGGTCGTTTGGCTTGGGTTCATGCAGAGGATGTTTCAGACATCTGCTCGGTCGAGGCAGATTGGCATTTCTTTAGGTGGGTGGTTTCGATGATTCTTCGCTTCTTTACTTTCACACCAATAAAATGGAATGATGCCTTCTTAGTTCTTTATGCTATGAAACGTAGCATGCTAATAAAAGGGAAGAACCAAGATAGATAAAGAGAGTAATCTCATTCCTTTGACTTCCTGAATAGAACATGGAATGTTACCTCACTGTAATAGACTTAGATTTTATACAACTACATCGATGAGATTTTATACTACTGGTATGATATGCATTTTAGCCTTGTTCTAGCATGTTATCGTATGAAATATAATACTATGATTATGTATTTTCGTTGAGTATAGTGATGTAGTTTTCGAAGATAGAAATATGAAAAGGTTTTGGACCGACCAAGATAGAATCCTTGGAATGGGATGAATGACCTGAGCAGTGGCTCGAGGAATGTGGTAATGCTGATGAGATGTGATGTGGTTCATGTTGAGTAGTAATTGTAAAGTTATTTCATATTTGTAGAAATATGCCATCCATATGTTTTAGCGTTAACCTTTCACACAATTGCATGGTCATGGATAACTTATGCATAAGATTTTTGGCTCCTCAAACGAATTATCAGGATATCGGTATCGTGTCAATCAAGGAGGACCCAGGGTAGCTATGTTGACATATTAGCACAGGTGATTCTGGAACTTTCAGTAGGGATCGCTATTAGTGTTGAAAGGATGGTCGTCTAACCAAGCTACGGGCCAGGATATCGAGTCGTTCGTAACCTTCATATAGTTAGGCCGTAAGCTAATGTTATCTGCTTGCAAGCCTAGTACTTAATACGGAATGGGCACTTAACACACTTATATTTTATGGAAGCTAACAATTATATTATACAGAGACACGCTTGTGGCACACTTATATATTATTTATAATATTGTTGTATTGACATGGAAGGATGGTAAGTATTGGTAACATCAACTCTGTTACATGACACATTTATGATTATGGACACTTGTATGCTTTATCATATAACTGATCCTAAGACAAGATTAGAAACACCACATAATGTTACGTACACTCACTAATTTAACATATTGGTTTGGTGGTGTCGAAGAGAGCCACTTACTAGTACTTATGAACTGACCCCCCATCAGATCTTCTCAGGTGCGGAGTTTACTTGGACGTGTTGAGGTATTGGAGCTCGGTTGACAACTTGTAGTAGAGAGGAAAAGGGATGATTTCTTTGTATATAGAGGATATAATGTGTGGAACATCATTGTTTGTATAATTCTTGAGTTGTAATTTTTATGGAATGTTTCATTGTATTGAGAGTGTGTGTGCGCGCGCACACACACTTGTAATCAAGTTGTTCTTGGCTTCGAACCATTGTAATTTCGTTGATAATATTATCAATAAAGAGATTTATTTTGTATATCTTGTGTATATAGACTTTCTATTTATTTTTGCTGCAAGGACTTAGATATTTGAGACCACTTCCATTGATCGAAGTTTTGGTACTTGCCTTGTATAAATGACGACTTTCGGTCCTACCAGATCTGAGCGTGACATAATGATATCAGAGCATGGCTTTACGTCCTTGGACTCTCAATTGATTTTTTTTCAACTCTGAGTTACTTCCGTTATCGAATTTGTTGACTCTCTCGATGTTCTGTTAAGTGTTCCATACAATTAGTTTAGATATGTTATGAATCCCATGTGGATATTTTGTTAACCATGGATGGCTTTGAAGAGAAGCATCATTCGGTTGAGTTTAGTATGTGGCAAATTATTTGGTTTGAGCAACCAGTGAGTCAGACATTTAGATTTTGATAAGTTGGATATTGGATGAGCAGCTTGCTATCAGTAGAGATGTTGTAGTCAAATTTAAGCATTGTTGACGTGAGTATTGAAGAAGTGTCTTTGGATTTTGAGGGAATAGACTAAGTTGAGTCATTCAACGGAATGGATTTAATTTGATTTTAATGTTTAACGAGTGGCTGGGAATAGATATTATGTACGTGGTCGTTGGGATCACCGCAATATGAGTTTTCCGACAAGGATGTTGATTCAGAATGTTGGGGATGGATTGATTGAGTACAGAGTAGCCTAGAACCTGAGTGGCGTGTTGAGTAGCCTTAGTGGTATTTGCTAGATTTGATGATTTGGGATGGTACAAAGTCTCAGTTTAGAGTTGTGCATGTTCGATATGATTTTGAATGTCTCTTACTGAATTGATAGTTAGGATGATCGAGAATGATGTTTGGTAGATTTAGATAATATTGGATATGAGTTTGAATTTATGAAATGAATGACTGGTTGTGAAAATCAATATGGATGAATATTGAACTGTGGTTTGAATTGATGTGATTAAATTTGTAGTTGAGTATGAGGACTCGCTACTACGATCAAAAGTTTGTTCGAAGGATATGTGAATGATTCTGAGGATTAAAGAATTGTATTTCTCGATGACCTGAGATAGCTGATTTGATCTTGAGTACGGATGACTTGATCTTGTATCGAGTTGGAAGATAGCATGGGTTGAAACAAATTTGAGTTGGTGAACGGACGTTTTCTTGGTTATGCATATAGTTGATGAGATTGAGGCGTATCAAAGATCGATTGACGTTGATTCAAGGATATTATGGCTACATAGGCAATGATCATGTAATCGATTAAATAATTGAATTTATGGTTTTGATGGATGTAGCTATATGGACTATTAATGAATTAAATATTTTGGATGACTTGGTTAGGCAAACATGAGTATGGCATGAATAGAATGAGATAAACTCTGCTTGGTGAATATTAGAATTGATTGTGATCGATCATTGATTCGCATGAACATGGCTTAGAAGAATTTTTGAGTCGATCTTTGATTTTGGATGGAATGAATATGTATAAGATTGAATCAATATGTGAGTGTGAGATTAGCCATATCTTGTGGATTGATTGTAAGATGATTTTGATGATACAAGTGAAATGGATACATGGATTGAAAATTGAAACAAGTTAGGATTGGTGGATTTATGATTGTGACTTTCGACGTGTGATTGGTAAATTTGATTTATAGATTATGATTCATTATTGAGATTGCAACTTAAGATTTGTGATTGAGATCTCGAATTTGGATCGAAGGATTTTACCTAAACGGATTGAGGATTTGGAATATTAGAGTTACTTAGATTGATTTATCCTAGAAAAAAGCTTTGATAGACATCGACCCATGGATTTGGTAATGATGATGTTAGCGGGATGATCTATATTGGATGTTTAGAAGTAGAGAAGAGTTTTTTCTAAGTTTGGGTAGAATGTCATATATATATATATATATTGCTGAGTCAGATTTGACCCTAGGATGGGGGATGCGTGTAGTGATTCTGGGTAAAGTCATGACCCAGAGCTTGGTTTCATCGCTTCAACAGCTTTCTTCTTTGGTATGGTTTTATTTAAAGCAGGGTAATGTCTCTATGTTTATCTATAAAAATTTGGTCACATGCTAGTTCTTCTATTGTATGTGGATGATATTATCCTTACTGGTAATTCCCAACCACCAGTATCCTTTCTTATTGCTTCATCTTGGTCCCCCTCATTTCATTTTCTCATACTTTGAGACAAGACCGCTCTCATCAGGTCTTCATCTTTCCCAAACAAATTACACCCTTCATCTTCTTGCAGGTCAAAGATATTGGTTTGCAAACCATGTGGCAAACCAGTAAGTGCCAACTCCAAGCTTTCAGTACATGATGGCAGTTCCCTCTTGAATGCAATTGAATATCATCAATTAGATGGGTATCTTCAATATTTGACGCTCGCTCGGAAGAATATCTCCTTTGATGTGCATCATGTTGCCCAATTCATGAGTGCTCCCCGTATGGATTCTTGATTTTTGATTCTTGATTTTCACCCTTCTGCTGGTCGGATTTTCTTATGCTGACTTGGCATGTTGCACTGGCTCGCGATTTTCTATTAGTTGTTGTTGTGTATTCTTGGGTTGCAATCTAATCTCATGGTCTGCAAAGAAGCAACCATCTCTGGCTCCAGTGTGGAGTCGGTCGTTCACTTGCCTGCTGAAAGTGCCTAGGTTGCTCATCTACTCTCTGAGCTTTCTCTTTCGATTACCGGACCGATCACGCTCTATTTTGACGATCTAAGCTCCTCCCACATGGCATCAAATCATGTCTTCCATGTTCGTACAACACATAGAACATGACTATCATTTCGTATGGGAACATAGTTCCTGTAACACACTGTGTTCGCTTTATTCCTTCCATTGACCAACCAGCAGACTTGTTCACCAAAGGCTTGCACAAGCACCGCTTTCCGGTCCAAACTCGCCCACCATTAACGGCCACGGAATTTGCGGAGGAGTGTTAATTTAAACGTCGGTTTGTGATTACCAGTAAATACTAATCTCTTAAGATATAAGCCTAGTGATTATAATAAATAATCAAAGACTTATCTAATTCTAGTTTGTTTGTTGCAAATAAGCTTTGTAGTTATCTTCTATAATATAAAGCACAGTGGATTTTTGGTCCGACCCATGTGCTTTGGTTCAACGATAATGAAATGACTAAATTGTCCCTCTCTCTATAAGAGAAGAGGAGGTCCCATGTTGGGTGCGGAGCAACCGGTTGTTCCAACGGCACCTCCGCCTCCAGCTCCTCTTGCACCGCCCCTCCCTCCGCCGCCTCCGCTCCATCCTCGTCTATGCCGTCGTCGCCGATCTCTTCCGCAACCCCTTCGTCGCAAGCAGCCTCCTCCTCCACCGCACTGCCGACGCCGACCCTTCCTTCGCCACCTCCCTCTTCTCCGCCATGACCAACCCCAACCCCTTCTTCAACACCGCCATCGCCATCTCCGTCGACCCACTCTCCATCTACTCCCAAATGCTCCGCCGCCGCGTCCCTCCCGACTCCCACACCTTCTCTTCCATGCTCAACACCACCACCGCCGCCGCCGCCACCAGGTCGTTCCACGCACACGCCCTCCTCCTCGGATTCTGGCCCAACCGCTTCGTGCAGACCGTCCTGCTCACCGCCTACTCCCAACGCGGCTCCGCCGACCACGTCCTGCGGGTGTTCGACGGAATGCCGCACAGGGACGTCGTCTCCTGGATCGCCGCCGTCTCGGGCCTCGCCGCCCTCAGACCCCCGCGACGGCCCTGCGCGTCTTCGCCTCCATAAGGCCCCACGCTGCCCCGAACGCCGCCATCGTGGTCTTTGCCGTGTCCGCCTCCGCCGGGCTCGGGTCCCTGGCGCTGGCCTGGTGCCTGCACGCTTACGTCGAGAAGGCCGGGTTCAGAGGCCGCATCTCCATCCGGAACTCCCTGGCGCTGGTCCGGTGCCTGCACGCCTACGTCGAGAAGGCCGGGTTCGTGTCCATGCCATTATGGCACGGGTTATCCACTAGTAACAAATAATCAAAGACTTATCTTCTAGTTTGTTTGTTACAACCAAACATTTACGTTTGGAATTTCATGTGTAACCATATATATCTATTTATAGATGGATGTTAACTCATGAATAAGATCTTATCAATTACCATTTTAATTCTACATAGATCAGTTATTTTTCCTCATATTTTGATCTCATTCTATGTGCCAATAGGAACTCTATCTCTTAGGCCATCTCCAATGGGGGGTCTATCTCCCCTATTTCTATGATAGAAACCCACTCTACAAAAAGTACTTCCCAACGAGGATTTCTTTTCCATTTTCTATCCTATGTGACAGTAATGTAGGATGGAGAATTTCTACGAGAATTTCTATATGTAAAAATTCTCCATCTCTTGTATTAGTTAGCATTGGGCTCATACCATTAAATTGATGCTTTTATTTGTTGACACGTAGGATAGAAATGGAGAACCATTGAATTTTTTTTTTGGGTGCAATTTCTAAATAGAAACTCTACCTACTAGGACCGAAATTTTCATAAAGTACAATGACAAGTAGGATAGAAACTCAATTTTAGAAATCAACAATCACCAGGAGATTGCCTTACAATAGAATGCCCAATAAATTCTATCTTCCCCTACAAGTTCTATTCTAGAAAACCTAATACGAAATAAGCTAGTTAATGATGAACAACCAACTGGCATATTCCATGTGAACGCGTCTCCCGCCAAAAGTATGTGGCTTTATTTGTCTTTTCTCATGATGTCAACCTCCATATATAGGAGGCCGTTACTCGTGCCTTCATCTATAGGATAACTATCATGATGAAAGTCATAATAGTTAATTCTAATAAGCTTTCCCTGGTGGTGTTCCTCCAAGAGATCTCTTCAAGGAAAAAAAAAAAGGTCAATTGGATGGAAACCGAGAGAAATTTCCATTCGATAAAGAGGATTTTAATCACCATATTATGAGGGATATTCGTCCGAGTCCAACTCGTTAATATGGCAGTTCTTCGACCTCGTGGCAACTCGAAGAGACAAATCAGATGTGAACTTGTAGTTCTCCATATTAAGGATTTATACATAAGCTCAATCTAAAAGGAGTAAGTCAAGAACACATGGAATGTTGAGTCAATCTATAAAAGTAGGCTAAAATAACCCAGAAATCTTAGAAGTCTAAATCTCTGTTTACTGAAAATCCAGTAGAAGTGAGTATATACTAACTATATTATGCATTGCCACATAACATGATTTGTTATTTCCTATGAGGAGCAATCTTCTTCTCTGGTGTCCTGTCTGGATGTTATTCCACTCATATCCCCTGCAATCCTTGGGCCTGCAATCCTTGAGTGCCTCAATCTTGACGTGTAATTTTGCGTAATTTCCATGTTCTCGACTACACGACAGGTTGAATTTTTCTTGTTATACATCAGTTCCCGTATGTCAGTCAAGCAAAACATGAGAATCAATCCCCAGATAATAGCAAAGCACCATGAATCCTTGGAATCTGCAGTATGTCGACAGATTAATATGCATGCCCCTTTGGCCTTTCCTTATGAGTGCAGAGCCAAATTTCATAAGAAGTTGATGATTATTATCTACATTTGTTCGCTTATGATGAACATGTAACAAAAGAAGTATATGGAGAAATGTAAGGGAGAGATGGAAATGTATTAGTGCAGTAGTAGAGAGTAGGAGTATAAGATTTGGCAGATCACAGCATACTGCAGTACTTTTCTTCATTTCTTCTTTTATCTTCGTAGACATGGGACAAGACAAAACACGTGTGTGCTTACATATGGAAATTAGTTAGAGAACCAATTAGAGGGCACCATGGACAACAAGATTGGCATATTGCATTATGGAAGGGACTCATTAGCTCCTACTGTAAGAAACTTGATATTTACCTCATCATTGGCAATATGTAAGAACCTTGATATTTACTCGTCTTGGCCTATGTAGCTGTGATGTACTTGCTCGGTCCTCGACAGTGCTTATAAACCAGCACTCAGGACAAAACTTGTTTCCTGTTCTATTGATAACTTGAATTTACTTGAGTATCAATGTAACCATCGACCTACAAATCAAAATTAGAAGAACATCGACTTGTTTGCTCAACGAGTAACCTATGTCATTATGTTAGGAAGAAGATATCTAGATTAAGATGTAAACACTCCGACTCCCAACCATGGAACTGTTCTGTACAAGCAAAACATAGAACAAAGTAAAGCACGCGTTATCATATTTCAGCATGAAATCTAGAGTTGTGTGGATGTGGGTGTCTTAGTCTGCAATTGCAAGCGCTCGTGTAGGCACACTATATATATACACAGAAGAGTAATGGTTGATATTGTTTTTCAGCATGAAATCTGTCATTGATCGATACAACAAGGCACGAGTGGACCAGCGACTAGTGCAGCATGCAGAGTCAGAGTTCAAGGTAATATACTATATACTTGAAATTTAGAAGAAAAAAAATTACATCATTCATTTAAAACTTTGGTATCCAGACTGATCTGTCATCAACCGACCCTGTATCCTAATGATTTTACCGATAAAATCCCCATGTAAATAACTCAGTTATTATCCTACACATTAGATTTTTTGCTTTATTAACATTAGTTGATTGGATAGCAGTTACAAAAAAAAAAAAAAAAAAGTACAAAAACAATTTACTTTTGTTTCATATTGCATCACTTTATTCACTCACAAATTAACTAACATTATTATATGAACTCTTTTCGAATGCATAACCATGACTGGACAAATTAACATTTCATCTAGATTTCCTACTTCATATTCACTGCTAATTCAACAGCAGACTTTCTATTGTTACTCACAACTATCACCTGAATATTCTTAATTGATATTCTAGTACTCTTTCCTCTGTTTCTATTTCCTCCAACTTCTATGAGGCGTAATGAAACCATAAAGAAGCAACGAAGGAGAAGGGAATTAGTAAAGTAGAATCTGGGAATTAATAGTGCTAACAAAGGGGAAAATACTAGTTTTGCTCTTTCCTAGTTGAACGTGGAAATTGCTTTCTCAAATGCAGATCTACAAGAGAGAGATGCAGGGAGTTCACCACCTAGGATAGACGAAAGTGAGAGTGTGCATGATTTGATAAACTCTATAGACTAAATATGCCATGTAGAGCTTAGTTCGCCAAATGGTCAGACAGGGTTACATCTTCATACAGATGATATAGCATTCATTACTGTTGCTATAAACCTTTGTTGCATTGAACTCAAAAGTGACACAGTGCGTATCGAACATAATGACACGGACAGGGCACCAATTATTTTCTGTGCATTGGTTTATTTTGAAGTGTTTGTGTTGATTTTGATACATGTCTAATACAACGTGGGCACGGGCACGACACCATCTTTTGGAGTGTCTATGCTTTCCTAAATAGCAACCCAGTAAAACATGATTAGACGAACCATAGTGAGGTAGATCATCACTTTGTTCGAGAAAGATTTGGCCTGAAGACCTTGCACTTGATATTCATATCTTTTGATCAAAAACTCATCAACATGTTAATCAAGGTTGTCTATGGACCATGGACCCAATTCTTATTGAGCAAGCTCAACAAACAAAATACATATGCTTCACACTTGTGGGGGTTGAGATAATTTGGACAAGAATCGGAACAGGTAGCTTTGCATTGATTTCGGAATGGAAACCCAAATACTAGAGGTTACCAGACTGAACCAAAAGCATGTTCTACCCCATCCTTGGTAATTTAACAACTAGACTTTGGTTCTATAACCAAAAGTCTGATTTTGGGAATCTAACTAAGTCTACATATTTAAGGGTCTTGTTATGAAGTGAATCACTGTAGAAACAAGTTCCTTATAACTGAATTTAGGAAATTGTTGGTAGTCAACCTAATTGTAAATATTACAGTAATAGTTTGTACTTGTATGATCCACTTGATCTTCGTCCAATCTCTGACAACACTACATTTTCATTGTGAGAGATCCTTGTATTTATTGCATCTATGAGCATGAAAGAAATTTAGTAGATATGTTAGAAGAAGGGTTTTGTTAACATGTGCCCTAAGGACACATGTTAATACATTGAGAAATGTGTATTTTATATTGGTATTCCCACCAGTACATTTATGAATGCAATTTTACATTTATCAATACACATTTTAAGTGGTTATAGATATATACACATGCAATTTAGCATAAAGTTTATAACGTGTCCAAGTGGTTATGGGTATATATACATGCCAGTGTGATTTACACTTTCACTGCCATTCCCAAGCCCATAGAACCGATGATTGTCTTAGGTAGCACACATAGCAAAAATAAAACTTTGTCAGATCACTATGAATGAATCCTTACAGGGTACAGATTGGCTCATCCCACAGTAGTGACGTGCTGGCTCGTCCCACCCCAGTTTAATGCTAAATTAGCAATTGCTTTACAGAGGGGTCACTCTTAAGGGCCGCACGCGTTGTGATGGAGATAAGTTAGGATTTTTCAATTAACTTTTAGATTTTTTAGTTTGTTTGTTAGGATAAATATAAATAAGAAAAAATTTATCTCTCGAGTTGGTTAGGATTGGTTAGGGACTTGACTTATCTTATGGATAAGTATTTAGATATTTACTTTATCGTCTTTCGATTGGTTTGTAGCCTATAAATAGTCTGTAAGTTCAGAAGTTATTAATCGAAGAACTAAAGAATGAAAAATCTATTTTAAGTTTGTATGGTGCGATGCCAAAACCTTAAAGTAGACTCTATCTATCTCTTTCTTGCCACGTTTCATTTAAAGCTCGTGCACCCAAATTTTCATAAATTCTAAATTTCATACAAATCTTATTTTCCTTTAGGTCTTCGTCGTTGCCAAATGAAAAGGAGTTAAATAGGCATCCCACAAAATATAAGGGCCATTTTCAACCCTAATTTGGTGACAAACAAGGGCTTTTAGGGTATAGAAAGCCAGGATTAAAGGAGCTACTGCACTAGGCTAGTATGAGATCAGCCAGCTGTTTAGGAGACAATTATATTAGGGTATAGAAAAGTTGAATATATTGGATTAACTGAGATTAAAGATTGACATAGAAATGAGGTAGGCTATATGTGGATTGTATATTACATAGAGCATTATAAACGTAACACAACTGGAGAAAGAACAATGTAATTGAACTTTGTTTAGGGGGATAGGCATTCAATTTATTCACACATATGGGACTACATGAAAAAAATGAAATGAATTTCTGAAGAAATGAAAAGTATTATTCAATAAATTGAGGAGCTTTAAATAGTATGAAAAAGATGGTAATGATTATGATTTAGAGAGTGTGGGAGGTCATTAATATAGAACTTGAGGATATAGGATACTGGATTTTGCATTGGGATATAGTGTGAAAGTTACACCAGTGCTAATACACATTATAATAAAGAAAGGAAGAGAAAAACATGGATAAACAAGAGATCAAGTACTAAATGACAGATTTTAAAATGAGAACTTAATACTCTTCAAAGATAAACTGCTAAAGAAGCAGAAGTGGTAAAAAGAAGTCTTTGATCCATCGCATTCCTCTGTTTTTCACTCGACCAGGTGCTCACTTCCTCAGATGGATGGTACTCGACTCTCGGACTTATTGTCTTTTGAAGAAGCAACCTCTGATCCATCCTTTTGTTGTTCATTTTACCAGGACTTACCAGCCTCTTGCATCAGACCACCCTGCGCACCTTAACACCCTTTCTCTATCAGTCTCTCCTATAGTATGCTGCTACCAGCTATCATAAACAACCTCTCTTTCAAGCCATATAATTGTGATAAATTGCAGGTCGGAAAAAGCGCTAACGGAGTAACAAAGAAAGCTTCATTTGTAATTCTATGAATTAAAAGTGCACATGCTCTTAACAGAGTATATCAAGATGTAAGTTTGAAAAGCAAAATCGTGGAAAATGTTTATGAACAAGTAAAGGCTTTAAGCAGTGCTATAGTAAGATGCAAAATGTTTGATATAAAGACGAATTTGAGACAGAAATTTTCATTTTTATTTTCAGAAATTTAATCGAGTTTCTAACTTAAAATAATTAGATAGCATTGTTTAAGCATGTATTCCACAGACTAAACTTATTGATGTTGAACTCACTAGCTCTGGCAGAGGGAGGCAACAAGCTTGAGGCAGCAACTTGATAACTTACAAACATGTCAAAGGTATGATCCTTTTACCTATATTACAGAAGAAGAATGCATTCCATAAGAAAATCAATCATGTGGATAAGATTAAACTGTGTTCTATAAAAAAACCATGCAATATGGAAACTTCTTTGAAATTCAATATAATTTTACAGTTCATAAAGCTGATACAGAAAGTATTACTGCCAGTTGCTACAATAAAAAAAAGGACCAATGAGCACACTACACTCAGAGAAATCTAATTGAAGGATTAGCAAATGTTTTTTATTGTTTTTTATTAGTTTAGTCTTCGTCGTCGTCCAGGCCTGTTCCTATAAAATGGGGTCATCTATGGAGCATAAGAAAGCTACATAAAACATTTGACAATTTTTTATTATTATTTATGACTGACTGCCGACCTTATGTTGATCCTCTATCAGTGTTCGTAGTATCGGAATCAGAATCGGCTACTGACACTTCTTATCGGTATCGGTGGTTTCAGTAGTATACGCAGTTTCAGGTTGGAGCTTAGGAGTTAATTTGGAAAGCCAAAAGATAATTAAACTTATTAAATAATCTAGAAAATTGTTTGATACATTTACTTTCAAATGGAAATTTGTATAATATTCAAACAAATTGAATCGTTTACACGTAATTGATAGTATATTTATTACTTGATTTTAGACAAAAATAGAACAATATTAAAATAGATTAGTGTGATGAATTTACAGATAAACAACTTCAACATATGGTAATAGTTAAATTAGGTTGATAAATAAATCATATTGGCATGCTTCTTATTGACACAGCCAAATCATCATGTCCACACTTTTTCATATTTCTTTCACTTCTTTTATTTCTATTTTCTTAACATAATTGACCAGAAAAGAGAGCCCTATCATTGGTATCGGAGTATCGGTAAGTTATAGTTTCTGGTCAGAACAAGCCCAAACAGATACAAGGGATAGTTTCGGGTTGGGACAAGCCCAATCAGATACGAAACGGCTGATTCCGCCGATACTGCGAGCTACGTCCTCTACATAGGTGTCATATTTCTAGCCAAGATAACATACGCAGTTAGTTGACTGGTAGGTATGCCTACGCTTTGGATATGTAGTTTAAATGCTCATGCAAGCAAGGAGTACGCTTCAATTTCTCCTAGCATATAAAAAGTCTAGACGAAGAGGTAAGAGGATACAATTTGCTACACGAGATTGCATTCATCTTTCAAACTGAAGCAATAAGCTAAAAAGTGAATAGGAATTACATTCCCAGCCTTGATTAGGGTCCGTTTGGATAGGCTTTCTGAAATTTTGTTCTAAAATCAGTTTTCTGAAAGTAAGTTATAAAGTTGTTTTCTAAGTAAAGAAATTTTAATTTTGCGTTTGGTTACTTTCATTTTGAAAGTGATTTTTAAGAGAGAAAAAATGAAGATTTTGTTTGGTGAAATATTTTTAGAAAGTAATTTTTTTAACTGTGATTTTTTTAGAAAGTGATTTTTTTAACTGTGTCCATACTGTTTCGTGTCCGACTATGTCCAACTTGTCCAAGAAATAAAATTTTGTATCTGACACACGTGTCCACCACAAATTTTTTTTGTGTCTACAGATCTGACACACGTGTCCAAGAAACAAAATTTTGTATCTGACACACGTGTCCACCACAAATTTTTTTTGTGTCTACAGATCTGACACACGTGTCCAAGAAACAAATTTTTTTGGGGGCAACGACGGTGTCCCGCGTCTACGGCGGAGCCCGTGGCGGGTCGCGGCCGGTGGAGCTCGAGTCCCCGAGCTCGTGGCCGGTCGAGTCCACGAGTTCGTGGCTGGCGGAGTAGTCGAGGCCCAAGGCCGGTGGCGCTCGAGTCCCCGAGCTCGTGGCGGCGGAGTCGAGGCCCAAGGCCGGTGGCGCTCGAGTCCCCGAGCTCGTGGCGGCGGAGTCGAGGCCCAAGGCCGGTGGCGCTCGAGTCCCCGAGCTCGTGGCGGCGGAGTCGAGGCCCAAGGCCGGTGGCGCTCGAGTCCACAAGTTCGTGGCTAGCGGCGGAGTCGACGCCCAAGGCCGGTGGCGCTCTCGGCGGTCGCGGCGGTCGAGCTCACGGCGGTCGCGGCCCTCTCGGCAGTCGCGGCGGTCGAGCTCAAGGCGATCGCGGCCGGTGGAGCTCGTGCCCTACTGGAGAGCTGCTCCTGAGAAAAAAAAAAAAGAGGAGAGAGAAAGAAGATTGTGCTTGGGGGGTGGGAAAGGAGTGTGGGGCCCACAAAATTTTTGGAAACCTCTTTCAGAAAAGAGGTTTTCTTTGCTTTCTAAAAGCAAAGTTATAACATTAGTTTTGGAAATTTTCTTTCCGAATGTAACATTGTAAAAAGTGGTGTCCAAACATTATTTCTTCCTCCTTTTGCTTTATAACTCAAAAAAGTGAGTTATAAAGCTTAACCAAACAGGCCCTTAGTTTAATCCTTCTCTTTATTAATGTCAGGGGCGGCCCTGGCCCAGGGCAGGCCGGGCGATGGCCCAGGGCCCCCCGATAGAAGGGGGCACCAATGTGGAACTGTCTATAAGAAATTTAGTATGTATCATGTGCCTTTTTTTAAACCAAAAGCATTGTGGTATGGTGGATACAATGCTAGACTTATATTTAAGAGGTTTTTTGTTCAAATCTTGACTACAACATTTTTTTGTTTTATTTATACTTTTTTTATATTATCTATGGGGGCCCATTTTGAAAGTTTTGCCTCGGGCCCCCAATTGGTCAGGGCCGGCCCTGATTAATGTCAGGTAATTGGATTTTCACCTTGATTGCAATAATTACCGTACTAATATCAGGATTAGTAACAAGCACAATTAACACTAAGTTCAATGCATATATACATGCACTCAACTCAAAGTAGGACCTGCAGTTGTCCTGTAGAATGCAGACCAGAGAGAGAGAAAAAAAACTAACAAGCATGGTGAAGATGTACAACATGAAGGACCAATCATAATGGGGAACTGGAACAAAGAAACCTAACATCTATTGATATGAAAAGGTGAGGGGCAAAGGGGACTAAATGCTGCGTATTTAAGGTTTTCTAAGCAAATCAGCAGACACTGCTGCTCGTAGATATTATTTCTGATCATTTTAAATGAAAATATGGTCATTTTATTGTTTCAAACCCATAGATCTTACATATATAAAAAAATCTCCTGGATTTCTTTAAGTTTTTGCTGTTCCAAAGAACTTTGGCAGCATGGTTGTTATGTTGTTTAATCAACATCGACCTATAGTTCTGTTCATCTGTTATTCAATCTCCTTTGTAGGACTTCCAAGCATCAATCATCAACTTGGAATCATGATATTTCATATTGACATATCCTCAAACCTGACTTCCTTAGTGCACTAACTTATGCTACTGTTCATTAGTTACACTACGACTGTGAAGAACTTTTGTGAAGAAAATGTGTATACTTTTCAGTGCCCCTCATCATTGGATCCGAGTTCCATCCCTGTCTATATCATTTCTTTGTTAAAATATTGATATTTCTAATGCCTACTTTATTTGTGGTCAAGTGCCCCCACCGCTCAAAACAAACTATGAGGTCATATTCTCCTTCAGTTACTAATGTTTATATCCATATGAATTTATCAATTTTGATAGTGTGGCCCTTCGACTAGAGTCTCCTGAAGCTATATGTATTTTCTTCAGTAGTTATCATTTTTTAACAATTAAAAATTGATAATGTATGTTAAACTTTAACATTCATTTCTATTATTTCCATAAAATTTTAGCAAGTTTTAAATATTTTTCTCAGTGACGAAGACTAAAACTCTGATAAACATTAACTGCCAAAATTCTAAAAAGATACTCATAGAGATGGTGTGATACTGATAAGGATATCGAGATTTTGAACCTTGAACTATTCGTGGCGTTATCCATGTGGAAAACCAACTACTACAACCATTCTAACAACTCTTTAATCCCTAAGACAGACTGTCCAGTGACTGTTTTCCAAACAAAATCAATCATAAAAACCCAATCAAAAAAATCGTTATATCATCTTTCCTCTGTGGTTCAGGCATTGGAAATTCACTAGAAAACCTACAAAATCTCATCAAAACTTCACCATTAACCTGTCAAAACTTTTTATCCTACATTTAATACGAAATAGGGACATCGCTTGGGAGATTCCAACTCCGCAAGATTTGAACCACCATCTCCATAAGAACATAAATTCTGTGGCACTTGAAAGGCTTTTCATGCTCAATGGATATGTGGTATAATTTTATTTCGACATATTTGCATTAAATGTTATTGCATTGCTATCAAACATTGTAGTGGCATATCATCTATTAGGTATTTGAAATTTACAAGCGGTTGCTCTACAAAGTTAGGATGCTGTTTAATGTCATCCTTGTATATTATATGCATCATTTCACCATATAGTGGTCATGTACTCTCATCCTATATCAAAATTGATATCAAAACAAGGCTCTAAGTGGCACAAAGTAATGTGGGGAGAAAAGAAACGAAGATGGGTACCACTAAAGTTGCTGAAAGAAAAGAAACCTATCAAGTTCAAATGGGTGTTTTAGGCTTAAACATAGGAGTGAAATGTGAAGAGATACAAAGCAACGTTGGAAGTGAGAGGGTTCACACACACCTTGTAGTTCATTACAAGGAATAATATTGAGGTGTTTGTGTTTTTACCCGCAAAATTTTACTGAGAGTTTCACCAGCTGGATGTCAAGAATGTGTTTTTAATATATTTTGCAAGAGGAACCATACAAGCTGTCCTCATGGAATGGATAACCAAGAAAAAGTGTGCAAGCTTTGAAGTTCTTCATAAGGGTTGAAGCAATTTCGGAGATTGAATTCTCTTTATTCCGGGGTGATGTAAGGTTAGGGTAACAAGTAACAAGCAGCTGTACAGATTGAACATTGTTTATTAAAAGTAGGAGACAGGAAGAAGATTACTCTCTCCAAGAGTATGGATGATATGGTCATCACAGAAATAATTCCACAGAAGTTCTAGCTATGAGAAATATCTGTTGTGAATCGCCTCAATCGATTCACAAAAGAAAGCAAATAAAAACAAAGAACAAGAGGAATAGAAACAGAATGATCTTTAATATAGGAAAAGAACAAAACTCCCAACTTTGATTGAACGGAACAAAGTAATAAAATCCTTCTTGATGACACTTGAGAGAGTTTTCTCAATCCAAATATAAAAGTAATGACGGCTAGCTCTGACTATAAATAGAAAAGAAAAGCAAACCCTAGGAGGGTTATTGTGGTGAAAGACCACAATACCCCTTCATGCCTAAATAACTGAAAGGCCTAAAAAGTGGGCCTAAATGGCTCCACGTCTCCTGCGACGTGTGTAGGTGATAATGGGTGGGCCCGCATCAATACCGCCCCCTAAAAGAGCCACCTTGTCCTCAAGGTGGAAATCTGGGAACTGCGTCTGTTGCTATAGCGGCCTCTTCCTCCGTCGGATCCTTCTCCTCCTCCTCTTCCTCCGTGGTGGTCGTCGTGGGGGTAGATCCCCTCTCTGGAAGTTGGCGGGATCCGCCGTTTCTCCAAAGAAATTGCTGCCTCCGGTGTTCCTCGCTCCTCCTGGCGGTTCCGTCCCTCCCGTCCGAGCCGGAACTCCAGCTAAGCCCCTTCCCGAACCCGTGAACCTATCACCGTAGTTCGAGGCGATTTTCGACCCCCATAGGGGGCCCCAAGCCCTAGGGCCTCTCCCGGGTGTGGCGTCGGTCCGCCGGGACCGAAATGGTCGGCGACGTCCGGCCACAGCCGCTCGCCGGCGGCTCCCCTGGCGCCGGCCGGCCCTGGGTGGCGGTCGGGGGCCGGCCAGCGGCCGCCCACAGCAGCCGCGGCCCCGCCTGGGCTCGTGCGGCCTGCTGTGGCGCTCCCGCGGCCCTCGGCTGCTGTCCGGCAGTGATCGCCGGACGCCAAGGCCCAGCCCGGAGGTGCGGCGGCGACGGCGGTTGCGGGGCAGCGGCCGCCGGCCGGTCCTTCCTCCTCGGTCGCCTCCCCCTCCGCAGGAGCAAACCCTAGTTGATCGCCTAGGGTTTGGGTTGTTACCGCCATGGTTTAAAGTATCGGCCGATATCGATCCGATACGGCCGATACCGATACGGTTTGGCATGTTCCGATCCGATACCGACCGATACCAAGTATTGACCGATACCGACATTGGGGGTCTTTGTTCCGGTCAATTCGACAAAGAAAATTAAACAGAAAAGACAAATCAACAAGGGTTTAAAGCATAACAAGGTTGTAGAAGCATGTAAAAGAAGAAAATCACATCAATTGAAGAAAATCACATCTATTGTTTGTAAACCAATAGGTAAGGGTGACTACTATTTCATTTAATTTCAAAACTACTAAGAAATAACACTGAAAATACTTAAAATTATGTCTAAATGTATAAAATATATGTTTTTAAATGTAAATAATTTATTAATAATTATTTGTTCCCCGATACCAAAAAATCCGATACTCCGATCCGAAACCGCCGATACTACCGATATCGCCGATACCAATACTCATAGGAATAGTCCGATACCGATTCCGATACCGATACTTTGAACCTTGGTTACCGCCTCCGCTTCCTCGCCGTTGATCTTCTTCGAGATGTTTTGTAAGAGCGTCATTATAGCCGTCGTCTCCTTCCGCATGTCCCGCATCTCCGTGCGGAGTTCCTGGTTCGTGGATGCTTGATCTTTAACGGAGGCTTCCATGGATTTCTTCAAGCTATCGATCTCGGCAGTGAAGTCCTCCCGAAGACCTCAGATCTTCTCGTCGATTGAGGCTCTCGTCCCGTCTGCCATGGCTCGTAGAGGGCTCTGATACCAATTGTTGTGAATCGCCTCAATCGATTCACAAAAGAAAGCAAATAAAAACAAAGAACAAGAGGAATAGAAACAGAATGATCTTTAATATAGGAAAAGAACAAAACTTCCAACTTTGATTAAACGGAACAAAGTAATAAAATCCTTCTTGATGACACTTGAGAGAGTTTTCTCAATCCAAGCATAAAAGTAATGACGGCTAGCCCTGACTATAAATAGAAAAGAAAAGCAAACCCTAGGAGGGTTATTGTGGTGAAAGACCACAATACCCCTTCATGCCTAAATAACTGAAAGGCCTAAAAAGTGGGCCTAAATGGCTCCACGTCTCCTGCGACGTGTGTAGGTGATAATGGGTGGGCCCGCATCAATATCCTAGCTCCCGAAATAGAGATTATGGATCTCCGGCTTTATGGTATAAACTGTGAAAAATATCCTAGCCTCCGATATTGAGATTAAAGATCTTGATATTTACGGTATTTCCTAAGCTTCAAGCACAGTCCAACGAGGGAATCTTCCTTTGTATGAGGAACTATACTCTCAACTGGTCTAGGGAGACACATAAGCCAGGTTTCCTAGCAGCAGACTCTTCGTTTCAACCCAATCTTCATCTGAATTATGAGGATAGCAACTATCGTAAAATGCTACATGTATCAGTAGTTAGTATTCAAGTTTCAATACTTGGCAGTCTTGTAAAACTGCCTTCCAGGAAGTCTAGGATCTGACTAGGTCCCTTTCAACCAAGCTTCACAGTATCAGTATCGGAATCACAATAGGTTTCAAACCCTTGTTATGAGTATTGTACCGGAATCACGATAGGATTCAAATCCTTGTTATAAGTGTTGGTATTAACACTTCAAACAATTTTGGATCGTAGTGTCGGAGTTCTTGATTTCAGAAGCAATAATAATAACAATAAATTATTTCAAATAACCATAAAATATTTGATACATTTAGGCATAATATTATGTTTATTTGTATTTGTTGTTTCCCGCAGTTTCAACATTTTTGAATTATCCATAAACAATAGATTTTGCTGTTGATTTTACTTGCTTTTTAAGCAAAGTATCCCACAATAGGTAATTTTAAATTGAATACTACTAAGACGTATGAACATTGTTAATTTATAATATACAACTTCAACACATGGTAATGGATAAGGGATTTTATCGACACACCAGCATGTTCATATTCGGCATAAACGAATCATTATTTTGATATTATTTTTCACCATACCTTCTCTCTTTTTCTTCACTAAATTGACCCTGAAATTGAAGCACTGAACCACGATGGCCGATATCAGTGGGCGTGGGTATCGTATGAGACATCCCAAACCAGTACGAAATGAATGATACATATCAGTGACCGATATTGCTAATGTTGATTTCAACAGTGTCTCCTAGTCCTAGGTCCTAGGCTACGTCTTAGACGGCCTGATCCGTTTCAATAAATTAATTGAAATTGTTTCCAAGTCCACTCATCAACTAAGGAAAAGAGAATAAATAGTCATCTTACTTTGATTATTTTTTCGTGTGGACAAGATATGTAGGTTAGCTTTTCATGTCAAGACAAGTACATTTTTTTTCTTGTTAGCATAATAGAGTTTGGAATCCACTTTCTGACACAAGATGACAACAAGAGTAGTTCTTACAATAGATTTCTCACGAGAACGCACAAGCAATGTGTAGAATATTAGGAGTAATGAATATGTTTATTGATAATCTCTTGGCTATATATAATCTTACAATCCTCCATCTTACATAAAACCCCTTAATACTTTCTAATATACCAACACTTCTCCTCAAGATGGGCGAAAGATATTCACTAAGCCCATCTTGTCACATCCTCTAATTATATCTCCAGAGCTAAGTCCCTTGGTCAGACTATCTGCTACATGATTCTTGGTTGGAACATGGCCTAACTCCAGTGGTCCATTGTCCACCTTCTCCTTGATGAAGAACCTATCGATCTCGATGTGCCTGATCATGTCATATTGCACTGGATTGTTGGCGATACTGATGGCCGACTGGTTGTCACACCACAGCCTCATCTTGACTCCTTGATCCAGCTTCAGCTCCACCAGCATACTCTTCAGCCATAGCGGCTCTGCAACTCCCAAGGCCATAGCTCTGTACTCCGCTTCAGTTGTCGATCTGGCCACTACTTACTGTTTCTTACTTCTCTAAGATACCAAGTTGCCTCCTACAAATATATAATAGCCCGAGGTAGACCTCATGTCATCAGCACAGCTAGCCCAGTCAAAGTCACAGTAGCCCTCGATGCTCACATGATTATTCTTCCTGAATATCTGCCCCTTTCCGGGAGCACCCTTCAAGTATCTTAGAATCTGATACACTGCATCCATATGACCCTTCCTTGAGTCATGCATGTAGCGGCTCACCACACTTACTACAAAGTAGATATCAGGACGTGTGTGCTCAAATAGATCAACTTGTCCACCAGCCTCTGGTATTTGTCCCGGTCAACTAGTTCTCTAGCCTCAACACCCAGCTTGAACCTCTGATTGATCGGCGTCGCTGCAGGTTTGTATCCCAACATCCTTGTCTCTGTGAAAAGGTCCAGCGCATACTTCCTCTGAGAAAGAATAATTCTCTTTGCTCCTCGAGCAATCTCAATTCCAAGGAAGTACCGAAGAAGGTCAAGGTCTTTCACCTCGAACTCCTTTCCAAGCTTTTCCTTGAGTCGGGTAATCTCCTGCTCATCATCTCCTATGATAATCATATCGTCCACATACACCGCAAGCATGGTGATGTGGCCTTCATTCCGACAAAAAAATACAGTGATCGGCATTGATCTGCCGATATCCCATTCCTGTCATCCCCCTCCAGACTCTGTCAAACCACGTTCGAGGAAACTGCTTCAGTTCATAGAGGGACTTCTTCAACCTGCAGACCTTGTCCACTGTCTTATCGGTACAGAATGCTAGTGATATCTCCATGTACACCTCCACTAGATCCCCATGCAGAAACGCATTCTTCACATCCAGTTGGTGTAGCTTTTATCCACCATTCGCTGTCAAAAAAATCATGATTCTGACTGTGCTCATCTTCGCTACTGGTGCAAAGATCTCATCGTAGTCAATGTCGTAGTCTAACTGTATCCTTTTGCTACCGGTCGAGCCTTGTAGCGCTCAATCTGTCCATCTGGGTTCTGCTTCACATTAAAGACCTACTTGCATCTGACTGTCCTCTTCTCCTCTGTAGTTTTACCAGTTCCCAAGTGTTATTCTTCTCAAGAGTCTCTAACTCCTCGTGCATCGCCGCTTTTCACTTTGAATCGTTCTTGGCAACCTGTCAATTGTTAGGTACAGTAATACTATCCAAAGATGCAATAAATGCTATATGAAAAGAAGAGATGTTATCATATGAAACAAACTGAGCAAGGTCCCAACCATATCTATCAGAAGGATTTTTCGCATTGCTGCAAGTGGTCCTCCGTACTGATAATGGTGTGGGAGTAGGAAGAATGATATAACCTGAAGAAAAATCTAGTGGTGGTGGTGTAGGTGTCTCAGAAGTCGAGACGGACGTAGGCAAGGGACTTGGCACTGGCACTATAGGTACTAGTCCTGCAGTTTGCTTACCTTTCCTGTTGTAGATAAGTAACTCTTTCTGAGCCGTGGGCCTAACACCTCTCATCTCCTCCCCTGTTCCTCTTCACTCTCCTACTCCTCAACCGTTCCTCCATGTCATACTCCTAAATCGGTCACCACACTCTTACCAATCTCTCTTTTGCCTTATACTCTCAGTATCAGGTGAGTTGTCCATGAATGAGGTTCCCTCCTGATAGTAGTATGGCTCATGCTCCCTGAAGTGAACATTCATGCTCACAAACCTCTTCTTCTCTACTAGGCTCCAGCACACCTATCACTTCTGAGTCGCCGAATAGCCTACGAAGACACGCTTGACTGCTCTCGGGTCAAGTTTTCCAACAGACGGTCTGTTGTCCTTCACAAAACATACACAGCCAAAACCTTCAGTGGAAGTATCCTGTCACGTCCCGACCCAAAAGATCGCTCGTCCTCGTATCGATTTATCCGAATCATTCGTCCTCGCTGGGACGTGATGTCGTACGAGTCTGGAGTTGCACTCGTACAAGGCAAGATGACAAGTTATCAAATGGCTATCTTTGATTTGATATTAATAACGGAAGAAACAGAGTATACGAAACAATTTTCTTTATTGATAATTGAACTGAGGTTACAAAGGCTTTCAATAGCCCAACTGAATTTGCTAGATTAGCTTACAACACTCAGGTTCTCTCTTACCCACAAAAGATTTCATCGTTCTATACATCATGTTTTCTATATCTCGGCCGCATCATCCTGTTGCAAGTTCGAGCGTCAATGTTGTCGCACGCTTAAATATGCTATGATATTTCATGTCTCAGCGCGTTCAAGCGAAGCTCCCCCGCGAGCAGACCATTTCATGAACCTGCTAGCAAACTAGTGGAGGATTAGTACTTTCGTCCTCGCTATACTGATCAAAGATACACTTTACTAAACCGACATTAAGTAGTGTATTGAATCATGCAGCATACAAGTTAGCGATCTTTCTATCCTTGTGACATATTCGAAAGCAGTAAAACATGTTATCATGGCAAGTATGTTATTTCATTCGTATAAGCAAGCAACCAACCAATAGCAATCTCGTGTTGTTTCGTGACTTCTTACCAACATCGACGCACTCGTCCTTGCACCGACGCAAGGTAAATATGTCTCATTCCTTTCTTGTCATGTTATAAGTACTATGTGCAGGATCTCTGCGTTCATGCACTTTCGGCCCACCGTTCCTTAACTATATGAAGGTCGTTGGCGTATTCGCGCCAGAATAGACTAACTTGTTTTTTTTCTTTTCTCAAATTGGGTAGTCCGACGCTTCCCGTATTGGGTTCTTGTCCTAATAATCGGAGACATACCGTTTGAATACCATCATTTGCGGCTTTTTACATCGATAACCGATCGCTAGTCGTCTTACGGATGTGCGCCCACAAAGATTAGCATCCCTCCTAGGCCGAACGGTCCCGATGCCCCGGACCAATAACATGTTTGAGGGAATCATGTTCCACCCATGCACGAGCAATATCTTAAGTCCATTCGACCATGCAACGCGCGTCAAACCCATACAACCAAACATAGTCTTAAGTCCGAAACTCAGACTTTACGTGTTGTAATTCTTCTTTCAACGTTCTCACTCTTTTTATGTTATTGCATTCTTTGTACGATTTTATTTTTTCGTTTCAATGTTCAATGACACCACCATACCTCAACTCAATGTTCGTCAAACGAATGACCCGAAGGTCCTAAACATTTTCAAGGTATCGTGCTATATTCGACAGTTCCGTCACATTCATGCCACAACTGTTATCTTCGCAACAAAACCATCTTTTATGATTCTCGTGCACGTACGCACGCTTTGACATAATTGTTCTCTATTCTTCGAGTCGTACATGCGATGTATGCCTCGATACCGTATTTCTATGTTCTATGCCTTAGTATTCAATGCTCATGGCTCACGCACTAGGGCACTCGCCTCCATAGTCTTTCAATGTGATAGCTTTCTAACTCGTGTGCGAAGGCACGAACGACTGGTACGCTGAGGCACTTGTCTATACAGTTATTCCATATTCTTATGGCTTGTGCACCGAGGTGCTCACCTTTGCGATATTCAATGTTCCATAGCGACTCGTACATTTGATTACGTTTTATTTCAATTGTTCTATCTAGTGTTCGACACGCACTATATTTATCTCTCGATTGAGCCACGTCCGTGGTCTCAATAGGTTAACTTAGCATATAACGATGTATTTTACTTAGGCATGAAGGAGTAGGAAAGAAGAGTCAAAGTCCTCCCACCTTAGCCAATACGTCTTGTCATTTCGCCGAGCCGATGCGGCTCGATTTCATAACTTTGTTTGCATGGCCAACTCTTCTAACTTAGCCATTCGAACACTTCGTGCTACGTTGAATTATCCAAACGATTTGGCCTACCGTGCCTATGCTTCAGTCCATGGAAAGGCGACGATTTGGTTTTGCGGACACCATTGCAAATAAGATAAAATGTCGACCTCTTATATTTCAGCGTAAACGTATAGCCTGTACATGAAACCAACTAAAATCAATACTTATCTGAATCGGACTAATGCCTTGCGTCGATTCGATTTATTGGTTCTTCGAACCAATTCAATACTTTCTCTCGGGCCAACTTAACACTTGCATCGAACTTACTCGATGCATTCCTCAACGTAACTCTTTGTATCGATTCGTATCGATACATATTTCGGGTCAACATAACTCTTCGAGTCAACGACTCAGCATAATGCATTATACGGAGCGAGGCATTACATATCACATTATTATTTTCTTGCAATATCTCACATGGAGACTTACATCCCAATATACATTCGAGGGCATCATGTTGATCAGTTGAGCTGCTGTCAATACTGCATATCCCCACAGACTCTGTGGGATATTCATGGCGATCATCATGCTCCTTGCCATCTTCAGAAGGTGTCTGTTCTTTCTTTCTGCCACTCCATTATGTGCTGGTGTGTATGCACAGGTGGTCTGATGCTATATTCCGTAGGCTGACAGGTATTCCTCAAGTGCTTTGTTGGTATAATATATTCCATTGTCAGACCTCGGTACCTTCACCACTATTTTGTATTGAGTTTGGACATGTTTATGAAAGTCCAAAAAATAGGCAAAAATATCACTCTTATTCTTCATCAAATACAGCCAGGTGACACGAGATGAACAATCAATAAAAAAACGAAATACTTGTAACCATTCATAGTAGTTGTGGCGCACGGCCCCCAAATATCAGAGTGTATAATATCAAAAACAGAAGAGCTCCTATGGCACACACTAACATATGAGCTCCTAGTAAGTTTGCCTAAATCACATGTATCACATATTAGTTTCTCCTTATTTGTTTTCTCATAAATAGATGGATATATTCTACTCAAAATACCAAAAGAGGAGTGTCCCAACCACTTGTGGTGGAGTATTAGTGTATCCTCGGTACTCATCTTCGATCCTTCCATTCCTACCCTCTCTGCCACAGACACCAATGCCGAATCCAGCTCTTTCCGATCTAGGTACCACAGTCCATCATGTCAAGTGTCAGTCCCAAGTATTCGTACCGTCTCCTGCTCCTGGAAGATCACCTTAGAAATATCAAAAGAGACGATGCATTTTAGTTGGAGGATTATAGAACTAATGGACAAAAGACTGACTGGAAAAGAAGGAGCATGCAAAACACTGTACAATCGACAGTACCCTTACCGATCACTGGCTAAAAAGTACAATCGGCTGTTTGAATGATGTCTGCCGATGCAAGGTAATTATAGAAAGAGAACTTACTAGCATTCTCTGTTACGTGTGGAGACGGACCCGAATCGACAATCCAGTCTGACGATCTAAAGGAAGACATAAATGTAAGGGCGAGTAAGTCGTCAGTACCTTCCGATCTAAGGGAAGACATAGATGAGGTGGACGCCTCCTCAGTCCCACTCCTCATGTCTCCATCACGTGACGCTCTCTGCTTCCTCCTAATTACCTCCAGCATATCCAACAGTGTCTGATCCTCCTCAGTATAGGCACCATCAGCTCCCTTCTCGCCTTCTGCTACCAGTAGGTTCACCCGATTACCTCCTCGACCACCCTATCGATCCCTACGACCGCGGTCATGTCCTCCAAACTGTCTACGTCCATCACCTGAATCTTCCTCCTTGGGTGGTTTGGTGCAAGCATACCTCAGATGACCCACCTCTCCGCAATTGCAGCACTATCGGGGCTCTCCCTTAGGTCCTATGTCGCCTGAATTGGCAACCGCCAGTGCTGACTTTACTTCAGGAGGACCGCATCTCCCTGTCTGCAGCTTGATGCGAGTCTCCTCCTAGATCATGGCCGAGATAGCCTCCTCGAGTGTAGGGATCTTCGATTTGGCTAGAAGTAGTGCTGTCCTCTGAGCAAACACTGCGGCCAGCCCCTTAAGAAACTTCATCATCCTCTCCTGCATATATATGTCTCTCCTTACAATCGGGTCCTCACAGCTCGTCCGATCTGAGAAGTGATCGTAATCCAACCACAGACGCTCCAACTCCGTGGCATACTCCTGCACCATCTTCTCCCTCTGTACAGTATCGTCGATCTCTCCCTTTATCTGAAAAATTCTCAAGTTATTTTCTACACCATCGTAAGTCCTCCTCAATTTCTCCCACGCATTTTTCACCATCTCAAGGCCATCTACTGTGGCGGCGATCGACTGGACTAAAGAAGATCGACTGGACTAAAGAATTGAGAAGACAAATGTATATCACTATATGAGTGGACTTCCACTCGTTGTGTCCTGCCGAGCCCTCATCCGGCTCTGTCTTCTCTTCTGACAAGAAACCCTCCAAGTTATTCCCTGCAAGGGTTCTTCTCATCCGTCGTGACCAACTCAGATAGGTAGTCGGTCCATCAAGCTTCAGACCGGTGTTCGTGTCGCGCTCTTACCAGCCGACAGTTTCATCAGCTTCATCAACGTTGCAACCTCCGCAGAATCCAACTTCTTGATGATCTCCTCCATCGATCCTCCTCTTCTCCGATCACCTCATACCCATCCCACGATTCACGTTCATCCTCTTCATCCTCTCCTAAATCCGATCATGTCTCTCCTCCATCGGATCTAGGCCTTCGATGTCAATATCTGTAATGACCCGCAGGAGAAGCCGGGAACCGCGGCAGAAGGTTCTTGTGGGAGTCGTGGCTTCGCGGTGATGGTAGCGACGGTGGTGGAAGGCGAACGGTGCGGCGGCGGTAGTAGCGCAGCAGTGGTGGTGGCGGGTAGGGTTTGGGAGTGGTGGTGGCGGCTAAGATTTGGACGTGGGGGTGGCGGCTAGGATTTTTCCTCTGATACCATGTAGAATATTAGGAGTAATGAATATGTTTATTGATAATCTCTTGGCTATATATAGCCTTACAATCCTCCATCTTACATAAATCTCTTAATACATTCTAATATACCAACACAATGTGTTACAGCCATCTCTGACTCATGAAATACAGAGGTATCAACTAAAAGTTCATTCTTAGTTAGACCACCCAAGATTAGTTTTCTTAAAACTTGTGCTTTGACAAACACATATATGCATCAATTGCTTGTTTCATCAAACAACAAACAGAAGGTAACAATAGGAGCTAGTTAACACCTTTGGTAGAAAATAAGTGAGATTTATCATCCCCATCATTCATATTCTAAGATGCTTATGAGTTATCATTGTAGAAAAAGGACTTGAAGATAGCCATAGAGGTCCATAAGGATGCCAAAGTTTACATAATCTACATCGGTGGTGTCCCTTAACCTTTAGATAATCTAAGATATAATTGTATTTCCTTCAAAGATGTATCTGTAGATAATCTTTTATTATACTATTCCGTGCTCAGAACCTTCTGTTCATGATGACAGGCAGATAATGGGCGAAGAACTTTCTGGCCTAAGTGGCTGTGATCTACAGAAATTAGAGAACAAACTAGAAAAGGGTTTACGTGGTATACAAATGAGGAAGATCAAAGATCTAACATTTCACACTGTTCTTGATTAGCACTTTATCTCCACTAAGGCAGGCTAAACCATTAACTTTCTATTTGCAGGACCAAATTTTGACGAATGAAATTCAGGAACTAAATCTGAAGGTCGAAATTATAGCTAGATATCATTTTTCCTGTAAATATGTTAATGCATCACATTTTTCTAATTACTGGCTTCAATGTAGGGAAACCATCTTCGCCAAGAAAAAATGGAACTATACAGGAAGTTAAACCTTGTGCATCAAGAAAAAATGGAACTACAGAATGAGGTACTGATATAAGATGCAACAGACACAAAAAATGTCTCGGAAATAAACGTTTTCTTTGTATCGTAACATGAGAAGTGATGCTCCAGCATACACTAACCAACAATATTTTGGTTCGCAGGTTTAAGCACAAGAAGGTTTTAAAAGGAAATCTATCACAGTTTCATTCAATGCAAGTGAAGATGTGATTGTCCTTGAAGAACTGAAAGAGCCACTACAGCAGAAAAATAGGAAGAGCCCAGAAGCTGCAAAGCTTTTCTTTTAACCAAAAAGTACTAGTTTGAATAAGTTGTTCATTTTCTACATCTAGCATAAATGTCTCACTATCCACTGCAATGCCCTCCATCCTCATTCAGAAGATTATGTGTTTAATGTTTGAACCAATCTAGCTACAGCTCGCAGATGTGTAATTTCATATTACAAATTAACTTCACACACGTTTTCCTTCTTTGGTTTTTCTACCACTTTTTCTTGTTGCTATCGAACCTTTGCTACCACTGCTCTTTAAATGCTACGGAACAAGTGAATCTCCAATGTTGTTCTTTTATGTTGATTTCTTATCTTTATACATTGTTGCAATTGAATTTATATGATGTTTACGTATTGTTGCTAATTACATAATTTGTCCATTTGTTTCTTGTTTCGTCTTGTTGTTAAATATTTCATTACATGTTTTAGAAGAAGGTTGTGTACCACATAATCCAATTAATTAGTATGCAATTAGATTAATCATTACAAGCTCAGCACTTGGCTCATGGTGAAACCATGCAAATGTAACCTTGCTTGGCATAGACGGAGACAACAGTGGCAGGTAATCCCACTACTTGTGATCGTGTAGGAGACGGTAATTACTGACATATATATGACAATGAACAGAAAATGATGATTATTTGCGGTTCAAGCTCATAGTTTACATAAATGGTTGTGGAAGTAAAGCACAATTGCAACGGGCTAATGACAGCATCAGATGATCAGTGTAGTGCGAAAGGCAACTGTCTTCAAGAATTTAACACAAGGACGGTAAGATTTAGATCCGACCAACTTATGTTTGAAATAGTTTAGACAATCTCAATAGATGTAAACAAAACTTAATCAGAACATGATTGGGTTGTTAGCTTGTCACGGATCTTGGCCAATGAAAGATGAGGGCCTTGTTTACTAAGTCCAAGAATGATTTTTCGATAAAATAGGTAGGTGAAAACTCTAGAATGTTGGTAGTGTCTCTCAAGGTGTCCATAGATCTTTATTCTAGTTTATTGTGTGAGACATGAGACTAATAACTTTTACATTCCAGAGTTTAACAATAGGTGAGAACAGTGGTTCATCGTCCTAACAAGATCCAAGACTACTTCTTTTAAGTGTTTGTCTGCAGATCAAAGTTGATGGAATGTGCAAAAAGTTACCATACTGATATCAAAAACTGAGTTGACCTAATTGATGTATATTAATTGAGTTCAGATTGAGGTGACCTAAGCAATTCTAGAGATCTTGAAACCTTGTTAACTTTTAGGGGGCGATAACAACGATAATTCTAGTACAGAAAACACATGTAAGCATGTCATTAGAATAGGTTTCAAGGTCATTATCTTTCATAGGTCATCACTCATGTTACTGCATACGAATATGAATAGGTTTAAATTGTTGCTATTGCTGAAATAACAGATTCTATTAAAAAGCTAATTTTGTAATTGATGCAAATCAGTATGAATACATTGAAAATATGTACCTAAGAAGTGTTCAAGGTATATGGATGGACCACAGACTATTTTGCAGTTATGCAGTTGCTGCCTCAAACCCATTGCCTCCGTCTCCGAGAACTGGCAAGTACAATACATGTATTAGTCTACTCTATGTGCAACACAAAGTAAAAGTTCTAGCAAGATTAGAAAATAAACATTTCTCAAAGTTACTTATGGTTTACATGAGCTGCATTAATACAAGTTAAACTGCTCCCAACTTGTGGTATAATGTTGTGTCCATTTGGGTACAGTGGTGACAAATACTGATATTAACTTAAGATTTCAAATTCAGCAGGCCAACTTTTGGAGGACCAACCATAACTTAAAGTGGTAAAATGTGAATAATTCAGTGAGTGTGCAGCAGCACAAGTATCAAATCGAAGTAGACATTAAATAAACCCCATAGCATTGAATATCAAGACTAATAACATTTACACTTTCATTAGAAAAAAGCACTTAATTTATATCATTCGAGGAACCAAATGTTGTGCCTGCAAGCAACAAGACAATCCAAGAGAAGAAACCAAACAATAATATATGTAACAAATAATGCAAGAACAAAGTAACGAACACACCAATATAGTAACACAATTCGGCAAAGCCTACATCTGTGGAGTACTAACAAGAACTACTCAAAATCACTCTAGCAATGGAGATCACAAAGGTACAAGAGAGCTTTCAAACTCTCACAAATGAAAGCTCACAAAAAGCTACAAAGCTTCTTACACATCAATTGTTTCTCTCAACAATATTAGAACTCTCACACAATTGATGTCTTCAAATGTCTCTACTGACTCCTTATATAGCCAAGGATATGGCTATCCCAAACATCTCCATTAAACCATTGATTAATGCAATACATTGCATTAATCCTATTTCAACGCCTTGGAGAAGATAACAACCAAAATGCACCAATTAATGTGCATGCATTCATCTAGTGGAAGACGAAGATACTTCATTAATGAAGTTACAAATCGAGCCATTAATTTCACATCAAACCTTGTGCAAAAGTTGTCCATGACCATGCAAATGTGTATGCTTTAGCTACAAAAGAATAATATGCATGTTAATGGAAATCTGAAATTAAATGAATGCAATGCGACCTCCATAACATTTCTCATTTCTTGAGCCCTAGTAATTCCTCTCCCCGGTTCGGGATTATCACAACTTGGTGATCCATTGGTCCCAAAATATTTCTCGCGATTCAGTGGTAGCAAACCATTTCGATAACGCTTTCTCGTGAAAGCTTCAAATACGTCATCACAAAGCTTCAAATACGTCATCACTGCAAACACCAATTCGAGGGCCTATGAAATTGGACATTGACTTTGGTGCAAAAAAAAAACTCACGCCACTCATCCAAGTCACTTGGTAGGATTGAGCACGGGATAAGGCACAGAATGTTATTCCTATGATAATCAATAAAATCAAGCCAATTCCTTACCGGGATTTGCAATTGAACGAAGGTGGCTTCAGATTCAATCTATAATCTAGTTTACCAGTGAAGCAGAAGAAACTATGTAGTGGGCTGAGAGAGTTGACAACACGAAAGCAAACACACCAGTGGAGGAGTCGTGACTCGTTTTTTCCTCAAGCGGAGTCAAAGCAAGAAAACACAAGTAGATACTCCAATCACAAACCAAATTACCATGGTTGGCTCGATGACTGGCAAATTCTAGCTCGACCATTATTGAAACATTAAGGAACTCAGGCATATGACGAGGAAAAGAAAAATGGTAACTTGAGCAAGATTTGCAGAATCGATTTCAGTTTGGTTTTGGCAGTTTGAGAGAGTTTCGGTGGTTTTGAATCGGTTGGTTTCTGTGGTCAGTTTCGCCAATACTGCAAACCATGAATGTAAGTTGCAGTATTGTTGGGGCAAAAGGCGACACAATGTACATGCAGTACAAAGTGTTGTGAATGCAGCGCAGTGCGCAACGAGCATGGTGTCATGCAGTGCGAGGTGTGGTGAAGCCACTATCAAACACAATGTAATACACAGTGTGCACAGTGAGCAACAATTCAAGATGCACCGAATGTGCAGAGATCTAAGCTACAGTGTGCACGTAGCACACAGCTAATGCAATAACAACATGCAGCGAGCTATGGTAAAGTGTGAAGTAAAATGCAAGCAGGGCGGCCACGATGCAGCGGCAACAACTGAAGCAACAAGCCCCTCAAAAGGGAATCCCTATCAATTAGATGAAACACAAAAAATTCAAGCTACAACATAATAAACGTACTTGGGAAGTCTGCTCAATGACTTTCGTTTAGGAGAAATAGAGTACCATATACAAAAATCCTGGAGTAACTCATGAGTTACAAATTCTTAAAAGTCATCAATGACAGACCGTTGGATTAAATGCATCTCTTTCCTTAATTTTTTAAGGCTCTAAATAGAAAAAGTCAATGGTCTAAATAGAAAAATAAGTCCACATGTCATAACCATATTGGAAGTTACTATTTGAGTTTATGTAGTCGTACTATATGAGAGAGGGGGGGCGACTGTCATGTCCCTGTTCCGCAGAACCAATCGTCCTCGCTAAAACGTGATATCGCGCGAGCCTAGATTACGCTCGCGTAAGACGGGTTCCATAACGACCGATTACAGGCTAAGCGACGGGGTCGTCGCACAGAAGTCTCTAAACAGAAATATTAAATAATCAGTAAGGCGCCAGCGGAAAGTTGAAATCATAAGTCATATAAATAGCTCTTTATTGATTTTAAAACAAAGATTACAATGTGGCATGAGGCCAAGGTTACATTCGCTCAAGCTCACAGTCTTTCTTAATACAATCACTCAGCTCTCTCTCATCTCTCAATACCAAGGTTCAAGACTTGCAACTTGCGGATGCTTCAGAAGGCGATGTCCATACATTATATCCCGTATATGTGAAGACTTCAATGTGATCGCACGTCTCGAAACGCTAAGGATCTTTATGCCTCAGTGCATCCAAGCGAGCTCCGCCTCGAACGAGCAATTACCTGTTACCTGCGCATGAAAACTGGTAGATGGTCAGTACTGGTGAGTGAGCCCCTCGCCTACCTATACAAAAACCAACACGTTCATTTATTGAGTGCTCTATATAATTTTAGTTGTCTTTCCAATCTTGCCTTAGGATCAGTTCATTGCATAACTATATGCCTATTCGTGTTGCAATATCGTGGTCGTACTCCAAGACCTTGTGACTGTACTACCAAACTCATTTGTGCCAACATCGTGGTCGTGCCATAAGATCCATTCGTGTATCATCATCGAGGTCGTGCCTCGCCACATAGTGTATCTTTACTCAGTACTTGTCCTACGGCTTTTTCTCCATTTCGTCTCCGGAAATTGCTTAATCATAAACTATCATTTCGTCGCCGAAATGGCTTGGTCATAAACTCGTGAACTTAGTGTCAATGACTCCATTCACGATATTACGTCACGTGCCGAAGTATATATTTATGTTATAGCCAAATATTAGGCTCAAATGTTGTGTTGCATACCGTATGCGCATTTTTTGACTTATTTGTACCGTGCATACACTCCTTGACTTATTAGTGTCGTGCATACACTTTTGACTCAATCTAAGACATGCACGCGGATCGTTGCTAATATTCCGATTCATCTATATGAAAGAGTCATTAGCATTACAAGCTATCTTGGACAATAGCCAGACTTAGACGAAGACCCTTTCAACGTAGGTAGCGAACCCCATTGAAATGTTTCCGAATAACCCATCTAAGTGTTGTATGCCAACACGACTATTTTATTCTGCTCCTCCTAGGCCGAAGTCAGCATCGTCTCCGGGTTTACGTTCCTAAAGTTGTTCCTTGCACACAAGTTATCCAATGACCATGCAAGACTCAACTCAATTACCGTCCTACACACTTATTACTCAATCAAAGTGTTTTCATACTTTCCTTTCCTTTCCGCAGCACCCGTTGCTTCAGGGTCTACCCCAGCGAGCTCCCATTGTTTCAAGGAGTGCCTCAGCGTATTCTCATTCTTTTAGGGAGCTTTAGCGTGCTATAGTTCCGAGTACTTTCCATTCATATTACCATACCTTTGACTCAACTCATAAATGACTACTTGTTAGCCTCCTACATATTCAACTTGAACCAACCGTGTTTCATGTCGTGCCACCAATCAAGTCATACTCTATATGACAAGCCTTTGAAATTGTGAAAACGTAGTAATGAACTTGTAGAGCCGTGCCTACCAAGTCAAGCAAACTGATAATCTTTATGTCAATGTCAGAACGCTACTTTCGTCCAAGTCGTTGGATCGAAAGATCAGGTGCCAATTTAAAAATCCAGCGTGATGTGCTTATCTAAGCATTTAACTTTCCATATTTTTCATGTTCTATGCAATCTGACTCAGAGTGGGATTATTCCCTTAGCTATGTGGGTACGTCTCTTTTATTAGCAAACATACTCACTGCATTCAAAACAACCAGTTTATTAGTGTGAAGGCCAAGCAGAAGCAAGTTCACCGAAGCCACCCACCTGAGTGAGAAGTTCCCTCGACTGAGCGGTACTTCGAGCAAGCCATTGCATAGCTAAATCCAAATGCTGCTGTGTTTCGATTCCTCCGGTTGAACTAAGCAGGACGGGACATTACAGCGACAATTCCCGATTATGGGGGTAAAAATAAGGAAACTACTAACAAACATAAAATATGTAGTAATAGTCTACTACACTCCCCAAATTTGGAGCGAAGAAGATGTCAAGTTTCCTCCACGAAGAGTGGTAAAGATAAGTCCTTGGTGAGAATGTCAGAGAGCTAAGTAGTAGGAATATGATGAAGCTCGATCTCACGAAAATTTACCTTATCTGAAATAAAGTGGCAATTCAACTAAATATGTTTTGTGCGTTCATGAAAGACTAGATTACAACAATGTGAATCTCATCTTATTGCCATAGTAGAAAGTAGCAGGAGTAGAGAGATCAGTGACACAAAGATCACATAGAAGGGTTTGCAGCTATGTAAGCTCGAAAAATGCATAGGCAATCAAGCAATAGTCAGCTTATGTGGATGAATGAGCCACAACTGTTTATTTCTTGCTATGTTAGGTAACAAAATATGTTGGGAATCGAACACGTGCTACAAGCGCTCCGATACCGTGTCTGAGATGTTGCCGCAGCGAAAACTTAGGTCAACCCACCTGAAATAACCAACTCTCGCCTAATGAATACCAAGCACAAATAAAGACAAGTATATGACGGTAACTATGTCACCTGGACAAATCCCAATCTATACAACTCAAATGAAATTACAAGATTGATAAAAACAATGTTGAACCATTTGTCCTAATACATTCAACCCTCTCACCACACTCCAGAAGAAACGATAGAGATTACAATGAAATCAATCGCCAACCCGTAGCAATTTTTCTAACCGAAGTTGACGACTTCTCGATCAGATCTCCTTTTTTCTTTTTGTCTTGTATAGCGAAGTCCTAAAATTAAAGTGCGGACTTTGTCTTAGATCTTCTGTGAGCAAGCGCCTCGAATCTTAACTTTGTGTTATATTTTGTGCCTCCACCCTCACCACATATATATAGGATGAGAAAAAACTATTCTATGACATAATAAGATTTTCTAGATAGGAAAACCTAAGATAAGATTTTTATTACACCTAAAATAGCCCATCAACATCGTATATTAGATCATAATAGAATTTCCTAAATAGGAAACCATCAAATAAGAATCTTATTACATCTAAAATAGCTCAGCATCAATCATGGACATCTAAATCTAATCAAATCAAATATTAGATTTGAACTCCACAAATATGATGTTACCAAATCCAGATTGGACTCCAACAAGATCACCAACAAAGAAAGGACAAACTCCGCTCGTCGACATATGATCATCAACGCCCCTCGCATAGTCAGAATCAACAAATGCAATAGAGATAAAGAAGAAGTCTGGTAGACAAGTCCTTGGCTAGGGGACTTCAAATATCGAAGAATGACTCAACTGCTTGTAGATGAAAAATCCTCGACGATGTCATTTAGACAGTCTCAATCAGATCAAGACAAGTGACCGTCAAATAGATAAGATTATCCACTCTCATTTCCATGTAGATGAAGATATAAGGGCAATTAAGTGACCGTCAAATAGATAAGATTATCCACTCTACATGACTCAACTGCATGTAGATGAAAAATCCTCGACGGTCACTTTCCCACTCTCATATCCAAGGACAATTGCATTTAGACAGTCTCAATGATCGCCATTAAGAAACGTATTCTTCTTGATGTCCAGCTGGTGCAAAGGCCATCAATGATGAACGACAAGAGATAGCAAGACCGGAATAATACTTAGCTTGGCCACATATAATTAAAGTATCATATAATTTGGTAAATCCACAAGCAACAAGACAAGACTTTAATCTCTCAACAAAACCATCACGATTATGCTTCACTAGAGAGATCCATAGTCAGCCAACCCGAGAGTATCCAGGAGCTAACGCAGTCATTAGACCATAAAGCTTGCATCTTCTCATCCATAGCCTTTCTCTAGGCAAGAATTGCTGTATAATTCTGGAGAATAGAAACAGGGAGACAGAAAAAGCAAACTGACAAAATGAAGTACCATAGTTACGGGATCGCTCGTAGCCCCAAGTTTCGGATCTTCCGATCAGGATTGGATCCAAAAAGTTGTAACATAGATGATGGAATTACCTTCGTTTTCAGCCAGCTTCTGAGCAAACATGGTAAGGCATGTGATTATAAACAAGATGGATCAACATGTTTCTAATACTTGTACCAAAACAAGATGAGTCATCACGATTCTAAGGGTCTGCTTGGATTGAGGGAAGAAAAAATAAGCAGAGTTAAGTGGGGTTAAATGAGGGGGAGTTAAGTGACGGGTGTAGTGTCCCGTCCCTACATCGTGTCCCGTCTCTGTCCACGGGGTGCGCGAGAAAGGAACACTGTCGCTATCGATTCGGTCGGGACCGATAGGTCGGAATCGGCCGAGTCGATCGAACGGGAACGGTTGAATTAAGATCCATTCCACGTTATGGAATGGCTTCTTCGGAACCAAGTCCCATATTCAGCGGGTTGCGCCTCGAGGATTGGCTCTGCGGCTGAGTCGGGAGAGACCTCCCGTTGCTCTGGTTTTCATGCCGCACTTGATTTGGCTTTGGCTTTGGTTTTCGTGAATGTTTTCGATGGGTTTTCGTGATGCGTTTTCGAGCTTCGCATTCATATCGAATATCCTTGAATTATACAGTGTTCTAATCAGTTGCTTATGCGATTGCAGGTGATCGCGTAGGCGACGTCAGCGCAGCCAACCGATCGCTCGCTTGAAGCAAGGCTAAGGTGAGTGGCTGACCTCCTTCGTCTCGTCCCTCTACTTCAAAACTCAATATATGAAGTAAATGAATGCTTGTCATAATAGTGTAGAATCAAAGAAATCGTGGCACGATTCTTCACGAAACACTTGCTATCAAACTGCCGGTTTTGAAAATGGAAAACGCGCTTTCTTATACAAATTCACTTAGCCTATGCAAACAATGAATGAATCGATTAACGTTTATCGCAACGATACGGCTAAGTAAGCAAATCAACTAAGTCTAAAGGAAAACGGTCATTGGACAACTTGTCGACAAGGTGAAATTTCCTCGAACGGTTGCCTAGGCCAAGGGACCGATTCGGCCCGGGAGGAACGAGTGTAGCAGCGCCAACCCTTCATCGGCGCGAGTTATGCGGGCACTTTCGCACAGGGCTCGCTACCCGACGCGAAAGGGGCGTCGTCTAACCAAATGCTATAGTCCGCGATGGCTTGACATTGCCAGTGGCCTTTATACCCCTTTCACTGCTTAACAGGTGCACGGGACACGGGATGAACATGATAATTGCTTAATGATATAAAAGTTCATTGCTTGCCTCAAAACATGTTAACATGCAAATCGAACAGGATGGTTAGAAAGATCATTGAAATAGCTAGCTAACATGTTTACGAAACTTCTTGAATCAAATGCAGAGCTTGGATTTAATTAGCCATTCGCCAGTACATGTGTTTAGTGCTGATCCTCGCTCTTTGCAGGTCCCGCGAACCAGGAAGGACGCGCCAGCTAGCTCGGCGGCGTTCGTGACTTTTGAAGCTTCGGCCGTGCGTCGAAGACTTACTCTGCGACTCCACTTTTAAAGGCTCTCGACAGTCCAAGGCAAATGACTCAGCGTCCCTCCTATCCAGGTCAATGGAGTACTTGTGTATATTGAGGGATGTGTGCAATGTATGGAACGGCTATCTCATCGGCACTCTTTTGTAATCGAGTCATGTTGTAGCCCGCGCAGCAATGAGTCTTGTACCGGAGTCTGTAAATGATGTTCATTATCAATAAAGAATCAAGTTTCCTTTACTTATTGTGTGTATCAATTTGTCTGCGTACTCTCTTAGATCTCGTGTCTCGGATTACCTTATGACTAGGCCTTGTGCGATCGCAAATTAGGTTCGCACGGTATCACGTCCGGAGGACGACTATCGATTCGACGAAATCGGGGCGTGACATAATGGTATCAGAGCACGGCTTTACGTCCTTGGCCTCCAGTGTCGAGTTCTAGTCTCCAACCGTTGACCTCGTGTCGATGAGAAGAGTTGTTCTATACGCTGAACCCAGGACATTTTCCGAAACTAACGAGAGTTGCCTTTCCTTTTCCCTGCAGTTACGGGAGCTCAGGCGGAAGACGAGACGAGCGCTTCCAGCGGCTCGAGTGCTTCTAGACCAGAGCATTCCGTCAACCCAACGGGAATGGCGCCTACTGTTGCCGGAACTTCCGGCGACCCGATGCAACGTATGCTGCAGATGCTTGAAATGCAGCAACGTCAAAACGAGCTCCATCGTCAGCAAGCGGAGGCTCGTCAGACTCAATTTGAGAATCGGTTCGAGGCTCAATTCAAGCTGCAGCAGCAGCAGCTGAATACCCTCCAGCAAATTGTACAATCGGTCGTGGGCAACAACAACAATTCAACGATGACACCTACCGTGACCCAGCCTGCGGTTCGATCCAACGAAGCTGATCCAGAGGCGTCCGTGTTCTCACCTGCAGCACCGAGAAGTTCTAACTACGACGTGTCAAAATTCACTAAAAGCTGATGCACTTCCTTCAACGGCACAGAAGATCCCTCAGTGGCGATCGACTGGTTGGAGGAGCTGGAAGACAAGTTCGAGCTTCTGGGTGTCGAGGACTCGAAGAAAGTCGCGTGTGCTCAACTTCTACTTCGAATGAACGCGCACGATTGGTGGGCTGTGCAGAAGCGGGCTATTCGACGTGAAGACGAGCCGGCGGCGATCTCATGGGCGACATTCAGAAATGCGTTCGAGAACGAATATCTTTCTGCAGCCGTGCGACAGGAAAAAGAAAATGAGTTCATGCAGTTGACGCAAGGGAATATGACTGTACGACAATATGCGGCCAAATTCAACAAACTGGCCAAGTTTGCTGGAGACTATTTGCCTACCACCGCAAGTCGAGCAAAACGATTTGTAGTGGGCTTGCGTTCCTCTATCCGTGCTCATGTCTCGGTGCCGGAATACAAAACTGTGGGCGAGGCACTCAACCACGCCATCCGTCTGGAGTCCGAGTATCCTCCTACTACTGCCGGCGCTGTTAACTTTAATAACAAACGCCATAGTAATGCGGGAGGCAACAACGCACATAAGCGTCAATATCGCGGCAACCAGACGAAGGAGCGGATGGTCTGCAATTTCTGCCACAAGGACGGACACCTGGACACCGACTGCCGACTCAAGCACAGAGTCTGTTTTGCATGCAGCAAAAGGGATCACCTCGTAAGGGACTGCCCGGAAGCTACGTCGAACCAACGCCCCCCGCAACATCAACAAAACCGAGGCCAAGCACCTCGGGCTCCACCGACCGCACATCAGAATGGCCAAGAACGTCGCCCCAACGCTCAGGGCCATGTCTACGCCATGACTCGGGACGAAGCGCTTGTATCTGATACAGTCGTGACAGGTATACTGCAATTCAATAATAAACCTGCTCGTGTATTGTTTGATTCAGGTGCCACGCATAGTTTTATATCGGCGGACTTTGCCGCCGAGCACAAATTCTCCCTGACACCGCTAGGCCTCGACCTCACTGTTAACGTACCGTCGAGCATGCCACTAACTGCAAATTTAGTCTGCGGAGACGGAATTATCTGTATAGGTGGTCAAAAGATCAGTCTCGATGCGGTAGTTCTAAATATTAAGGACTACAATATCATTCTGGGGATGGATTGGCTCGGTCCGTGCAACGCAACCATAGACTGCGCTGAAAACGTCACATTCTGCATACCCGGAGTACCTGAATTCTGCTACTCGTGTGGTGAGGCGTCGCCGACCTGCATGGTGATCTCCACAATATCTGCTCGACGGATGCTGCATTCCGGGTACGAAGGCTATCTAGCTTCCGTTCGAGACATGCGACAGGATGGTGCAAACGCGGGTCAGACCGACGTTGTGGCAGAATTCTCCGATGTGTTCCCGGACGAGCTGCCCGGCATGCCGTCCGATCGAGAGATTGAGTTCACTATCGATACATTCCCCGACACTCGACCGATCTCGAAAGACCCGTACAGAATGGTCCCTGCAGAGCTAAAAGAACTCAAGGTGCAGTTACAAGAATTGCTCGACAAGGGATTCATCCGACCCAGCGTCTCGCCCTGGGGAGCGCCCGTGCTGTTTGTCAAGAAGAAGGATGGCTCTATGCGTCTTTGTATCGACTACCGCGAGCTGAATAAAGCCACCGTCCGGAACAAGTACCCCCGCCCCGCATAGACGATCTGTTTGACCAGCTTCAAGGAGCCACGGTGTTCTCTAAAATTGATCTGCGTTCGGGTTACCATCAACTCAAGATCAAGCCGGATGATGTGCCGAAGTCTGCCTTCCGCACTCGATACGGCCATTACGAGTTCCTAGTAATGTCGTTCGGCCTAACGAACGTCCCTGCTGCTTTCATGAATTTAATGAATCGGGTGTTCTGACCCTTCCTCGACAAGTTCGTAGTAGTCTTCATCGACGATATACTCGTCTACTCGAAGAATAGGCAGCAACACACTGAGCATCTGCGGACCGTGCTTCAGACCCTTCGAGAAAATCAACTATACGCGAAGCGAAGCAAATGTGAATTCTGGCTTAGCAGCGTCGCATTCCTCGGACACATCATTTCTGCTGAAGGCATTACGGTCGACCCAAAGAAAGTTGAAGCCGTTGTCGATTGGAAATGGCCAGCGTCCGTCGGCGAGATTCAAAGTTTCCTTGGCCTAGCTGGATACTACCGACGCTTCGTGAAAGACTTCGCGAAGATCGCATCGCCTCTGACTCGCCTCACCCAGAAAGGAGTCGTATTTGACTGGTCAGACGACTGCGAAGCTTCATTCCAAGAATTAAAGCAACGGCTCGTCTCGGCCCCGATACTCGCACTTCCAGAAGGGACTGAGGGTTTCCAGATATTCAGCGACGCGTCCGGTCAGGGCTTGGGGTGTGTGCTGATGTAGCGGAACAAGGTGATATCTTTTGCTTCCCGACAGCTAAAGCCGCACGAGAAAAATTATCCCACGCACGACCTGGAGTTAGCGGCGATTGTGTTTGCGTTGAAATTGTGGCGTTAGTACCTCTATGGCGTGGCATGCACGATCTACACCGATCACAAGAGCCTCAAGTACCTATTCACGCAGAGGGAACTGAACTTGCGGCAGAGGCGCTGGCTTGAACTGATCAAGGATTACGACTTGACTATCAACTATACGCCGGGAAAGAGAAATGTTGTGGCGGACGCCTTGAGTCGGAAGTACATTGCCTCGTTATCTATCGACCCCAGACTGCTACGTGACCTAGAAGAGATGGACATCGAGCTCCGAGTCAAATTCCGGAATGTGCAGTTGGCAAAGTTGCAGTTAGAGCCGAGCTTGCTTGAAAAGATCAAGACCGCTCAGACGGACGATCCATACCTGAAGTAAGTGCGAGAGCTAATCTCGACGGGCAGGACGACCGACTTTGCGGAAGACAAAACCGGCGTGCTTCGATTGAAGGGTAGGCTATGCGTTCCGGGCGATTCAGAACTCAGAAAGGAGATACTGTCGGAGGCGCACTATGCGAAATACACCTTGCATCCTGGCAGCACGAAGATGTACAAGGACCTCCGTACAAACTTCTGGTGGCACGGGATGAAAAGAGATGTGGCACTTTTCGTGTCGCAATGCATGGCCTGTCAGCAGGTGAAAGCTGAGCACCAGAGACCCGACGGGGAGATGCAGAATCTGGCGATTCCGGAATGGAAGTGGCAGCACGTGTGCATAAATTTTATTGTTGGTCTGCCGAAGACACAGCGGGAAAATGATGCCATCTGGATCATCGTCGATCGATTAACCAAGTCAGCACACTTTATTGCCATCGAAGTTACTTGGAGCGTTGATCGCCTGGCGCAGATATATCTTGATGAGATAGTACGGCTGCACAGAGTTCCAGTATCCATCGTCTCTGATCGGGATTCACGGTTCATGTCGCGATTCTGGAGTAGCCTTCAGTCGGCGCTGGGTACCAAGTTGCAGTTCAGTTCAGCTTACCATCCTCAGACCGACGGCCAAACGGAGCGCGTCAATCAGATTCTCAAAGACATGCTACGACTCTGCGCAATTGACTTCAAATCAAGCTGGAACAATCATCTACCGCTGGCCGAATTTGCATACAACAATAGCTATCAATCCAGCATTCAAATGGCGTCGTATGAAGCCTTGTACGGGCGCAAGTGCCGATCATCCATTTGCTGGGACGAAGTCGGAGAGCGGCAGATTCTCGGTCCGGAACTGGTTGAACAGACCGTGCAGAAGATTCGGCTCATTCGGGAAAGATTAAAGACCGCACAGAGTCGTCAGAAAAGCTATGCGGACGTTCATCGTCGACCTCTCGAGTTCCAAGAAGGCGATCACGTGTTTCTCAAAGTGTCGCCCATGCGGGAAGTTACTCGGTTCGGCGCGAAGGGAAAATTGAGTCCGAGATTCGTTAGGCCGTTCGAAATACTTGAACGGGTCGCCCCGGTTGCCTATAAAATTACCCTACCGCCGGCGCTTGAAGGTGTACACAACGTCTTCCACGTCTCTCAATTGCGGAAGTACGTGCACGACCCTAGCCACGTGGTAGATTTTGGCCAGCTGGAGCTAAAGTCAGACTTATCCTACGTTGAAGAGCCAGTTCAAATCTTAGAACGCAAGGATAAGTTGCTGCGAAATCGAGCGATCCCTCTCGTCCGCGTCCTCTGAAAGAACCACTCGGTCGAAGAGTCGACGTGGGAGCTTGAATCGAAGTTGAAGGATAAATTCCCTTCATTGTTCTCGTAGAGGTAGGTTCCATCTTTAAGTTTCGAGGACGAAACTTTTTATTAGTTGGTTATGGTGTAGTGCCCCGTCCCTACATCGTGTCCCGTCTCTGTCCACGAGGTGCGCGAGAAAGGAATACTGTCGCTATCGATTCGGTCAGGACCAATAGGTCGGAATCGGCCGAGTCGATCGAACGGGAACGGTTGAATTAAGATCCATTCCACGTTATGGAATGGCTTCTTCGGAACCAAGTCCCATATTCAGCGGGTTGCGCCTCGAGGATTGGCTCTGCGGCTGAGTCGGGAGAAACCTCCCGTTGCTCTGGTTTTCATGCCGCACTTGATTTGGCTTTGGCTTTGGTTTTTGTGAATGTTTTCGATTGGTTTTCGTGATGCGTTTTCGAGCTTCGCATTCATATCGAATATCCTTGAATTATACAGTATTCTAATCAGTTGCTTATGCGATTGCAGGTGATCGCGTAGGCGACGTCAGCGCAGCCAACCGGTCGCTCGCTTGAAGCAAGGCTAAGGCGAGTGGCTGACCTCCTTCGTCTCGTCCCTCTACTTCAAAACTCAATATATGAAGTAAATGAATGCTTGTCATAATAGTGTAGAATCAAAGAAATCATGGCACGATTCTTCATGAAACACTTGCTATCAAACTGCCGGTTTTGAAAATGGAAAACGCGCTTTCTTATATAAATCCACTTAGCCTATGCAAACAATGAATGAATCGATTAACGTTTATCGCAACGATACGGCTAAGTAAGCAAATCAACTAAGTCCAAAGGAAAACGGTCATTGGACAACTTGTCGACAAGGTGAAGTTTTCTCGAACGGTTGCCTAGGCCAAGGGACCGATTCGGCCCGGGAGGAACGAGTGTAGCAGCGCCAACCCTTCATCGGCGCGAGTTATGCGGGCACTTTCGCACAGGGCTCGCTACCCGACGCGAAAGGGGCGTCGTCTAACCAAATGCTATAGTCCGCGATGGCTTGACATTGCCAGTGGCCTTTATACCCCTTTCACTGCTTAACAGGTGCACGGGATACGGGATGAACATGATAATTGCTTAATGATATACAAGTTCATTGCTTGCCTCAAAACATGTTAACATGCAAATCGAACAGGATGGTTAGAAAGATCATTGAAATAGCTAGCTAACATGTTTACGAAACTTCTTGAATCAAATACAGAGCTTGGATTTAATTAGCCATTCGCCAGTACATGTGTTTCGTGCTGATCCTCGCTCTTTGCAGGTCCCGCGAACCAGGAAGGACGCGCCAGCTAGCTCGGCGGCGTTCGTGACTTTTGAAGCTTCGGCCGTGCGTCGAAGACTTACTCTGCGACTCCACTTTTGAAGGCTCTCGACAGTCCAAGGCAAATGACTCAGCGTCCCTCCCATCCAGGTCAATGGAGTACTTGTGTATATTGAGGGATGTGTGCAATGTATGGAACGGCTATCTCATCGGAACTCTTTTGTAATCGAGTCATGTTGTAGCCCGCGCGGCAATGAGTCTTATACCGGAGTCTGTAAATGATGTTCATTATCAATAAAGAATCAAGTTTCCTTTACTTATTGTGTGTATCAATTTGTCTGCGTACTCTCTTAGATCTCGTGTCTCGGATTACCTTATGACTAAGCCTTGTGCGATCGCAAATTAGGTTCGCACGGCATCACGTCCGGGGGACGACTATCGATTCGACGGAATCGGGACGTGACAACGGGGGTAGGGTCAATACATAGAACCTTGTTTGGATTTTGGGGAGAGTTAAGTGAAGGGTGTTTAATAACTCTTGCTTGGATTGGAGGTTTTGAGTGAGAGGATTAATAAAAAAATATATTAGTTACCGAAATAACCTTATTATATATATCATAAAATTAAATTTGATTGAAATTTTAATTAGAACATGTCAAAATATCTTCACAAATTAGGAAGCTACGAATTAACATGTTGAAAACAAAAAAAAATGGAAAAAAAATCATGATATTTTATAAAACAAATAAGGGGTACTTATGACTTTAACAAAATTCCTCAATCCCCCTCGTTAACCCTCCGATTTTGGGGTTAAAAAATGGACAAAAGAGGGTGAAATAAACCCTCACTTAACCCTCTATAACCCTCCCTCCTAAACCCCTACTCTCAAATCAAGCATGATTTTATTTCTCCCTCACTTAACTTTCTCTCACTTAACTCTCTTAACCCTCAATCCAAGCTGACCCTAAATGTTAGAATAGCGGTGTGACCCGAACTGGCACATGAGGTGTAATATTGGACTGAGCCCATATGTCTTAAAAGAAAATTCACAAGTAAGACATAATCACCAATTCCAATTGTTTACCTTTCATGATCCCATTTTCTACCCAATGTGGGACTAAATTATCAACTCCGTTGTCATCACCTCTGGGCGCTCAACCGTAAACGAGATACAATCCAATACTAGATTGTTTGCATTTGGATAGAATGCAGATCTAATAGTATATGAGTTTGTCTTATAATTTTTTGACTTGAGTAAATGATCAAAGTTCCAAATATATTTATGAAATAGTTATGATTTAACGAGCCAAGTAAAACATAAAATGTACCACGATCCGAAATGATGATCCAGTTGAACATACCCGCGTCGAACCAACGTATTAGATAAGTAACATTCCCGCACAAATCCCATATGGCGAACTAAGAAGTATGCATACACTCCTGGTAACTAGGGGAAGTACTAAGTCAAGCAAAGGCGAAACATGATCATCAATAGACAAGTACACGTACATTTACCTTTTCAAACATAAATCGAAAGTTCGAGCTTAGAAACTGGACCCAGTGGAGGATCCCCAGTATAGGCCGGAGAAATTCCTACAGGAACCTAGGGGATAACGGAAAGCAATGAAGATTCGGGGTTGGAGGCGTTGTCGGAGGCAACAAAGATATAGTGGGATCCTCTGGCGAGTAGAAGGTGAGGCGAACAAGAATGGCGGAGTTGTGGAGTAGATGGTGAGGCGTACGAGAATGGCGGAGTTGTGGAAGGAGAAGGAACAAGACAGTAGGACCTAGAGGCAAAATAATTGTTCGAGAAATCCCATAAGTGTATTCCTTCAAGACAGTCAGAAAATCCATCAGAACTCGTCCTGTGATTACCTTGTTGTTGTTGTATCTAGTTTCCTCTTTGTGATGTTAAATAAAAAGGAATCCTAGCTGCTTCTTCCTCCTCTCTCTTCTCTTCTAAATTGTACGGATATGGACACGATACGGCTACAGGCTATGAAAATTTTCAAATAAGTACAGAGGAAGTTGCCTATGCTGCATAAGTATGGACAGAGACACGATATGAATACGGACATCATTTGCTGTAACCGTGCAACATACCTTCTCTTCTATTCAATTGGTACAATCTATGAAAACACAACCTGACTTCCGATATGGGCTTCCTTTTCTGGTTTCAATTATTGTTTCGATTTGTTCTGGTTGGCGCCCTATATATTGCAAGAACAATGGTATAAGTTCTTTCTTAGGCCTTTTAGGTAGTTCAGTCATTATAATTGTTTACATTAGTCATTATAGATGAGACTGAACTCAATTCTACAGAAATGAGATCTTCCTCTAACATCTAGGGTTTAGCCACCTTTTCTTCTTTTTCCTCCCTCTCATGCCTACAATCAATGTTGTAGTAAATGGTACGTTTTCACTACTCGATTGGTCCATTGCTGGTTTCCAACTATTAATCAAATTACTCGACCTATTGCTTACAATATGATTGCTTACCATATGCTGCAAATTTGAATGTTTTATTAATCAACCACCCCAATTAATATGATTAAGAGCACTATAATAACCATACAAAATTTAACATAGAAGGAAAGATTGTGTCTGCAACATAGTCAATTTGAATGTATACATAAGGTAGAAGATTAAAAAGAGAAAGGAAATACTCTTTCATGCAGTAGAAAGTTTACATCTATAAAAGAAATTAAAGGAGAATAAAAAATGGAGAAGAATAATTATTTATATAGCTTGAAAGAGAACAGATGATATAGTTCTAATTCACCACATGAAGAAGTTTAGATCCAGAACAAGTAAATAAGCTTATCTTGTGTTGTCCAAACCATGATTGGAGTGTGAACTAATAGTGGATCAAGTTCATATGGTTGCAGGCATGAGTTCCACCATTTCTTATTATTTAATTATGTACATAGTTCATTAACAGCAAGAAGGAAGACATTACCAAAATAATAATAACAGTGGAGGTCTGAAAAAAGAGAGAAGATAGTACCACGATAAAGAAGAACCAAGAGTTTATGTAGTTTATTTCTTTCTTCTCCACTTCTCGACTGATTTCACTCTCTCAAATAGGCTTGATGCAACGAAGAACCAATAAGCACACCCAAAAACTTATCCTCTTCTTGACTAAGTCGTAGTTTACGGGTTAGAACGTTGTGCAATCATCATGTTAAAAAATGAGATTATCTGATCAAACAAGAATGTTTCGATGGACGGGTGGCAATATGATAAGAAATGAGCTCCCATCGACTGACGGTAGAGATGGGGCCAACTGAGGACAAGATATGAAAAAATTGTTGGATACGGATTGGACATGTACAACGCAGACGGTTCAAACCATTAGGCAAGGAGGGATCTTAAGTCAAGACACACCTAGATCAAAGTCAAGACACTTGTTAGCAATCACCCGAATAAAACTCGTATTATACGCGAATTTTTCCGTATCTTTCATAAACGTATAATACTTGCGTACTTTTGACAGATTCATATCAGTATGTAAATTTTAAGCATGTGAAGTTTTAAACGTGATCCGTATAAATTATTGAAAATTGTGCACAAAAAACGTGGTGGGAACATGTTTAATTAATCAAATTTGACAACATATCTAAGAATGTGAAGTTTCTAACCTCAATATTTCCATTTTTCGAATATTTAACCGAATTTATGATCGTATTTTATTTGCGCTGGGCCGATTTAGACTCGTACTTTTGCCGTCTCGAATTTTTTTCCGTATGCCGAATTGCTAACAAGGGGACTCAAGACACATAGAAGGAAAATTGAATGAGGTAGTGAGAAAGGCAGTGACAATTGACAATGTTATAAAAGGTGATCATCCTTAAAAGGTCTAAGTGGAAGGAAAGGATATATGCACATAGTTAACCTAATACTTTAGGGCAAAATCTTTGTTTTTGTTGTAAGCAAGAAAGACTTCATGTTGCTGTAAGCAAGAGTACTTGCGCCCATGAACACACACATATTGTTCGGTTCTTAACGAGGTACACAGGGAGATGCTTTAATTATAAGTATACAGCACATTTTCATCAACAATTAAATGCATGATAGAGTATGAAAAATCATCTAGAAAAGAAAATATCAAATAATTTGCATGCAGATATATACAGCGGCTGAAAGAACAATAAAAGCTGTTACCTATACACTGCTGGCCGTGGTTAGAGGAAGAGGGAAAGAAAAAAAAGAGTTAAAAAAACATGAAGAGAGAAGAAAACGATGGGTCTTCTTGATTTGTTGAAAATGTGAGAGAAGAAGAATGAGAAGACTAAGGAGTGCAAGAATAAATATAAGGAAAGAAGGAGAGGTTCATCTTCGTCCGCGTCGCCGTGTGCTTAGTTTATATGCGAAATTGAGGGATCCGAGACTGAAGAAAAGCGCAAGGGGGGACAAGCACGACATGCATTTGTTTATTTCGCCACTCGGTTGGGTGGGGGTAGGGCTGCAAACGAGCCAAGCCGAGCCAAGCTTTTGTAAGCTTGAGCTTGGCTTGACTAGAATTAATCGAGCTCAAGCTCGAGTTCGAGCTTGATAAAAAAATTATTTTAGAGCTTGAGCTTGGCTCGAGCTTGTTTATATTAAGCTTGAGCTTGGCTTGGTTTGAGCTTGAGCTTGGCTTGATAAATAAGCTTGATTCAAGCTTGATAAACAAGCTCGATAAGCTCAAAATCAAGCTCGTTAAGCTTGATTTCAAGCTTGATAAACAAGCTCGATAAGCTCAAAATCAAGCTTGTTAAGCTTGATTTCAAGCTCGCTCAACTTTATTTCAAGCTCATTAAGCTTGATTTCAAGCTTAACGAGCTCGATTTCAATCTAGTTAGGTTTGAATTCAAGTACATGTAATATTAACAATTTATTTATAAAAATTTATTTATAAAAGTTCCTTAATATCAATTATTAAGGACATATGTGCTCAAAAAAAAAAAGGACATATAAGTATATAATGCACAAATATATATAAAATTAGAATTTAATAAAGAACAAACGAGCTTCTAAACAAGCTCATAAACGAGCTCTTAAACGAGCTTCTAAACGAGCCAGCTCGCAAGCTCATAAACGAGCCAGCTCGCGAGCTCAAACGAGTCGAGTACTTCTAAGCTTGAGCTTGGCTCGTTTATTAAACGAGATCGAAAATGAAGCTTGAGCTCAGCTTGTTTAGTAAACGAACCGAGCTCAAACGAGCTTTTATCGAGCCGAGCTTCGAGCAGCTCGCGAACGGCTTGGCTCATTTGCAGCCCTAGGTGGGGGCCAACAAAAACCAAGTCTCTTATTTATTTATTTTTTCTTGAATAGAGAAATGTTGATGATGTAGAAGTGGGCGTAAAGGAAGATCTTGAAAAGAAGGACCAACCTACCATGGATTCGCCCCCCTGGCCGACTTCTCGCACGTTTCTCGACCCCAATGCACCTAGACTCGTTTCTAGCTCCTCCTCTTGCCAACTTGTGTGGTCGCCGTAAAGGAAGCAACACAACTTGGTTGGCAAAGGAGCACGGCCGGCCAAACTAACGGACCTGAGGCAAAACTTTCAAAATGGACATTCATACATAATATAAAAAAAAAGTGTAAATATAACAAAAAAAATGTTAACAACAAGATTTGAATCAAATACCTCTAAAATAGAAGTCTAACATTATAACCACTACATCAAAATAGTTTTTGTTAAGAATGAGACATGATACATACTAGTCCTATTGTAGATAGATCAATGTTGGTATCCCCTTTCGTCTAGGGGCCCTGGGCCGTCGTCCAGACTGTCCTGGGCCAGGGCCACCCCAGCCTAGTGGACGTTACTAAGTCGGTCTTGGTCGGATAGTGATCCAGAACCCACTAGTCTTACGAATCCGAGTTTTGGATGTCGACTCTACCTGTAGAAATCCACCTAATGAGCACGTGTATTTAGGATGGCGAGGAGAGTCTGACATAGAGGCTTTGAGTTTTTTTTATATTGTATCTCTTATATAGTTGAGCGTTTAATATTCACAAAATGGAGTTGTATAGAAAGTTTAGACATGCATCGGATAGAAAGTGGAATAATTAGTTAGAATATATGGAATTGATTAAATTTAATAAGAATATTTTCTTTTACTCATGGGTCAAGTCCAATATGATACCTCATTGATCGACTTTGCTCACCAGGTTCCCAACGTATTTGAGGCAGGCATCAATACTCAAAATATTGGATTCATCGATGAAAATTAGTGACCCCTCGGTATATTCGCAATTAGCGATGAAACACCAGCGGCTCGTCGACAGACAATACATGGAATATAAATATATCATTGAGCTATCGCCAGATGTGCCGCTATTATGCATGAGTAACCCACAGAAAATACAACGAGACATAGCAACGAGCTAGTGACGGAAGATCTCTTGCTGACTTTATACTTAGCGATTGTCACTAAGTCGTCGCTTTTATATTATATTTAGCAATAAGTATGTATGGTAGAATAAGTATGTCATATCCCCCACTTAATCGATTTCATTTCAAGAATTTCACCTCCTTCCCCTCTCAAACCCTAGCCCCCTCTCTATTCCCCTCTAACAATCCCTTGCCCACCCCAAGCTCCAACGACCACCTCTCCCTCCTCGACCAATGCTTCTTCTAGGGGTGCAACTCGGGCGGGTTGGGTCGGGCTTGAGGTCAACCCGAGCCCAACCCGAGGAATCATAAACCTAGCCCGAGCCCAAGTCCGACCCGACCTCGGGTTCAACATATGAAGTCCAAGACCAAGTCCGGAGGATCGGGTTGGTCTCAGGTTTGATCGGGTTCATCGAGCTCTACTATAATATTTAAAATAATTCAAACAAAAGTAATATTAAACACATAATCAAGTAGCAATCAAGCCTTGATCATTACAAAATACAAACTAAAATAAGATTTAGGACAAGGAGTTGAAGAGTTTGGGTGAAAAAAATTTAAGATTTAAACTTTTTATTTAAGAAGTATATACATATATATATATATATATATATAAGTCGGGTTCGGGTTCTTCGGGTAACCCAACACATGAATCCGAGTCCAATCCGATTTTGATCGGGTTCAAATATTTTAACCCAAGTCCGAGCCCGAACCCGAGAATCTTCAACCCTAATCCAACCCATTAACGGATTTACCCGATCGGGCTCGGGTTTAGCCCACCCAAGTTGCACCCCTAGCTTCTTCCTCTTCTCCTTTGATGATCCTTCGCTCACCCCGAGCTCTAGTGACCCCAGGCCTCTTCGTCCCCGACCGATGCCCCTAGCTCCTCCTCTCCACCTCCTCCTCAAGTGGAGCTCTCCTGACTACTACGACTGACATCCTACCTCCTCTTCATTTCTCCTCTTCTTCCAACCACCACCTTGCACATCTATGCCCTAACCACCTGGGCCCTGCTCCCTAATGTGACGCCCTTCTTTCCCCGAGCCCAACCCCCAGTATGTTGTCACCTCCATTTTTTGTCGAGCCCAAAGCCCCTCTCTTGGTTTGACACCGACTACAACATTTACCTAGTTACAGCCTTAATTAGTATCTCCTTCTCCTGCGAGCATCTACTCCGATGACCCCCTCTTGTTCCTCCTCTATAATAAGATAACAATCCTCTTGGCTGTGAGCAATTGTCACTTCCGTTTTTTGTTATACGTATTTCCAGTGTACGTATGCGGATTTCGACCCATATTTTATTTACTGTATTTTTTATGGCTTGCCTTGATGTATCTTGACTAAGGTTGACCTTGGTTTGGGTTGGTCAAACTTGACTTGCTTTGGATGGCTTGGTTTGGTTTATTTTGATGGTTGGTTCAACATGTTGAACCACCCCTCTCTTTATAAAACCCAACCACCCATTTCTCTCTCTTCATTACTTCCATTTATTTCTTCTCCTTCTTCTCCATTACTCTTCCACCAACCTAAAGAGCTTAGGCAAGTGCAACTTGCTTCATGATGGTTCTTCCATTTTATTGTTCTATCTTCTTCTCTACATAATTCTAAGCATCTTTAGGACGTGGAGTTTTCGGTTTGGACGGATAGATTTTTGTAGATCTAAGTTTGTAGCCTTTTCGGTTTTCTTAGATTTTGATCTACCAAACTTCATTATTTTCAAGTTTTGATTGTTCTATGTTGTAGAGAATTCGATTTTACCCAAAATGGACCTTTAAAAAGTTAGATTTCGACTTATTTTGAGGAAGTTATGGCCAAAATCAGATTTAGACATTTTCTAGTTCATCTGTCCTGAATCTGGCAGGGACGATGAATAGTGCCGCATAGTACAGCCTGTCATCCCCAGTTTTCAGAAACAGGGGTATTTTTATCATTTTATATTTTTGAATATTTTTAAAATTTATTTTATTATTTATGATATTATTTTGGGGTTGGAATTTATTTTATTATTTATGATATTGTTTTGGGGTTATTTGAGTCGGGTTCGAATTTCAACTCAATCCGACTGGAAACGGGAACCCGGGGGTAGTTTGACTCTAGTGGAACCCACATACTAGTTAGACATGGCCCACATGATATTAATTTTAGTCCACATGATATTAATTTCAGTTAGTAGTTAGACTAATTATTTATGGATAGGTTTAGTTTAATTAGAGACTTAAAACTAGACTAAATTGACCTCAACCTTTAACCCATTTCTAATTTAAATCAAATAATTAGTGGAGGGCATTTTGGACATTCAAATAGAGGACAAATTATCCTTTTTGGGCAGCCACCTATGGGGGGGATAAGGAGTGAGTCACTCCTTCATTCATTTGTTTTCACCCACTTTCTCTCTCTTGTTCTTCCCCAAATTAATTTAGAGATGAACCTCCATTGATTTCATCTCCAAATCAACCCTTTCTTCCACCAAATCTTCTTCATTTCTCCTCTACTCCATGGTTAGAGGGTGCTAGCCAAGTTTGGGAGGATTCGGAGCTCGTTCGTGTCCTTTTAGAATCTCTACGTGTCGGTGTCGTGTCGGAAGGATTTTTCTTTGAATCTCTCTCCCGGAAGGTATAATCTCTCCTCTAATCCATCCCTACATGCATATAGAAATATTTTGAACCCATAGGAATGATCCCTATGGTTGTATCTCCATTTGTGTCCATTTTGTGTCCATTTGGAGGTCATAGGAGTGTCCTTTGTGTTGTGGTTGTGTCCATGTGGGAAAACCCCAAATTTGGACACACTATGTGTTGTTGTTATGTATGAATAAATTATTACATGTTTAATCTCATATTTTTATATTGGAGATGTGTTCTATAGTGTCTCATATATATATATATTAGTGTAGAGAGTGAGTTCTTGATATATTATGTTATATACTTGTGTTTCTTTTGTCTCAAACTACCTAAATTCGTCATAATATTTATCCACGTTTTTAGTAGCAATCAACTTAGAAATGTCATAACTTTTAGCTTAAAACTCCAATTTATCTCCCGTTTTTTTAAAAGAACCGTATCGAAGTTAGCTTTCCAAATATATATTTAATAAGCCAAATTCGTTCTGAAACTTTCTATAAAATAATTTGAGTGTCAGCTGTACGAAAGACGAACGTGTTTCGGTATTTTTGCGATTCCGGGAGCTTTCGGACACGAAAATGCGATCCGTTTAAAGTTTCGGAAAGCTAACACAAAGATTTATAACATACTTTAATTCTAGAATTTAATGAATGCTTAATTTGTACAGTATTGATTTTAAGTAGAAGATTACTATACGACATATGTATTTTGTGTATCCTTGTATGTACAAATATGTATGTATGCATGTGTATATATATGTGTGTGTGTTAAGAGAATGTAATATAATATAGAGTATGCATAAATGATATAATGTATGAAAGTATATAATGTATTCAAATATGTATGTATAGGTGCATGAATGAATGAATGAATGCGATGCATGAATGAATGGATGAAATGAAAGCATGTAGGTAATGCAAGGTATTGAAACATGTATGCAAGTATCCATATGTAAGTAAGTAACGTAATCAAGTATGAATGTATGCTATATATGAATACCAAAAAGATAGGAATGTATGATGCCATATTAGCACTTAGCACCATATTCATATGTTAAAACCCCCTTCTACATGTTGACAGTAACCCCAAGCATGAATACACATAAAACCTACTTATTGTTATGAGTAAACCCTTTGATGTATAAATAAACCCTTTTTGTTATGATTAACACCCACACACACATATGCTAAACATATGCTTTACATGTTATTTCTTCTATGTGACACAATGAACCCTTGCTAAATGTTATCCTTCTAACATAATACCCTCACACTTGAACACATTGTACTGCTATGTACACATTGCCATATCCACATTCATGTATCACTCACTCCTTGTCTTTATGCACCTTGCTTGTAATAAAAATATATATGAATATATATGTAATGTGTGTTTGATAACTTGTGTAGCTTTATAATTTTGTGTGAGTGTTAGTCTAGGCTTGGTTAGGCCTAATAAGACTTGTTAGTCTAGGTTTAGACCTAGTACTGCCTAGTTAACCTAATTTGACTAGTACGGTTGACCAGAGTTGACCAAGAGTTGACTTTGACCTAGAATGACCTAGAATCATGTAGAATGTATAGTAGAGCTTTATTTTACCATTTTGGACTTGTTGTGACTTGTGCTATTCTAAATAGGAGCCAGACACCTTGTAACCTGTGTTGCTTTAAATAGGACTCTGTGGCTTCAGTTGGACCCCCTATACTTATCAGCTGTTTAGGTTATCAGGCGAGTACATTCTCTGATCATTTCATATCCTGCTTAGAATTATTTTCCTGCATTAAATTACTTTAATTGATACTGTCACGTTGGTCACACGGATTAGTACAATATGGATCCCTCTCTGAGATGTTATCCCTTCAGGGAGCATCGGGTACTCTATGTTCTGTGCGTTTCACTTACATAGCGTATCATATGCTTCTTTGGTTCTTTGATCACTTGTGACATATACCCATATGATCACAGAGTCTTCTTTGAATCCTTATCCCATTTGTGGGACTACTATGTATCACCTTTCGGAGGCTTATCACCCTTTGGGGGCTTATCACCCTTTGGGGGCATATCACCCGTTGGGGGCTTATCACCCTTTGGAGGCATATCACCCTTTGGGGGCTTATCACCTTTCGGAGGCTTATCACCCTTTGGGGGCATATCATCCTTTGGGGGCTTATCACCTTTCGGAGGCTTACCACCCTTCGGGGGCTGTTACATAGAATCATAACATAACCGGGTTGGATCCTTGTGTATTAATTGGGGGTACGGGGGAGTATAAATAGCCATGTGAACAATTCCAAAGTAGAATAGCCATGTACGCCTCTTTAGTATAGCCATGTACAAATCAAGTCGTCCACATGTCGACTTTGTGCTCTAAATCACTAGTCACTGGTAGCTCTTTACTTATAGTAGATATTTCTATTATAGTTCTCTCTCTCTCTATTTACATACTGTATTTCTTCAGTATCTTTATCTTACTTTACTGTATGATTATATTTTCTAACCTGCTATGAACTGTTGAGATGTACTGTACTCGCTCCTGTCCTGACTGAACCTGTTGAAAATATTACAGAGAACGAGGAGGAGGCCTGGAAGGATACCATCTACGGAACAGCTCTGGCTGAGGACATCACCCCACAGCCTAGACTAGTTTAGTTAGGCCTTATCTTATTTTCATGTTGTCTTGAGACTGTTTAGCTAGACTTTACTTCTGTTCAGAGATGTTGAGTTGTATATATTCTTCATTTTCAGTAGCTGAGATATGTACTCTGGATATTTGCTGGAATATTATCTTAGACTATTCTATCTTCTATATTTCCTTGAGTTCTATTTCATATCGTGCTTTCTTCCTCCTTAGTTGTGATTGAGTTCATTTACTGCTTAGTATTATATTGCTAGATGTATGTTGACCTAGGACAGCGTTCTACCGCCAACACTGCGGCGTAGGCTGGGCGTTGTTACGTTCTCGTACCCTCACAGTGGGTGCGGGTCGTGACACGTTTTTAGTGGTGGCCCATGCAGGTCGAGTTTATGTAGTGGTATTCGAACTAGAGTACCACTACAGCCTACAGTAGGAATAGGATATATTTTTGAAGATACTCAATCACAATTAGGATCCCTTGAGAGATTCCTGGGACGACCCTTGAGAATCTTGTTTAACTTCGATTCGAAAACTCTTTTTTCTTGATTTGATTTATCTTTACTTTCTGTTGTTGAATTTGATTTTGATGTATTATTATTGAATTTGAGTTTGTATTTATTGATTTTGATGAAGATTGTGGAATTTTGAATCTTGATGTTAGCTGTAGCATCCGAGTTTGTAGTTATATGATTTGAAGAATTTTGTTCATTTTTGAATTTTGATTTCGTTGATAAATTTGAATTTTTTTTTTGTATTCATTGTTGATTTAATTTAATTTTTGGCAAGATAAAATTATATGGGCTAGGTCATCTAAGTTATGGAAATCTTGTCTTCTATAGTCACATTAGCCAGCATAGTGATGACATATAGTCTGACTTTGGATATATTTCTCGGGTGTGGGAATTTAAGATTTTCGCAGCCAAGCTAGCGGCATCGCAAAATGTTAAATACCATGATTCTAGAGGTATGTGCATAAGTCAAGGACTCTGTGATTATCGTAGCCTTGCTTACTAGTATAACGAGGATTTAGAGTACCATAATTTTGGATAGACGCATATGATTATCAGATTGTACCTTAAATATTTTCGAACATATTTTTACTACTTTTGTTTCAGTCATTCAAAAAAAAAGAATTATTGTTGTTTTGTTTCTCATTGTTTACTTAGGAGTAGCTTGTGTAACTTCTTACCATAAAATTCTTCTTAATACAATGAATCGATGATTTTGCTAGACTTTATCTTGGATTTGATAATTTAGCTCTGGGTTTCAAAATGGTTCTTCTTTAAACAGATAAGCAGAATGAATTTCATTGTTATTTCCTTCTTGCTATTATTCTTGTATTAAATAATAATAATAAAACTGTCTTGATTTCGTCAATCACCTGCTTTGCAATATTGGTAGGAATCTAATGTTGGTCTTGATATAGAATTTGATTTTATTGGGACATGAGAATATAGATATAGTGGACACAGACATTTTGCCTGATACATATGCATGCTACACTTGATTTCCACCTATCTGAATACATATTAATATGTCGTTAATGTTTAAATTTTCAAAACTCTAATATTTTCGATTCTCTGCTTTTCCTAGCTTAACTCGTAATTTAAATATAAATTTCATGATAATAGTTTTGTTTACATCACTGCACATGTATGTTATAAATAGGGTTTCAATTCAAAAAAAAAATGTGTTTGGTTGAGTTTTGTGTTTGAATTTGTCAATCTAAGACTGTGTGCATATTAACCCTTGATACGGGATTTTAAATGTTAGTTCAAATTATTGTTTTAAATATAATATTTAGAGCTGTGTACATTGTTATTGTAGGGATATAATGTTAGGTTTCATATTCTTACATGATAGGTTGTGATAAACATTGAGTTAGTTTTGGTGTGCAATTCTCCAAAATCTTGAAAACTGAATACATGTTAACATTTTTACATTGATTTCAAATGTTTAGTTCAATTTTAGATTTAATATGTAATATTGAACTGTATGCATAGCTAAATGTATGGATAGTATATTAGGATTTCATCTCTATCATGTTTGGATGTGTTGGGAGCATTGAGTTAGTTGTGATGTTTCGAACCCTAAAATCTGAAACTGTTTTATGTTAATATTACACTGGTTTAAATGTTAGATTATTTTCTGATTTTGTATGTAAATGCTGAACTAAAACTGGATTTAACCTTTCAATACTAAACTATAACCATGTACAAGGACACACACACACCCTAACTTAATATACACTGTCATGTAACCTAACCTTTTCTCTCTATGTTATGATCATGTATCTATATAGATATATATAGAGTTTATACGTACATGTTATAATATATATAGATACATAACTAAATCTCTACCTCTTTATATATATATATATGTACATGGTTAGCCATGCATATTATGAGTAAATAAGTTGCGTATTGTAGATTGTTTAACCAATATGACATGATTAGTGTAACTTGATAGCCATTGTTTTGAAACCCAATTTCTTATATACAATTTCATGTATATTTCACCTACACACATGCCTACTATCTAACCATATGAACATGTCCACATAACCTTATATAATGCTAGCTTTTCCTTCTCTAACACTCTCTATATATATATATGGTGATTGGATTTCAATACAATTGACTTTCATTCTTTAACTTTTGATTGTGATTTTCTTTGAATAGTACCCCTTTATAGATAATTGGTAGTCATCTTTATTTATTTTTGATAAGTACCAGTTTCATATAGGATGGTAGACTGCCTTACAGTTTTGATGATTATTATTTCTGTATCTTTTCTAGTTTAGCACCCTAGATTGCGTGTGTGTTTTGATACCCTATGACCGTTTTGGTTAGCATGACTAGTATACCTAGATGAGACTTCACTACCACCGTATGTCATGATCATGTATGTCGTCCTTTTAAATTATATGATTTGTTTAAGTTCTGGGACTTTGATTGTGGGGGTTTGACCTAGAAGGAGTATGAACATTTTAATTTCGAGGACGAATTTTTTTTAAGGTGGATAGATTTGTCACCCCCAGTTTTCAAAAACAGGGGTATTTTTGCCATTTTACATTTTTGAATATTTTTAAAATTTATTTTATTATTTATGATATTATTTTGGGGTTGGAATTTATTTTATTATTTATGATATTATTTTGGGGTTATTTGAGTCGGGTTCGAATTTCAACTCAATCCGACTGGAAATGGAAATCCGGGGGTAGTTTGACTCTAGTGGGACCCACATACTAGTTAGGCATGGCCCACATGATATTAATTTTAGTCCACATGATATTAATTTTAGTTAGTAGTTAGACTAATTATTTATGGATATGTTTAGTTTAATTAGAGACTTAAAACTAGACTAAATTGACCTCAACCTTTAACCCATTCCTAATTTAAATCAAATAATTAGTGGAGGGCATTTTGGACATTCAAATAGGGGACAAATCACCCTTTTTGGGCAGCCACCTATGGGGGGGATAAGGAGTAAGTCACTCCTTCATTCATTTGTTTTCATCCACTTTCTCTCTCTTGTTCTTCCCCAAATTAATTTAGAGATGAACCTCCATTGATTTCATCTCCAAATCAACCCTTTCTTCCACCAAATCTTCTTCATTTCTCCTCTACTCCATGGTTAGAGGATGCTAGCCAAGTTTGGGAGGATTCGGAGCTCGTTCGTGTCCTTTTAGAATCTCTACGTGTCGATGTCGTGTCGGAAGGATTTTTCTTTGAATCTCTCTCCCGGAAGGTATAATCTCTCCTCTAATCCATCCCTACATACATATAGAAATATTTTGAACCCATAGGAATGACCCCCATGGTTGTATCTCCATTTATGTCCATTTTGTGTCCATTTGGAGGTCATAGGAGTGTCCTTTGTGTTGTGGTTGTGTCCATGTGGGAAAACCCCAAATTTGGACACACTATGTGTTGTTGTTATGTATGAATAAATTATTACATGTTTAATCTCATATTTTTGTATTGGAGTTGTGTTCTATAGTGTCTCATATATATATATTAGTGTAGAGAGTGAGTTCTTGATATATTATATTATATACTTGTGTTTCTTTTGTCTCAAACTACCTAAATTCGTCATAATATTTATCCACGTTTTTAGTATTAATAGCAACTTAGAAATGTCATAACTTTTAGCTTAAAACTCCGATTTATCTTCCGTTTTTTTTAAAAGAACCGTATCGAAGTTAGCTTTCCAAATATATATTTTAATAAGCCAAATTCGTTCTGAAACTTTCTGTAAAATTATTTGAGCGTCAGCTGTACGAAAGACGAACGCGTTTCGGTATTTTTGCGATTTCGGGAGCTTTCGGACACGAAAATGCGATCCGTTTAAAGTTTCGGAAAGCTAACACAAAGATTTATAACATACTTTAATTCTAGAATTTAATGAATGCTTAATTTGTACAGTATTGATTTTAAGTAGAAGATTACTATACGACATATGTATTTTGTGTATCCTTGTATGTACAAATATGTATGTATGCATGTGTATATATATATATGTGTGTGTGTGTGTTAAGAGAATGTAATATAATATAGAGTATGCATAAATGATATAATGTATGAAAGTATATAATGTATTCAAATATGTATGTATAGGTGCATGAATGAATGAATGAATGCGATGCATGAATGAATGGATGAAATGAAAGCATGTGGGTAATGCAAGGTATTGAAACATGTATGCAAGTATCCATATGTAAGTAAGTAACGTAATCAAGTATGAATGTATGCTATATATGAATGCCAACATGATAGGAATGTATGATGCCATATTAGCACTTAGCACCATGTTCATATGTTAAAATCCCCTTCTATATGTTGACAGTAACCCCAAGCATAAATACACATAAAACTTACTTACTGTTATGAGTAAACCCATTGATGTATAAATAAACCCTTTTTGTTATGATTAACACCCACACACACATATGCTAAACATATGCTTTACATGTTATTTCTTCTATGTGAACCCTTGCTAAATGTTATCCTTCTAACATAATACCCTCACACTTGAACACATTGTACTGCTATGTACACATTGCCATATCCACATTCATGTATCACTCACTCCTTGTTTTTATGCACCTTGCTTGTAATAAAAATATATATGAATATATATGTAATGTGTGTTTGATAACTTGTGTAGCTTTGTGATTTTGTGTGAGTGTTAGTCTAGGCTTGGTTAGGCTTAATAAGACTTGTTAGTCTAGGTTTATACCTAGTACTGCCTAGTTAACTTAATTTGACTAGTACGGTTGACCAGAGTTGACCAAGAGTTGACTTTGACCTAGAATGACCTAGAATCATGTAGAATATATAGTAGAGCTTTATTTTACCATTTTGGACTTGTTGTGACTTGTGATATTCTAAATAGGAGCCAGACATCTTGTAACATGTGTTGCTTTAAATAGGACTCTGTGGCTTCAGTTGGACCCCCTATACTTATCAGCTGTTCAGGTTATCAAGCGAGTACATTCTCTGATCATTTCATATCCTGCTTAGAATTATTTTCCTGCGTTAAATTACTTTAATTGATACTGTCACGTTGGTCACACGGATTAGTACAATATGGATCCCTCTCTGAGATGTTATCCCTTCAGGGAGCATCGGGTACTCTATGTTCTGTGTGTTTCACTTACATAGCGTATCATATGCTTCTTTGGTTCTTTGATCACTTGTGACATATACCCATATGATCACAGAGTCTTCTTTGAATCCTTATCCCATTTGTGGGACTACTATGTATCACCTTTCGGAGGCTTATCACCCTTTGGGGGCATATCATCCTTTGGGGGCTTATCACCCTTTGGGGGCATATCACCCTTTGGAGGCTTATCACCTTTCGGAGGCTTATCACTCTTTGGGGGCATATCACCCTTTGGGGGCTTATCACCTTTCGGAGGCTTATCACCCTTTGGGGGCATATCACCCTTTGGGGGCTTATCACCTTTCGGAGGCTTACCACCCTTCGGAGGCTGTTACATAGAATCATAACATAACCGGGTTGGATCCTTGTATATTAATTGGGGGTACGGGGGAGTATAAATAGCCATGTGAACAATTCCAAAGTAGAATAGCCATGTACGCCTCTTTAGTATAGCCATGTACAGATCAAGCCGTTCACATGTCGACTTTGTGCTCTAAATCACTAGTCACTGGTAGCTCTTTACTTATAGTAGATATTTCTATTATAGTTCTCTCTCTGTTTACATACTGCATTTCTTCAGTATCTATATCTTACTTTACTGCATGATTATATTTTCTAACCTGCTATGAACTGTTGAGATGTACTGTACTCGCTCCTGTCCTGACTGGACCTGTTGAAAATATTACAGAGGACGAGGAGGAGGCCTGGGAGGATACCATCTATGGGACAGCTCTGGCTGAGGACATCACCCCACTGCCTAGACTAATTTAGTTAGGCCTTATCTTATTTTTATATTGTCTTGAGACTGTTTAGCTAGACTTTACTTCTGTTCAGAGATGTTGAGTTGTATATATTCTTCATTTTCAGTAGCTGAGATATGTACTCTGGATATTTGCTGGGATATTATCTTAGACTATTCTATCTTCTGTATTTTCTTGAGTTCTATTTCATATCATGCTTTCTTCCTCCTTAGTTGTGATTGAGTTCATTTACTGCTTAGTATTATATTGCTAGATGTATGTTGACCTAGGACAGCGTTCTACCGCCGACTGCGACGTAGGCTGGGCGTTGTTACGTTCTCGTACCCTCACAGTGGGTGCGGGTCGTGACACAGCCTGCAGCATAGTGCAGTCGTATAGTACAGAATGCCGCATAGTGCCGTAGAAAGTCCCATAGTGCCGCAGAATACCGTATAGTGCCGCAGAAGGCCACAGAGTGCCGCAGAATGCCGTATAGTACCTATTTTGGCTGTTTTATGTCATATTTGGCTGAATTGTGGCCATAATTTCTCCCAACTCCCAACATTGTGAGCCCTTGACCTAAAATCCCTATTTTTATGTTATTATATCTTGCTTAATTTTTAATTAATACCTAGATACATTTGAAGAACCCATGTATATATGTAATATATATATAATGTTAAGTACTAGAAATAAAAAGGGAAACAAAAAGGGGGGGTTTGCAAACATCTAAATTATAGGGACTGGATTACAAAATCCACAAGTTTAAATCCTAAAAATCTAAACGGCCACTAAGAATTCAAATCCTTCGAGTAGCTGGATTCGAATCCTGCTCTCGATAGGTATTGGAAATTCAATCTTATCATTTCGATCTATCTGAACCCTAGTATAAATACAAGGGATCATCAATGCCCTCTGTTTCCCGAACCCTAATTTCCTGCCACGAGCCCTCCCCTGCTCTGCGTCGAGGAAATACTTGAAGAGTTGAAGCAATCAAACCTTCGACAGGTAACTTTCCTCCACCATGGCTTTGATTCATTAGAACTAATCTACTCTTAACTTTGCAAGTGCCTTTATTAACTAATATAGGATGGGATGGGTAGGTGTTCGACTTAATGTCGAATAAGGGACTTATGGGGTGTACTCGTGTATCGAGAACAGGGTGTTAATGATACATCATATCCTGGTTCAGGGTGTTAACTGTCACATAAGTATCAAACTTCATATCGGCTAACACCTGATACATCAGTCCCATGTCTTGTTTTAGGTTGCCATGAGATTTCATACCATATGAACATTGATACCTTAATTCCATACAATAGACATTGATAGGAACAAGGGGTGTCAACAGGGATAGCCTTGACCCTTGATGTATACTTGGTGTATACTTGCCTGTCATCAAGTATACTTACCTGACATCAGGGACAGTCTTGTCTGGCATCAAGTATACTTACCTGGCATCACGGACAGTCTTGCCTGGCATCAAGGTGTATACTTGGTATCATATTTTGGTACTTGATGTCACCCTTGGTAGCATATATGATACTTGATATCATGTAGTATCATACTGATACCTTAAATAATCAAATATAACATCCTTGTACCTGATAAATAACTAGTGCCATCTCGACCTTAGCATCAGAGCTAGGTCTGGGCCTCATTTCCTGATGGCTACAGGCTAGGGACAGCAGGGTTTGTTAAGGATAGCAGCTACTAGATTTTGTCTCCCATAGATGGATAGGATATCCTGAGAACTAGTGGTCAGGGCACACATACATTAAATTACATTGGTATTAAGTTGTGTATATCACATGTACTAATTGCTCAAGGATGTCAGTACTAAGGGGGTAACTGTACAGAGTAAAATCCAGGGAAACATGATACATCAAGTCCTCATCCCTCATAAACCTTCCCTGAATTTATTCCTTTGTGTTCAACTGATGAACTCAATCTGAATCCAATACCATCCTTGACCATACCATATTATAATGTACTGTCCCTTTGCATCTGACCCTTACCTATATAAACCATCTACCTGGGTTCATATAGGTTCAGTCCCCTACTTTCATTAGATGTCCTCATTCCTTGAGTTAATTCATATGTAGGTTCAATTCTTCACCACACTCAAACCCCTTTCACATGTTGCATATCCCTCATGTAGGCTATGGGGTGAGTATCAGTAATGCTTGCATAGCCTACATATAGGTTGGTTTGTACAGGCCTGTGAAGAATGTACCAGCCTGTACAAATATAGGCACAGGACCAGAAGTGCAGTGAGAGTGGGTTGAAGTAAACCTGAACACAGTGAACACTGTACAAATAAATATCAGTGAACAGGTATGGCCTGTACGAGTGTGTGTAAGCACAGCCAGTAGAAACTGATATCAATTGACAGTATTGTTTTCCAGTAAAAAAGAGTGTACCATAAGAATTGATAACATGGTATTGGATGTGTGTGTAGCACCTAGGCAGGACAGCCAATGGATGGTACATATATGAGAGTGATGTCAGTGTAGAGCCTACTTACAGGTAAGGTCTTGATTATAGTACACAGGTAGGTGTCAGACAACATTAATGTTAGGACTAGAGAATACTAGATTGGGGGAAGTCTCGAGGGAGTATCAGTCCATCTTCCTGTATGATTCAGCCCCATACATAAACTTAGCATCAGTTACTTAGAGTATCAATCTTCACTCAATTACTGTATAACCCATACCATATGCTTAACCTTCTATTTGTATCAATTGATGTCTATGCAAGAGATGAATTCAGTTGGAAGGGATTCCTGAGTTCAGCCTTATTTACCACATGTCCAACTCAATCCTTCCCATCTACTGATCAGTCCAGGAAGGTGAGAAGACTCGAGTGAGTGTGGATAAATGTTCAGTCCACCCAAACCCAATTGTTTCATCCTCTGTACACTCAAATGTTCAGACACAAATACCTTGCATTTCCATATCATGCATTCCACATCCTGCATTACCATTGCATCTGTCCATATATGGACAGGGTTTGGACATGTTAGCCCACTGTTCTGTCCCTCATTTCCTGCACTAGTAGACCCTTAGATTATGGTTATGTTCCCTATATTAACCTTATGGTTCAACCCTATGGTGAATTGGATCATGAGAAAATACATACAGTCCGTATACATGATTAATTGTTCAATCCCTATATCCCTCCTGTTCAGATACATGACCAATTTGATACCTGTCCATGCCATATGAATGTTTGACCATTACATTATGGTTCTGTCCGCTTATCTTATGTTGCATTATCTATATTGCACTGCAAGCTTTCCACTTTACTGACCTGTCCATTACATATTAGATAAAATGCTGCATCATTAGCTACTACATACATATAGCATGTCCTGTATTTTAAACATGTCTTGTATTGCCACATGCATCTGCCCTTCATAGTATGATGCCCTGCATTTTACTTATGTGCATTGCATTTACTTAGCCACTGCATATACCTGGGTTCAATACCTCTGAGATAACCCAGGTCCATGATATACTGGTTCAGACCCTGCATATAGGAGTAAGTCCAGAACCCTACTATAGCCCATGCCTTAAATGACTAATCCATATAAATGTTCAGATACTTACTATAGTTCAGATACTTACTATAGTCCAGAACCTTACTATAGTCCAGAACCTTACTAAAGGAGTAAGTCCAGAACCTTAAGTTCAGATACTTGATTTCATTTGATATCCACTTGTTCGTTGTTCAGTAGAGTCTCTACATATAAATGTTCAGTCATGCATCCTTAATCATGTAGCAGTCATTTCTTATGTTAGAATTCCTTTATATCAGCTCATACATGTTTACATAACTGTACCTACAGGCTAAGTAGCAGTACATATAGTCCAGTAGCAGAGAATCGGAAAGAATAGGGTCTTGGTACTAACAGTAGTAGAAGTCCATGGTGGATCAGAGTTTGTGACTATGGAGTTCCTGTACTTATGTTCCAGTGAGGCTCTGGAACATGTAATGCTGCCTACATGTCGATCCATGAATATGCCATAGGTAGGAGTTGAACCTAGAGTGGGAAGGGAAATGTAGAGTAGCAGTTGATAGTAAACCTCATGCCCTTAACAATAGGCAATTGTGCACTCTTAGAGGTTCCTATGTAGGATACCAAATAAGTTTTGAACTCACTTTAATTACTGTGTACATGCCAAGTACATGGTAACAAAATAGTACCCATACACCTGTAGAATGCATAAAGGAAATAAGAGGAAGTCTCCATATGTGTGGAACTGTTAAAGGGTAGCTTTAGATAACAGATAATAGACGCAATAACTTAGGGTAAGGGTGAGAACCTAGAAGAAAGCCAATAACTTATTAATAGTTCTACTTGTACCTTAATTTATGTATTGATATGAGAATTCATACTATAGGTTTGTCGATCTCTGACTCAGCACTCGATCAGTACTCGCAGCTCAGGACGACAGGCAAGTACACTTTCTGATCTGCTTCCAATTCTGATAGTTTTGCTCTGCCACGATCACATAGCCTTCTATAAAACGTCAATTTTTAAATTATTATTTTTTATTTTATTAGACTTAAAAATAAATTTATACAATTGTTGGTTTTATTTATTTTTTTAGATGACCCGGTTTGTCCAATTCAGTCCGAACTGGGCCCGAACCAAATTTTAGCCCATGTAAGCAGGTAGTGTGACCAAATGTGGCCAAGTAGACATATTTTATGTACTTAAAAATATCTCCTAAATTATTTTAAAATTTTATGTACAATTTCTAATTATTTAAATATTTGTACAATTATTGGTATTTTATTTTTAAATAATATTTTACAAGATTGTACATGTTCCTGGACTCGGATAAGGGTGTGTGGTACAGTTCACCAATTGGGGTAATTTTATTATTTTATTATTACTTAAGTTATTTGGTGGAGAATAAATAAATATGTTCATTCTATTTAAATATTATTATTATTTTGAGTTGGTTTAGTGTGAATGGGATTTATATATTTGTAAATATATTTAAATATATTAAATAATTGGATATGTGGCATTTAAAGTGTTATTTGGTTCTAAATAAGATTTATGGTGGTAATTTATGGATATATGCATATATATATATATATATATATATATATATATATATATATATATATATATATATATATATATATATATATATATATATATATATTTATTTATGGTGGGGCCGACCACATTAGTTTTTTTTTTCCTTTTCTTTTCTTTTATTTATGGTGGGGCCGACCACATTAGTTTTTTTTTTCCTTTTCTTTTCTTTCTTTTCTTACTCTTATATATATATATTTTTTCTTACTCTTATATATATATCTATATATATATATATATATATATATATATATATATATATATATATATAAGAGTAAGAAAAGAAAAGAAAAGAAAAGGAAAAAAAAACTAATGTGGTCGGCCCCACCAAAGTGGGAACCGACCACATTGGCAAAAAGGAGCAGTAGCAGCTATATGCGCCCCCCCCACAACCCTTTACAAGCAACCAGCAGCAGCATCCTTATTAAGGGCGAACCCCATTCTTCCCTTTATATATACATACGTATATTTATGTTTTAAACAAAAACCCAAACCCTAACCATCTCTACTTCCTTCCTCCCTTCCTCCACCCTCGTCCACCTCTCCTCGGCGAGCGTACTCAGCCTCGTAGTCGCAATGCAACCACGCGACAGCAGTCCCGCGACGACGGCATCAACAACAACAACAGAATCAACACCAAGGTACCTAACTTTACGTGCGATTTCTCTCTCAATTTTGTTCATTTTTAGATCATAAATTCATGTAGAAAGCCACATGACCTCTTCGAGATCCCCTAGGTGGATTTTGACATGGCCATCCAACTTGTTCGAAAAATCGAGACGAAGTTGGAGAAAAACTACTTTTCTGGAATATTAAAAACTATTTTGAAACACCAACTTGTCGGCCAATTTTTCGCTGTCCATTAAACTTTCGTAAAAACTAATTAATGACAGTCAAAGAAAACATAACCGAGATTGTAACGCACCTTCTGGATTCACTTTTCTCTAGTGTGTAAAAAGTTACACGTTGTTAAAGTTTCACGAAAAATTTTAAATTTGTTTTCAAAAGTGGAAAAACACCGATACGGCGTGCGCCCCGACAAACGGACGACGTGGTCGCGCACTATACGTATCGAAAGGCGCGTATGGATGTTGTCGACGTGTGGGAACTGACGAAACCCGATTTCGTTGCATGTGCGCGACGAAATCAGTGCGTATCCGTCGAGAGATACCCGTATCGACCCTTTGTAAATTAAGTCACAACTTTGTGCACACTCATCATATCACGATAAAACTTGCGCATTGGACTCGAATATTTTTTGGTCCTGTGAGCCAAGTTTGGTCCGATTCTGAGACGTTGAGGGACGCTATTTTGGCAGGCCACAATTCCACTCAACGGGCAAAATTTGTGCACAGCCCACCGGAATTCAAAATTGGACATACGTGGGTTCGTCTCATCAAAATAAATCCGTAGACATATAGTTTGACGACTAT